>JAXDDW010000034.1:2775000-2877500 GCA_034670385.1 Hoplostethus mediterraneus | reverse complement strand
GTTCTGCAGCAGGCTGCGGTTCAAATGGAGGCAAATGTCAGCCTGCAGACACTCGGGGAAACCCTTTAACACCTGCAGGGCAACAGAGAGCGAGTGAGTGAATCGGGGGTGGGGGAAACGGGAAAAATGGAAAAGAACGTGCATGCGAAAGGGACATTAAAGGAAAAGAGGGAATGAGAGCGATGCATCAGATGGCCATTGATTCTGGAGGACACAAAGGGACAGCGGGCCCCCCGAGTGCTTATCTCTGCTCAGATTGAATTGACAGGCGTTAGCGCGGCGCTACGTCATGTTCCTGTGTTCAGCAGCCCAAGGCCTTCTCCGCTCCGCACTACCAGAGAGGATATGACGCATGTAACTAACGCTCCAGCCGGTCTCGCAGTGTAGTGAGTACACTGCCTGGGTGGAAATACTAGTTTGTGTTTATTTAGAGCAAAAGGGGGCACCCAGAATTGAACTGGGGACCTCTTGATCTGCAGTCAAATGCTCTACCACTGAGCTACACCCCCATGAGAAAGCCAGGTCGACGTAGACAAACAAATATGTATCAAATATATGTATTTGAGAAGTGGGAGGCATTTCGATGAGCAATCTCTCTGCCGGAGACAAATAGACTATCACTGTCACACAACAAACAACAAAGATTAGAGACAGGATTAGATGAAACTGTGATGAGCGCCGTGGGGGAAACCTAGACTATAGAGAAGAAGAGGTCGAATAGAAAGTATTGAAGTTAATGCAACTAACCTAACCTCATTTCAGCAGTGCTGAAACATGTATTTATCTCGCTCTCCTTCAGTTGAAAATGTGAGCTCTGCAGCACTACCGGCTGCACTGGTTGGTCTGCCTTTTTTGTGCCTTGTAAACTGGGTTGATATCCCATTTGATCTCACTAATATATCAATTATATCTGTTAGTTAATAACATTAATGAATGCCAAATCATTATATGAACATGTCTTAAGTCACCCACCAAAAACTAATAGCAGCTTCATTCTGGAGCTGCCTGGACAAAAGAGCACCATGCACATTAACCAGGGGGGCACCCAGAGTTGAACCGGGGAACCTCTTGATCTGCAGTCAAACGCTCTGCCACTGAGATATACCCCTATACAACTTCTCAACAACTTCACTGAAGAGTGATTTGCAAATGAAATGATATTTCTTGTGCACAATCTATAGCAACAACTCATCACCTCACATCAATTTAACTCAACAATCACACTTTCCTAGTCTCTACATTACAGTCAGTCGGTCATTTAGCGAATGCTTTTATCCAAAGCGACTTATAGTAAGTGCATTCAACATACGTAGGCACAAGAACTACTAGTCACTAGAAATCTAACCCTATGTGCCATTACCTTAAGCCTACCCATACCCAACTTGCGCTTGCCTTGATGTAATAAAACTTGTATTTCACTGGTGTGAGTCCACGTTTGTGTGTGTGTGTGTGTGTGTGTGTATGTATATGGTTTAAAGTCTACACGACTCACAGCGTTCATGTCAATGCCGTTGGTGTAGGACCAGGCGTGTTGGAAGTACTCCTCCAGCCTCTGTCTCAGGCCTCCTGGGATCTGGTGGAAACGGATGAACTCTTTGACCCGCAACATCTGGGTGTGGTAGCGGGCCGTGCCCGAGTACAGCCTCTGAATGATGGCCGACACGTTCCCAAAGATACTGGCGTACATCAGAGCTGCACAGAGGAGAGAGATGCTGCATGTCTGAGGAATTGAAGAGATTGGTTCCAAAACGAGAAAAAGTAACACCTACACCTACAAAACTAATGATGGCACTTTTTCAAAGGGTTGAAGGAAACAAAAGTTCTTGGTTGAAAATCTATCTATCTATCTATCTATCTATCTATCTATCTATCAATCAGTGCTCTACTCACAGCCTATGAGCATGACGCAGATGGAGAAGATCTTCTCCGGGTTGGTGTTGGGGGACACATTCCCGAAGCCCACACTGGTCAGACTGCTGAAGGTGAAGTAGAGAGCCGTAACATACTTGTCCTTAATCGAGGGGCCGGAGGCTGGATCGCTGTCGTTGTACTGTTTACCAATCTGGTCGGCCAGGTTGTCCAGCCAGCCGATCTTCATAGCTCCGATGCGGGCGGAGCCGGTGCGCTCCACGTTGCCGATGGCATACCAGATGCAGGCCAGCCAGTGAGCGATCAGGGCAAAGGTGCACATGAGGAGGAAAAGGACAGCGGCTCCATATTCTGAGTAGCGGTCCAGCTTCCTGGCCACGCGAACCAATCGGAGCAGTCTAGCTGTCTTCAGTAGTCCAATCAAAGTGGTTGTCTGGGGCTGGTGGAAGGAAGTAATATGAATTCATTCAGTCACAGAGGGCCTGGAGCTTTATCCCAGCATGCATTGGGCAGTTGTTACGGCATGCTAGTCCAAACAGATATGAGAACAATGACCCGCCCACCCACTCACCCACTCACCCACTCCACCGCTTCCCCTTCCTTCTCACCTCATCAGATCCAGAGCGGAATATGAGCAGATCGAAGGGGATGGCAGCCACGATGTCGATGAGGAACCAGCCCTTGAAGTAGTGCTGTGCGATGCGTCCCGGTTGGCTGACCACCTCGTCGTTGTGGTTGACGTAGGTGGTCCGGAAGTTGATGAGGATGTCCACGATGAACATGACGTCCACCACCAGGTCCACCACGTTCAGCGGGTTGCAGGTGTAGCCGCAGGTCCGCCGCCGCTCCTCCTCCACCTCGTTGAGAAGGAAGGCGGCCGAGTACGGCGTGAAGATGGCCGTGTAGATGACCAGCAGCAGGATGAGCCAGTCCCACACCGCCTTGAAGGGGCTGTAGTGCAGGATGGTCCATTTGTGGATGCGTGGGGCCTGGAGCTTGTACTCTGGCAGTACGTCAGCGCCCAGGGACAATACCTAGTGTTTGGGGTGACAGAACGTGGAAGACTTTATTAAAGAAGTTTTTGTTGGATTGACTCATTGGTCAGCTTTGTGTCCCCGGAAAGGCATTCACTCCACTGCTCCATGCTAACACTTTAGCATACACTATGTTGAGTGATGGTAGGGGACTAGCATTATCGATTGTGACCTTTGAGTAATAAAGAAGTGTTATAGGTTTTTATTATATGGCAATATAATGCCAATCTACAGAAAACGTCCAGACTTGGCCACATATCACTTAAGATTACTCTTTCTTAATATTTGTTCCTGTGTGCTCTTGCTTCCTGTTTTTCATAATATATCACAGCCAAAGTACAATTCCAAAACAAATGAATGCAAGGACGCAGAATGGATACAAATCCTGGAAGTTTACTTGCCAACCGAGGATGCATGAGATGGAGTCATGGCCGATGGGGAACATGAACGAATGGGAAGCCCCAAGATTCTTTACGAGCGATCAACACATCACGTGCAAACAGCACAATAGTCAATAGCACAGAGCTGGTTGAAATGGGAAAGATGGGAAAATCTTAATTCCTAGCATGCTTGATGTCCACCTCAAACTGTAAGGACACTTCTCTGTGCTCGCTTTCTTGGGAAGTTCATCCTCTCCAAGAGGGAGAGACTTGGGATCATCGATTTTTTTTAGCCCTGGTCTCACATAAGAAAACAGACAAACCACATATCACATTTCCTTCTATGTTAGGCCCCACGTTTACCCTTTTCATGCAAAGGTTTGAAAAATGTGGAATGACCACAACAAGAAGCCGCAACAAGCAGCAGTAGATAAGGTGTTTCTCTCACCAAGCTACCAAGACTATCACCTCAGTGATACTGAGACTCCAAAAATAGCCCCGTTAGCTCTCGGAGCACATTCACAAATTCATTTAGTTGTTAATTAAACCAGTGACAGTGTGTACCTGTGTGCCAAAATCAATGACTGTTGCACACATTACATGTATGTGTATATGCTTGTTCTGTGCCTGACCGTGTATTCACACTGCCAACATTTTCTACAGAGCTGAGTGACCAGGGGAACCCGATGTGTGGACGGTCAACAAGCCGTAAGCTTCCAAATTGGCCACAACTGAACTTGTCATCGGCCGCCAACAGCCAATTCCTTGTCTCCCTACCGCTGTGATTTTATTTCATGAACAAGAGCTCCGTCTGGTGCGAAGTTGATTACAGTCCAAGCTTCCCAGTTCTCTCTCAACTTTTATGTGAAAGACTACAAGAATAAACATCTCAAAAACGATGCTTGGGGAGTTTTTCTGTTTATGTTAAAGCTACCTAAATAACTTGTTAAAATGACATAACGTTATGAAAAGCAAAACCAGAGCAGCAAAAATGACATTATTTTCCTGTTAAAAACTTTGTAGCTATACCAGACCACGACATAGACGCAGTCAGAGCCTCTCGCACCGCCCACAACCGCTCAGAATAGAGCGACACATCAACCAAGTTGCTCGCGGTGTGAACGTCCTGTAAGAGTAAAGCAACAGCTTCCACCAAAGAGATTCCCACCGAAGAAAAAAAAAACACAGCCCTTGACAGCCAACATGTCTACAACAGTGTCAGTGTCTCAATATGCGATGCTACAGAAGGAACAAAAGCAGCAACAGCCACCATTAGCACTGCAATGGAGACCAATATACAAAGGAAAGCAGCTTCCTACCTGATACTGCCACCACCCCCTAAGTGATCAGTCTAATGCCGTCCTCAGGCAGGCAGCAGCAAAACAGTAAGTTAACAGGGACTGAGTCGACACGGTGACGAGTAATAAGATCTCACTGACCGGTAGGACCAAGAGAGCCTCCGCGTCCACGTTCTCCAGCTCATCTCGGTGCCGACCACAGCAGCAGAGGAGGCCTACCTGCCTCCCGTGGAACGGCCACCTCCTCTCCTGCATCCTCCCTGACCAGATTTGGCTCGAAAAATAATGGATCTAGCTCTGACAGACTCATGCAGAGTCCCTGTCTGGCTCTATTGTCTCTCCACGGGCATTTCCCTGACAAAAAAACACTAACTGGGCTTTTAAAGATCCCACCGCAGGCTCACCTGCCTCTAACACAACGTGACCCATATTTTCTCTTGACCATCTGGCCATCATGCCAGCGCTCCGGTCAATGGTCGGCCGGAATAAGTGCCCCAATAAACACTGCCATCGACCAGGCCCCATGCACAGAGGAGTGATTTTAGTTAATTTTCGTTAAGGGGTGCAAGGTCAATACTCTGTGTGGTTGATTCAGCAGTCAGCACTCCTCTGACAGCGCTCCTCTCTATCATGCAGTAGTATATTATGTATTTCCAAATGCCATATCCGCAATTAAGCAAGTGTGGAGGAATGCTTTCCACGCCGTCAATGCATTGTTGTCTTTCCAGTTCCTCGCTCCGGTCCCTCTGGTTAGACCCTCCTTTGCATTTCAGTTTGCATGAATATGAGAAAAAAAAAAGCCACCAGGACAAAACAAGCAGGAGTAATTCAACCCACGGTTACCACAGCGCCTCTGAAGCCAAGCGCAACATCAAGACGTGAGAAGAACCCACAGAGGGTTCATCATTGGATTCTTCTGGGACTTCTACAAGTGTTGATTACTACACGTGTGTGTGTGTGTGTTGTGTTTGCATGTGTGGATATACGTGTAGATTAATAACACATAGCCACTTTAGGCCAATTAACCCATACGAAAAGACAACAGTGGACTGCACATGTACACAGATGAGCAAAGATTCACTCATCCGAGAAATTTCAAGTTATTGATGTGATCGATATCCGCGGCTGTGTGTCATAATGAGACCCAGAGAGATGCCATCACCTTCGGTTTGCACGCAACGCCTCCCTGTGAGTTCAATGTCTGTGAATTGGCTCAAGAATTGCTACCGGAGTTAAAGAGTAGAGAGGTGAGGTACAGTGGTAGCTTCTGTAGTACAGCCTTATAGAGCCTTATGCTTTTAAAGACCAGCCAATGTTTTGACACTGTGATAAACGGCATCCACTGAGGTTTATGCCACCATAATAAAGTACAGACTATTGAAATGATCTTGTAAGTTATTTTTCAATTATTAAAAGAGAAACATGCTTTGTTTCTGCACAAACAAAAGAAGTGATCCTCAATTTTTGATGTAGGTATTCCATATGGGTCTTGAATGGCGGAAATTCTTGCAAATTCATCGTAAATCATAGCAACTTGCAGCAATCTGACACATTCTCCTTATTCTTTTCTATACTTACATACATTCAACACGTATTCCTCTGCTTGAAATCCTCCTTCTCAACCCAGCGTAAGGCTGCAACAACTAACAAATAGCCTAACCCACATGACACCAAAACATGGTCAGAAGCGAAATGCTTTGAGCGCAAAATCACCTGAAGATACTACACACAAAGCATGTAACAAGTGTGTAATTGCACATATCCACATGGAGAACCATGAATAGATGGGATGGAGCTCACATGCTCTGCTAGGCAAGCAGGAAAGGCAAGGCAGAGATTAAGGGGGGGAGGGGGGGGGGGCAGGACAGACATAAACTAACATGATAGTGTTGGAAAAGGACGGGAAGAGCTGCAGAGGACAACAGGGAGTGTGAGAGACCCAGCAGAACTGAAGTACTCACAGGCTGAAGTTTCTGTTTGAAGCTCATGTTGAAGCATGTCACAGGGCAAACGGCAGGAGAATACTAGGAGGGGAAAAAGGTAACTACCCTCCCTCCCTCCCTCTCTCTCTGTCTCTCTCTCTCTCTCTCTCTCTCTCTCTCTCTCTCTCTCTCTCTCTCTCTCTCCCTCCTGCTCCCTCGCTCATCCTGTGCCTTGGCACCCTGTAGCTCAGCCCTCAAACACTGGTATATCTGGTTTTAATGAAGGTCGTAATATAAGGCTTTTTTTTAGGTATTATGAAAATCAAGATTTTTGTGTTAGTAGGTAAGTGTTGTAACGATGTGTATGTATTTTGTATGTTTGCATTTTTGCATTATCATCTTTGAGACAGTAAACTATTGTCTGACTACTGATACAGACAGGGGTATTGAACGCTGAATTTACGTGCCGTTGTTTCAGTATGAGATCGTGTGATATCCTAACAAGCTGTTGAAAGGGATTATGGGTACTCACTGAAACACACCCGATGGGGAACGACTCAGTCGGAAAACGTTGGCGGTCTGTATTTTTTTAATATAACAAAGGGAGTTTGGTCAAATCCCAAATGAGCACTCTTACTCTGAAATACTCTGTATGCTAGCCACACACACACACACACACACACACACACACACACACACACACACACACACACACAGAAATACTGAGAAACTCATGTAATCGCAGAGCAAACAATACAGAATAGGAGGCACTATGCAGCCTATTCTAAACTTATTCAAAGCCAGGGGGCGCCACATAAACACACATTCCCCAAACACACACTACTAGTCACAGTGCTTCAGCAGTCTAGTCAATCACGTTGCGTGCTTCATGTTATGCAGACGAATCAATACGGGCAAAGATCAATGACAGCCTTCATGTCCCTTTTTTTAAGGTGCCAATCGAAATCCAATTATAAAGGCGTGATAATGAAGAAGTTCATTGTGTGATGCAATGTAAATAAAACACACATATGAAGTGTCCACGTGTACACGACTCAAATAATAGCTAAACACTATGATGCTTATTCACAGCACATGCATTCTGCAGTTTGCTGCAGCCTGTGACAGTGGTGATTGATCAGTATGACCTAAAACGTGACCTGATGGGCTCGCCACGCGTCTTTGACCTCATGACTATGATACCACTATGAGTCAATTCAAGCTTTATTAACACAGGGAAAGGACGAGAACTCGCCAGAATGACACCAATACGAAGACGGCTGGGGCTTGTGGTGTTTTAGGTGGGAGGAAGGCCAGGGGTGTAAAAAGTAGAAGTAGAAAGTAGAAGTACTGACCGTGCACCACTTTCCTCCACCCATCCCATATACCAGGTGATTCTAATGAGCACAACTCTTCATCTTGGTAAGAGCCAGGTTGCAGCAAATACGTGGTTAGGATTTCTACTTTCTGAAGCTTTACTTTCTACTTTTTACCACCCCTGGAGGAAGCTGGTTAGTGGCGGAGAAAGACAGAGACAGAGAGCACGCCCGGGCCTACACTGCCCTCTACTTCCATTAGCCCCAGAGGCCAAGGTCATCGGCAGCGCCAAGCCACCGAGGGCCGCTCGATACCCTCACCGCCTCCCTCTGTAGCTTCACTCCAAGCGCTCGGTTTCATAACGACATCTCGCCAGAACCCCCTCCGCTCCCACAGCCAGCGTCACAGACACTGACACGCATTTGCTGTTCTAAACACCCGGTGTGTCTGGTAGGTCTTTCCTGGGAAAAATCCTCTGGGTACACAGGAAGTGATGCGTTGTATGTTTCCAGCAGCAGCAACAGTTTGTTTGGAATCAATAGAAGAAGAACTGGGTAGTGAGCATGAGCAGCGATGGCCACTGTGGCTGAACAGACAAAGAAAAGAGGGACACCTTACAGAAACTCACACTCTATCAACAGGAAACCCAAGGAGAAAGACGTCACAGTGCTGGACACACATGTTTGATTGACAGGTGATCTCTGGGATCGCAGTGAAGAAACACCACAGCGACGAGGCTGAGCACCACTTTCAAATTCATCTGCCAAAAATCTGCCAATGGTGTGAGACAACTACACTGGCTTTCCACTTCTTCACTGCACTTTCACTTGTTTCAAGAACTTTCTCAAAACAAACAATATCACTCCATTAGTATCAAGATAATATGCATTGGAAACAAGTGGAAATATCTCATGCCTTTGATTTGTTTTTCACTTTTTTCATGAAAATATGATTTATTTTAGATTTTTTCAAAGTAAAGTTCAGAGAGACTGTGTGATCTGCCAGTAGGAAACATGCCAGACACAGATAGCTGTAATATCTGTGTTCTTCTCCCTAACAGAAACAAAGCCTACCAGAAACAAGCTCTCCAATGCAATGCTAGCACAGGAGGAAGGTTCCCTTATTATCTTTGTGTACATGACATCAACAGAGTCAAGATCAGGAGTAAAGTAATCTGCCAGGACAGCGGAGGAGGAGTTGGTTTAGGGTGGCTTCTGTTAGTCCAGTCATGTTTCCAGTGCCAGGGGAAGCCACGCTGCCAGAGCCGGCTGTCAGTACAGAGAGGTGAGATCTCACCGACCACAGCAACATCCAGTCGCTCACACATGGTAATAGCACTTAGCTCAACTATCAGGGCCCATTTATAATGCACAGATGTGATATCAGAGGTCACGCCAGACAAACGCACACGACACGCTGCAGCTTTTGAGCCGGTGGAGGAGAGCGGGTCATCGGACCTTTCTGGCAGCACCACATATAATCTGGGTTAGTGTGATGCACCAAGGGAGCCCCCCGCCGTGTCAGACTGCCAGCTCTACCCTGGACACAAGGCAGGGCTTTCCGTGACGTTTTGTGTGTGTGTGTGTGTGTGTGTGTGTGTATGCATGCAGAGACAGTGTCACAAAATGTGGACAGAGACACGGCGGTGTGATGACATGTGGCTGAGAAGATTTTTTTTTTCTGCTGCCAGTTCCATAAATGTCGCACCTCAGGTGAGATTTTTTCTTTCACACTTTCACCCTGTGACTGCAGATGCCATCTTCAGGAAAACAGAAGTTAAACCCCGGTAACAGACATCATCTCTGCTGAATCCCTACTAGCTCCACGATGCTGCTCTGTAGCCATTCAACATCATTCAACTGTTGGCAGCTTCAAGAAACGGTAATAAGTTTAGAGAGATGAATTCTCTCCATTCGCCTCCGAGCACGTGAAGCGGTCCTAAATGGATATAAGGAGGCCTTTTTGTGGTGTGACAAAGGGATCACAGGGATCAGTCACATGTTAGATTAGATTAGAGATCTTTAATGATCCCTGCGGGGAGATATGGCGAAGAAGAATAGGTGATAAATAAACCTACCATCCCAACACTTGGACATTTGATAAAGTAGAAAATGTATGAATGAAAATGTGCACAAAAAGTATAGAAGCCAGCATGAACCGGCTGTGCAAAGTAGCAGCATTCGTATCCATAGCAGCAGATCTGAGACGTAAGGTAATGTGAAATATGTGCATTATGAAAAAGCAGAGAATTATTAAAGATGAAAAAAAAATGCAATATACGTATAATAAATAAATTATAATCATAATATGCAAGGAATATGAGAGTTGATGATTCAGTTTTTTCTTTTCAGATCTTGTAAATAATCCTGGGCAAATTGCAATTAATTTATTTTATAAACTAATATAAGGATTGTATTTTGTGTTTTTGTATTAGCCAACATTGTATGTGACTCCTGTATTGTGAGTAGTGGTAACTAGTTCAACTGAAGCTGATCTGCGTTTTATATTCTACATTTATGGCATTTAGCTGCCAATGAATTACAAGTGAGTGCAACAGCAGATCAGCAGCATTACATGCAACCCAAACATGCAGCAGTGCAAAGGCCGGGGTTCAGAAGTGCTGGGGAAAGAAATAGAATAAGAGCTACAGACGGGATTCATCACCTCTCTTTGTCTTCTTCTTCTTTCTGTGGGTTATAAGTACCATTTTTCCCCCCCGCGCTGGTGATTCCCCAGTTGCATGACACTCCTTACCTGCGTGACCTGTGTGACTTTCTCTGTGACGTTCTGGGTTCGGTCTTTAATCTTGCTCGGCGCGATGATCTCGATCTCGCCGGGGGAAGGAGGCCTCATCCGGTCCGGGCCGAAGGTGAGGGTGACCTGAGGGATGCGGCTGATGGTCCGATGCCTCATCAGGTCCGAGTCTGACGTGGAGTTCAGGGCGCTGGGCTTCAGGTCTGCGGCACAAACCAGCACTCATCAGCAGATCCACTCAAAGTGAAGACAAACCGAATGGGATTGCAATGTGAACAAATATAAACAAGCACAGAATCAAAAGTAATGAAAATGAAAGTTATTAAGAAAGAAATACTGGTGAATATTGGTCTTTTTCATTGGTCTAAATGTGTTCATTCATTTGTGTGTGTTCATTTGTGCCTCCTATATTGCTTGCACATGACAAGGGAATTCCACAGATCACTGCATTCCCAATCCTCAAATAGACAGATGGACATAAAAAAATCACATTTATACCTTAATCTAAAAAAAACAACAACACAGCGTGAACAAGCGGGAGAGAGTCCAGAAGTGGGGCACAGAAATTCTCTATGAAACTGTATCCTGCAAAAAAAAAAGGTATTTCCCCTGAGAGAAGAGGTGGGCAGATGTGTGGTGAGTGTCTGGAAGCCTCTGAGTGCAATTTTGATAGGAAGGCCGATTCAACACCTTGAACCCCTCCCCCTCACACACACACACACACACACACACTAACAGATGCTATAGGGCAGAGGGATTGATTCGTATGCCCCTTTCACGGGCTGCTTGTCGCTTTGGCGGATCATTTCCACATTGTCGGACAAAATGAAAGTACCAATACCAATTTCGAAAATAGGTAAATATCCTCATCATCACTTTCCAGTATCCCCATAATCTAGTCCCTGCCACCTACCCCTCCCTTGCCCCGCCTGGTGGATCATTGCCGTGGAGAGACACTCACTGCTGTTGGAGCGGGGGTCTCCGGGCCGACCGGTCCATTCGGCCCTCATGCCATCGATGTCGTCCAAGGACGAGGCCCGTCGGAGGCTGCGGACGCTGTCCCGGGAGCAGCTGCGGTGTAAAGTCCCCTGAGGGAAGGCCCCGCTCGGATCCAGCCGGTCCATCAACAGAGAGCGGCGCTTGGGGGAGGTTTGGGCCGCGGGGGAGGGAGGATCCAGGTCCTGCTCTATCAGAGCCTCCGTCTCAGACTGCATGCAGCTCTCCTTGGACGGGATACGAAACTCCTTCAGAGGAACCTCCTCGCTGTTTGGCTGTTCGGTGTAGCAAGAGGACACGTGTTAGACTTCACCAGACAAGATTTCTACCTGTTTTAAGTTACTCATCCCCTGAGTTTTTTATCTGAAGTAAAAAGTAATCAATAAATCTATCCAGTATACCTATAAAAGCCTCATTCAACTAAATATATCTTATATATTCAACTAGTGAACTATCAGTAAACTTAATAAATCAATCCAAGTAAATTCAACTAATTATATCAAGTTAGTGAGATCAGTTTGAAACTTGCGTTAAAACGAAAGCTCAAGTTTTTATTAACTTGGGGGCACAATGTGCACAAACAATGAAAATGAAGTCAGAAATCAACCAAGACAAGGGAACGATATGTATCTTGTGCACTTGAATGAATCAAAATGAGGGAACACGCAGTACCAGTGTAGTAAAAATGGCTTCCAAATATCTATTTCTTCCAATATTATGTGATTGTGTGTGTGTGTGTGTGTGTACACCAACTCACCTGAAGGTAGTCCACCACCACCCCTTCAAACTGATCTTTGGAAAGCGATGGTCGTCTCACGGAGCGCAGCGTAGGTAGCCTCATCTTCATCCTGCGACTCTGACCTGCGGGGGAGATGCATGCATTCAGCTCCGGCATTTATCACACACACAAATCAACTGATCTCAGGTACAAACAGCGGTCGAAATGAAGACTTTTAACAGTGACCTGCCCATATCCATCCCTGTGTCACTCTCTGCCTGAAGCCCGCTTTCTTGAGGGAAGGGTCAATGAGCTCCTGGAAGTTGAGGATGAACATGATGACGAGTCCCTCTTCGTTTTTAACCGGGACTACATCCACTAGACATGGTCTGCAGGTCCCTGTTTGACACAGAGAGAGAGAAACACAGCAGTGGTGCTCAATAGAAGAGGAAGAGGGAGCCACCTAGATTTGAACCAGGAGAGAAAGGATATCAAGTTTACTTTTGGTGGTCTGATCTTCTCATTTTTAGCTTTATGTGGAGCCAATTTAGGAGCCAACTTTCAAACAGTAGTAGAGTCTTTCATTTCTTTCTGTGACTGCATGTTTTTCCCAGCCGAGGCGATCTTTATAGGAAGAACACACCCTCACATACTCAATTTATGATGTTCAACACATTCCAGGAGTTATTTTGTAATGAAGTGTTGTAATTTAACTTTGTATCGCACCCACGTCCCCTCAAACTGCCTCGTCTACTTCTACTTCTACCGTTAGTGATTTCCTACATTTCCCAGAACGCCTTTCGACCACTCTCAGAGAATGGGTGTGAACTTTATGTCACGTCGGAAGAAGCGGGAAGACGGGAAGATTTCCCATTGCTCCGACCTGGAAGCGTTCACACGTTCAGCGCTATAGCTAGACAGCAACAACTAGTTAGCAAGTTACTTTTGTCAACCAAATGAACTGCAGCAGGCAGTTAATCATAAAGAGTTGATTGTGCAGACGTGTACTAGTGTGAATATAACTAGTAATTCATATTTCTATTACCTTGGACTGTGGACTTTGGTAGATTCGCGGAAGCCATGTTTGACACAATTGCTTTATTTGTACCATCAGGGTGGAGATATCAGAGCCTTCAAAAAGTTGTTTTTGACTTTTTGATTGTTGAACGTCGGTGCAAAATGATGAGTCTAGAAAGAAGACCTTGTTCTTTGAGTCTGCGTGTCATTTTTCTCCAATTAAATTCCATTGTAGCTGCGCGTGACGTGATGTAACATCGCCTGTTTTTGGCCAGTTCATCGCGGGAATATGA
Source organism: Hoplostethus mediterraneus (assembly GCA_034670385.1). Lineage (NCBI taxonomy): Eukaryota > Metazoa > Chordata > Actinopteri > Trachichthyiformes > Trachichthyidae > Hoplostethus > Hoplostethus mediterraneus. The sequence goes on along the minus strand of JAXDDW010000034.1, from coordinate 2,863,902 downwards.
CAGTACACCGCCAAACCACAAAATGGACCCAGAAATACAAGAAATACAAGAGGTACATCACCAAATAACAGGTGCTGCGGTGCTAAAGAGGTTTTAGCGCTGTTTCCTTTGAGTGAAGTCGAGAGAGAGAGAGCGAAAGAAGAGGAAAGGAAGCACAGCGTTTCAAATATTGAAAGTTACTAAGGGTAATTAGGATACACTTCCTTTAGGAAGTCAAACTGCAATCAGTGCGGTCTAAAAATAGAAATTCGGGGGAGGGAAGATCAAACGCAAACATACATACACCCGCACAGACCCGTTCACGTTCACCAATCTGAGAAAAACTATAAAAGGTGACATTGGGTATGAATTTTCCTCACTGTAGCGTCTACTGTACAGTAAAAGGCAGCAGGACACAAAATAAATAGATGCTTAGAGGATTGGAGCTGGCACACCGATCACATTTCCATGACAACAGCACTCCAGACTGCACGCCTCATGCCCAAAGTAACAAAAGACAGGTGTGTGTGTGTGTGTGTGTGTGTGTGTGTGTGTGTGTGTGTGTGTGTGTGTGTGTGTGTGTGTGTGTTTGTGTGTGTTTGTGCGTGCGTAAGTATAAACTAGGTTTGTGTTCACGGTGTGTGCTTGTAATCCTCCTAAGCCCGGCGGTGTTTGCTTGCCTCCATGCTTGATCTCGTGTGTTTCTGCCTCAGTGCGTCTGTGCCGGGGTTTGGAAGGCAGGAGGGGAGCGGACGGGAAAGCGGGGAAGGGGGACGGACAGGTCGCGGGTCAAAAGAGGCAAAAAAAAACAACCTATCTGCTCCACACTCCACACGCCACAGGTCAGCAACTGGCAACCGAGCTTTGAGAGCAGAGAGAGTGTGCAGTGGCGTACGTAACGCCGACACAAGTTTGTCCGGCCGTATTATTTCAGTGTGCTCTCTCATCCATCTCTCATCCATCGATATCATCCTCTCTGGCCCTCGGCGAAATGTTACTTCCACTCTTGCTTTCCTATCTTCCTATAATAAAAATAATTTCATTTGCACAGCAGATTTTTGGGAAATTGTCCTGTTGATTAAGTGACCTTCTAGTAATAAAAACTGTGTAGGAATGGCCAGGAGGCCCTTGCTCAGGGATCTAAGATTGCACTCAGGCTCATAAGGAGTGATAAGGCCGCCTCCCTCTGTCGTCCTCTTGCCGTCTTACCTTCTTTAGCGTAGTACAGGATCTCCACCTTGCGCTCCTCGGAGCCCAGCAGGGCCTGCGCCAGCTGTGCCAGGGCGCTCTTCATGGTGCCGGGGCCCACCAGGAACTGGCAGGTACAGGACTGCTGCATGATCTCCGCCCTCGTGAAGCCAAACATCTGGCAGAAGCCTTCGTTGCAGTAGATGATGCCACAGTTCTTCATCTGAGCATTGGCAATCAGGAACTTGCGATCTGAGAGGGAGGGGGGGGGGGAAAGCAGAGAGTGACACTTAGGAAGCTATTTTTTAAAAAAGGAAAAGAAATCCAAATGGAAATAGCGGCAGGAGTCGAATAACCGAGCTGTTATAGCTCCTGACTCTATTGTATTTTGGGTATGAAAGAATACATCTGATGAGCTCTGTTGTTTGGATAATGCACTCACTATAAGAACCGAGGCTTATAAGGCTTCTCTCATTTCTCTCAACAATCTGCCAACCGTATTAGTAGCAGGACGTCCCGGGGGACTGAAGCGGAGCAGCTGGACACTTCAACATGAGAGCCTAATGTGGCGTCAGCCCCGGGTTCAGGCTGTTAAAGCCCATCAGCCACTAGTGTCTAATTATTGACGATTGTAATGCACGTAGCCCTGACAGCAACCACCGTTGTGCTGAAATTGTTGTGCAACATGACAGGGAATGAGGACAGTTCTGTTCGAAGGCCGTTAACGGACGAGTTCAACGAGCTGAATGATGAGTACATAACCTCTGCCTGCTTCTTTTATTATCCTTCTGGTGCATCTGGGTTAAAGCGCTCTCATCCCTCACTGGCTAAACAGACGAGAGGAAGAGGACTCGCTTCGCTCCCGGGGAAGGTGACCCTTCCGTCCCCATCTCCCCCCCGGCCTCCTCTCTCCTTAAGAGTAAATGGGTGAGGTCTTCTGGGTGGGAAGCACATGCTGTCCAAAGTCATTATCTGGGCCTCAGAGCCGAAAACACTGATCGTCACGGCCGTTGCTAAGCAGCGCCGCTGTGGCGTGCGTGCCTCACCTGGTCATGCACGTGCACGCGCACATACACATTCGGTACATCACATGATAAACCTTTCTCAAAAGAGCATATTGATTCAAGCGTCATTATTGCCATGGATTTAACTGGACAAACAGATTGAAAGTTGTAGATTTCCAGTCAACACACAGTGAGATAGAGGTACTGAGCTGTACTGGGGGGAGGGAGGAGGGAGGAGGGGGGAGGGGGGTTACTGAGGTGGAGGAGGTGCTGGACTATTGAGACTACTGTTGACTGAAGAGCAGTTAGACCCCATTAGATTTCTTTCTCATCCAAATCAGCTGTGCAAACATATGAGGTGTTGGCCGTGGTGAGGTAAAAACTAAACCCTGTGCCAGAAGAAGAGTAAGACAGACACAACACGAGTCTTATCACAGCAGACACGGGGGGAGAAAGTAGCTCTCTCTTCTCTCTTCTCTTTATATCCGTCAGCAGCGAGGGGAACGTGTGAGGAAATGGAAAGCATTCACAACAGTGAAGCTGTAGGCCTACCGAACGCACATGCCCTACGGCCTGAACAAATCACACCACACTAAAAGAGACCACTGGGTGAACAGGCTGTAATTTATCTGGCACGTATTTATTTATGGTCACAATTTGCTTCACAGGGCTGACAAATGAGGTTAAGCTATTAGCCATAACGCAACTAACTGCATTACATAACTAACTACAACTGGGCAACAAACTCACAAATCAAATTCACAACTTACTAAAGTAACAAGGAATTATCCCCATTGTGCCTCAGATGAAGGAAGAAACACGTCTCACTTGCACTTGCTCCATAATTTTAACTTTTCGGATGTAAATATCTATTTGTGAGCCCACTGTGTGTCCACGTGATAATAATATCCTATGATAAACCCAGTCTCACATCAGCCCATTGTTACAGTTATAATAAGGGATGTAACCTAAATTCCATTTTACTCAATTTACTTGCAGAATAGGGTTTACCCACCTTTTTAGTCTGACATAGATCTTGGTATGAATTTAAGCATTTATCATGGCATCAAACTGATGTCACTTGCAGGAGGATAGGCTCTTATAAAGGGTGAAAGTATAATTGATTTTTGATTATATTGGTAGCTGCTCCCCTTATGATGATCACCTTCTAGAAGTCGTAGTTTACCCACCTTTTTTATTTACCACCACATCACACGGTTATAACTTGGTAATCCGATGTGCACTTACTTTGCCCGTCGAATTTCCTGATGATGGTGTCCAGGTAGGTGTTCTGGAGCGCAACATGACCGCGTCTCACAGGCATTTTGATGCTGAGAGAAAAGACTTCTCCGACACATGAACCCGCCTAGTTTAAAAACACTTCACAAAATAAGAGATTTGAAAACGCCAACTTGTGAAGAAATAGAGCTGCTTCCAGCGGAGGATGAGGAGTAAAACCTTTGTTCTTGCCGCTGACGGTGTGGGGATGGAGAGCTGGAGAAGGATGGAGAGGAGGACTGGTTGCCAGGGCGATAGCAGATGCAGGATGTTGCACACTGACAATGTAAAAAAAAGTAGACTGGGATAGTGCAGAAGGCGCGCGCAAGACTGCCTGTCTATTAAGAATAAGAAATAAACACGGCATAAACCAGTTGCCTACAGGTCGGGGTTCATATGGTGAGTAAGAAAAAACTGCTTTGGAAAAAAAAGAAGTTGCGCAAAAGCTGCACAGGATCCGTACAAATTGCGACTTTATAATCCCAGAGGTTTGGATATCAGCCGTTAAAGACGGCAGGGGAGAAGCTCTTATTTGCCCGATTCTCCGTATCCACTCCCTCTCGACCGCCCTCGGGTTGACAAGAGTACTGACAGCTGCGTCAAGTCAGCCAGAGTAAGACAAGGCAATACCCGAAGTGATGTGTTTTGCCTTCAAAATAAATGCGTACAATGTGTTTCTTTTTGTGACGGGAGCTCCCTGTCTGTTGCAGGAACAGCTGTGGTTTAAAATGTGCTTTCTCAAGATCTTGCCAAGCCTTTCATCTTTTCGTTTTATATTGGCGTTTTATATAGGCCAGTGTGGCTATGAATGCTGTGAAAAGGACATTTGGGGATTTGTTTACTGCTTCGTCCTCCTTACATACATTCTTTGTTTTCATTCTGGAAGGGCGCTCAACAAGGGGCTTTATTTTGAAAGTTATTACTGGAAGTTCTTTTTTTCATTTTGGGTATTTGGACCGTGTTTTTTCTTTTCATTTACTACAGATTCCTCCTGAGCTACAGATTCCCCCTTTCATTTTGGAACTTGTTGCAACACATGCGCGTCAATAAGGGGTTTTACTTTGTATTGACTGGAGGTTTTATTGTTTTATTACGGTAGCTAGCTTGACATTGGTCTGACACACTGACGGAGTGCAGACGCTCTCATTAGTCTGCCGCTTCACTCCACATCACAAGTCGCTCAAAATAGCATCCTCATTCTCTTTGGCTGCCATCGCACGTCTTTACTGATTAATTTCAATAAAGATTACTATATTGATCCTGTAATAGATTTTAAATGGTAACTATAAAAAAAAAATCACAGAAAAACTATAACAATAAACAAATAACAATGTTGTAGGAATATTATGAATACCATAGGGAATAAAAAACAAAAAAGAAGGATATGGTCTATCTGTACTCACTACTGAGCAGCACAAGCACACAATACTGTTAGAATACTGTATGAATGTTAAAGTGATTTTGCGTGTGTGTGTGTGTGTGTGTGTGTGTTAGGGTGTGTGGTGTCATGTCCAGTGTAATTCTGTCCATAAAGATGGTTGGCCCTGGCTCTGAATCTGGCTTTGTCCATTATAACCGACGGGCTTTAACTCTCAGAGGAATAAAATGTGGAACCACTGGGAGTCCAGAGACAGGGCCGGCCTACATTACGGGACACTGTCATGGATCCTGGCAGCAGTTCTTCCTCATAGCTTGTCTCCCTCCCGCCCGACCTGGTTTCCCGCCTCCTGCTTGTCACCTGTTCCGGCCCAGCCTATCAGAGGAGTCACTCAATTCCAGCCTCCACACCTGAATGCAATTTGTAATCAGCATTTAGTATAAATAGAGACGTGTTCTTGCTAATTACCTGCCAGGAAGTTTTAGCTTGCCTAGGTGGAATAGCGTATAGCGGAGTGGAGTATCGGACCTGTTATTTACCCACCTGTTTTTGAACCCGTGCCTGTTTTCTGACCAGCCTTTTGCCTGCTCCCTACTGATGCTGTCTGCCTGCTCTTGCCTGTTCGGTATTGACCTGGACATGTCTTGACTACGTTTTGGATCACACACTAATAAATTGGTGTTGAACTTTTACTAGCGTGTCCGTTCTTCTCCGCGTGTGAGTCCCAGCCTGTTTGCCTGACAGATACATCATCTTGATGAGAGAAACACTGAAGCAGAGAGAGGGGTGACAAAGGTAAAGGAGAGAACAAACTGGGGTTTTTTAGATCTTTTTTAGAATTATAATGGAGTGCAAAGATCAGGCAAAATCCCCAGAAATATATTTGGAGGCCACACCAGTGTTCCTTCAATAGTTTGGTGTCTTACATCTAATAATCCATCACATATCTTGATTTGGTAAATTGACTGATCACCCTTTGAAATGAAACTGTCCTTCAGTCGAGGTGTTTCACAGCAGTGGCATGTGTACGTCAACGCAGCGGCTTTGCTTCAACGGGGTGTTTAAAGATCAGAGCGAACGTGGCTTGGTGGGGGGGGGGGGGGGGGGGCTTGGTTGGACGGGATGGGGTAGCTGCTCTGCCTTTTGTCTCGATGAGCTCGATGAAATGAGGGCTAAAATTAACCGACAAACGCACATGCCTTCCCATGACCCTTCGGTGTGAGTAAGACAGGAATGTGCGCCAAAGAGGGCAGGAGACAAGCAGCACTGGCCACAACAGTGGACCTGTGTGTGTGTGTGTTCAATTGAGGAGCTGCAATTTCCCAGCATCCCGTTGTTTCTTTTTCTGTTTTCATCAAATAACAATTGAATAATAGACAGTGAAAAGCATCATTAGACTTCACTAGGACTTCTATGTTCTGTGCACGGACACATGCCACATGCCTATCTACTACGATTATATTATTATAAAGATGATGATGAAAGCAGACATTATGGGTATTTTCAGACACGCTCTCAAACAGAGGCCCATGCTACCTGGAAGTGCATGCCTGCGTATTCCAGGGGAAAAAAAGTTTGTATTTTTGTATTTTCTGTGCATGAACACCCGACTAGCATGAGTGACAGCATGTGTTCACAAGGACGCTGATGTCCCTGTGCATGACATGTCAGCTGTTCTCACCTCTCACCCGCTCCGGACAGATAATAAGCAAACCCCCCCCCCCAAAAAAAAAGTCCATCTCAGTAACCTTTCCCCCCACCTTTTTAGCCCCTTCCCATCCCAGTGGAAAGGGGGACTGGGTGGAAAAGTTTTCCAGAGCCAGACGTCCGGGCCCACACCCGGACGGAGTGAGAGTTTTATCTGCCTGGAATTCCTTCAGCTCGAGGCCACCTTCAGCGCAGACCTGAGACCCTAAATTCCTCAGATAAGAGCCAGGCATAACAGATACATACTGTACTTTACACACACACACACACACACACACACACACACACAGTTACTGGGGGACACTTCAATGTAAACACACACACACATCATCCCAAAGAAAAATGAGAACAGTGTATTGAAATCCAAGTTCTATTTACCAAAAAATGGACTTTATATTTTTATCATGCAGTTTTTATGATTTTGTTTTAAAATATGATATGGCTCAGCATGGGAATAATGTTCTTCATTGTGTTTTGCATGTAAATAGCGTTTAGTTAAAAGGCTTTTTATTGAATTCATTTGATGATGCGTTCCTCACAGTCACGATACTGGACCCTGATTGGCTGACAACACCAGCTCCTTTAAATTCTGCGTGGAGGCTTTCCAGTTCAAATGCTGAAAACCGGGCGAGATTGGACGGATATCAGGAAGTTTTTAGTGAGGGGAGCCAACCAGGACCAAGCCCGGTTGTGATGCGAGTCTGAAAGTCTGAAACTGTCCGTAAAAGGGTGGAGATTTGAGAACGCAATAGCTTTAAATATAACCACTCAAATAAAATCTAAATTGAACAATGTCTTTGTTCAACATCTTTAACCCTATGTGTATATAGAGGAGCATTTGAGTTCCTATTAATAGGGCCCCTTTAAAATATACCCAACAGCACTTGTCTTGCACTTGTCTCTCTTACAGGAAAAGTGATGGGCTGAATTTATACCTTCCGTTAATCCAGTTGCAGTTGTTTGTCTGCGCCTGAGCCAACACTATTTTTGGCCACTACTTTTCCTCTGCCGGGATCTGATACTCCGAGTGGGCAGTGACATTACAGGAGGCGAACCCATCTGCTCACCAGTAAGGCCCTGGCTGGTGGGCAGAAACCATCAGTCGTGATGAACAGTGTCTTGTGATACCCTAAAGTTAAAGTGGGATATGTTAGCTGTGTCAGTCTGCATCAGGTCAGTCAGACATACAGTATGCTGATGTACAGTATGTGGCCGGTATTGAATCGCTTTTGAATCTCACATTTTGAACAAAAACAAGGAGGCGTCATTTCTAACAAACAAAAGTTTTTATTCATGTTAACATGTTGTCATAGAGTATGGTGTGGGTGAATGCTACGGTTAAACTGCAGGGGGGGGGGGGGGGCATGGATTACAGAGTTAGTGCTGTGACATCCATCCTTCCAGCCTCTTTTCTACCCTCCCCTCAAAGTAAAATAAAAGGGTTTCTGCAGCGGGGTGGTGGGGGTGGTGGTGGTGGTAGTGGTGGTGGGGGGTCGGTGGTCATGGAGACAGACACTTCCCGCCCCGGCAGCTGCCCTAGCACCCTGTTATCTCCACGACACCCTCCTCTGTCTCTGTGTCTCTCCGCGCTATCACTCCAACACCCCCAGAAATTGGGAGGGGGGGGGGGGGGGGTGAGGGGGTGGAGGTTGGAGGGTAAAGGTCGTTGCTTCCCCTCACCTCTGCCACTCGAGCGGGCATGCCCCGACGCCGTCCTGGTGTCAAAAGATGATGTCGTCTTATCACACAGCGTTCAGAGAGAGAGAGAGAGAGAGAGAGAGAGAGAGAGAGAGAGAGAGAGAGAGAGAAAGACGCACAGCGAGCACAACGGCGCTGTCCCGGAAAGAGGGCGTAAGGGGGGGGTGGAGACGGAGTGACCGGCTGCGGCAGACAGGGGGATGAATCGTAAACAAAAAAAAGGCACCGGAAGAGGGTAACAAAAAACAACAGCCCAGTTCTGCCAAATGTACCGTCATACACACACACACATCATCTTCCCTGTCTAAATCCCATCCCTACTCCTCACAACATTTCACTTCCACGATAACCACACAACGTCAGCAACCCCCCCCCCCCCCACCACCACCACCCACACCCTCCTAGATATTAGCTGAACACAATCGCTACATTTCAAGGCCTCCTCTATGGCAACTATGCCAAAACAACGCTAACAATCTGGTCTGTCACTCAAAGTTAAGACGGCTCAGTGCGCCAACAGACCGTTCAGGGTAATTGGCCTACAATTCCATACTCAGGCTAATAGTGGAGCTGTACAAAAAAACAGAAAGAAACGTGAATCTTTTTGGCAGAAATTCTAAGGAGGGGAGCCTAGTAGCATTCGGCGGTTACGCGGTGGTAATAGGGCAGAAAAGCACTTGGCTTGTAGGTAATGATGGAGAGAAGAGAAGAAAACTGGAATAACGTGATGACTTTGGGCAACTTTGGGGTTTGGAAACAAGAAAAAGTTGTGGTCATCGTTCAAAATCCTCGATGAGTCAGCGAGGACAAGATGGTCTCAGCCGGCCCCCCCGGAGATTAAGGAAGATCTTTGTGTTCGGTTGTTGATTCCTTAATGATCTGAAAAGGCAAAAAAAAAAAAGAAAAAGATGAAAGAGTTAAAAATAGGGAGGTAGGTCTCCGGCGAGTTGCTGTATGTGTTGCACGAGGCATCAGGTGCGGAAGCGTGTGAAAACCTCATCGCTTATTGCGTTACACAATTGTAGCACGTTGCCCTCCGGAGGAGCCGGGGGGGAGGTGCAGCCGTCGATTGGCCCACTTCGGTGTGTGAGCTGGGTTCTGGGTTATTCTGCGGAAGCCCTTACCTCCCCATCTCTGGTCTCGACGGTTCGGACCATGATGCTCCTCTTCACGTGGGCCTCGGGGGTTTTAGTGTCCAAATTGGTTTCTGAAGGAGGAAGTGGTAAGTTGGTAAGTTCTACGAGGACGTGCTCTTTTAATGGTTTTCTGAAAATAGATTTTTGTTTATATTTGTGGTTGTTTACCTTGATGATTGATCACTAACTGGAGGTTATAGTTATCACTTTTTTTTTAACTGCATTTTTTTTTAATCATCTGTATTATGTGTAATCATTTCCTCAATGATGGCTCATGAATACAACAAATTCAATAAAAGGGGAAAAAATATCGGGGCGTTCCATTCATTACTCGCCTCTGAACTGCATGTTGGAAAAGCTCTGAACAGGAACAGTGATCCTGGAGGAAGAGGAGCGCGAGGGTCAGTCACAGTCACTGACCAACGACAATGATTGTTCACATTTCTCCTTCACAATCATAAAAACCCGAACCCAAAAACCAAACCGGCCTGCCAGGTCGCCCCGCTCACCTGCTCTCCTCCCCCTCCAGTAGCTTCCTGTAGGTGGCGATCTCAATATCCAGGGCCAGTTTGACGTTGAGGAGGTCCTGGTACTCCTGCAGATGTCTGGCCATCTCCTCCTTCAGCGCCTGAATGTCCCCCTCCAGGTGGTTCGCCGTATCCTGGTAACCGGCCGTCTCCATGGCGAAGCGATCCTCGATCTCCCGGAGCTGGCGTTCCAGAGACTCATTCTGGAGGAGGTGAGGAGAGAGGCGGACAGATGATGAACATTCATTAGATTATTTTTTTCTGGGATTAAAGCTGATATTTGGTGCCAATATTCTAAAGACCAAAAATACAAATATTTAGTGTTTTCCCCCAGAATTGTATTCTTGTCAGGGTGGAAAAGCTTCTGAAACAACATTTAGACCATCATGGGACACTAAAACTCTCCACTGAAACCAAAAGTAGGATACTACTACTACTACTACTACTACTACTAATTAGGCCAACATTGGTCCTATATATTGGAAAACGTTGGACTTACTGTCCCACGGAGAGTGTCCAGGTCGCAGGTCACCACCTGCATCTGGCGCCGGTACTCGTTGGCCTCCTGCTTGGCCTGGCGCAAGGCTTCTGCATTCCGACTGGCTGCATCGGTCAGGTCAGCAAACTGTGCACAAAAACAGACGGCGTATGTATGTGGTTTGTGTTGTGTACAGTGGACCTTCTATTTTCATATTGTACATATTTGTGATGAATTTCGTCATCACAGCTCAGTATGTTCGCCTGCTGTTACTTAACACACCCTGCATACATTTAACTGTAATTCATATACTATCATACTTTTGCTTCATATATTTCTAGTTCTATAGTGGTAATTATTGGTTGCATTATGTTTAATACCTTCCATTTGTTCTATTCTTTTTTATATTCTATTTGTCTTGCTGTATCCTCACAGGGATCAATAAATACTTTCTATTTCTCAATGCTTGCATGCTTCACGTCCTTGAGTCCCCTGACCTTGGACCGGTACCACTCCTCCGTCTCGTGCATGTTTGAGGTGGCCATGGTTTCATACTGGACCCTGATGTCTCTCAGAGCAGTGGTCAGATCTGGCTTGGACACATCCAGGTCCACATGGACCTGCTGGGCCACGAGCTGCTCCTGGAACTCACGCAGCTCCTGAGAGGGGGGGAAAGCGGGACGAGATAGAGGAGAAAGCGAATGTTCAAAGGGGTGACACTCAAAGGTGATTTTGGTGATTTTTCTTTCAGCTTTCATCTTCTTTCTCTCGTTTTCATCTGGTTTTCTGATTCGCTTGGCTCACCTCCTCATGAATCTTCTTCAGGAAGTCGATCTCGTCCTGCAGCGCGTCAATTTTCCTTTCCAGCTGGACACGATTTAGCGATGCCTCATCCACATCCTACACAAAGAGTGAGGAAGGTAAGGCAGTGAGTGTGCATGGTCAGATATATATATATATATATATATATATATATATATATATATATATATACATTGTTTAGATGAGGAGTTGAGAGGAGGCAAAACTCAGGAGAGTTACCTGTCTGAAGGCATTCAGGTTGCCCTCTGCATCCTGCCGAAGGCCCATCTCATCTTGCAATCTGAGTAAGACGCCAACAGAAGAACGAGAACTCAGATTGGAGTAAAAGCACACGATAGCAGATCGTTGTGTTGAGACATATCACTACAACACACAACCACATATGAATGAATTCGGGTGTTTTATTGAAATATCATCCCAATCATTTCTAGTTTAGTTATCACAAACCGTAGAGGATGACATATGAGTGACTTGTATCTTTTTGCCAGCTCCTTCAATCGAAGAGAAACACCTTCTGAGACCATTTCTGTGTAACAAGAGGCAAAGTGCGGGGATCGAAATACATTTCAAGCATTCCTATCAGGTTTTGACGGTGCGCTACAGTGCTGATGCCCGTGCTGCAGGAGACGGCCGGGGCTCAGCTGAATAGGGAGCTTACGCATCATTAGACATTCACTGCAATCTAGCAGCCAGAGGCCTTTCCCACGGGGTGGCGTGTACACACTCACAAAGGACCCCCTCCCTCCTTCACACACACACACACACACACACACACACACACACACACACACACACACACACACACACACACACACACACACAGCCTCACATACAGACAAACACGACCCTGCAATCCATCTCCCAGACTCACACACACACACACACACACACACACACACACACACACACACACACACACACACACACACACACACACACACGCAGAAACACACTCATAGACACTTATACATCACGGACTGAGGGCAATATCTGTGTGGGTTCATGCAGAGTTAGCTGAATGGAGCGGTCCAAGCCCCTCTCAGCCGTGACCGTCACTATTCACTCTGCATTTTTTCCCAGCCGCTGTGGAAATCGCCTCTGAGGCGCCTCTGAAACATCTCTGACTAACAGGGATGTTTCAGTCGTTGATTCTCCAGATCCCGTCCTATCCTATCCTATACATTTATTCCGTAGCGAAGAGAAGCCTCATATGCATTTGCAGCAGTGTGCGTGTGAAGTCCAGCGAATCAGTATTCTGGGATGCCAGGCAACGAGAAAACATCTGCCTCTCTGCTCTCTTTGTGGGGAGCCACTTTTGTGTTTCCCTCGTGCCTCCACACTCATTCAACGGCGACTAGGGGTCCAGTCAGGATGACATTTGTAAAGAGGGATCCAGGAATAAAGCTCCACCCTGAAGTGGTCTGCATTCCAACAAACCAGAGAAAAGCCAAATCTGCATTTAAATGCAATTGTAAAGAAAAACCGGGCACGGGCTGCAACGAGACGCCTCAAATCTATTCTAACTCTTCCTGAGCCAACTGATGAAGAAACATTTCAAATAACCAGTGCAGAACACAAACGCAGCAGCAGAGATCAAAAGCTGTTTTCTGAGCATTTGGGAGTCATCCTTGATAGTCTAATAAATACCGCTTAAACATTTTACTCATTTAGTGGATGCTCTCAATCAGATCGACTTACAGTAAGTGCAGAATAAGCATCACTTCCTGTATCACCAAAAAGTGCAAGCAACCAAAAAAAGAAGGAGTGCAAAGGACATCCATGTGTAAGGTAAGAGCGAGTGTGATACTACTATTACGCGTCATCCCTGCATGAGCCGCCACCACCTGTAGGAGTCACCACCCTGCTCCCTCCTACCTTTGCTTCAGCTGAGCCAAATCTCCAGCCAGGTTGTCCCTCTCCACCTCCAGCCGGGCTTTGCCGGAGGTGAGGCCGTCCACCTGCCTGCGCAGCTCTCTCAGCTCCTCCTGGTAGATGTCTCCCAGGCGGCTGGGCTCTTTCCCCTTCAGCTGGTTCAGCTCCACCACCAGCACCTTGTTCTGCTGCTCCAGGAAGCGCACCTTCTCTATGTAGCTGGCGAAGCGGTCGTTCAGGCCCATCATCTCCATCTTCTCGTTGGTGCGCGTCTCCTTGTACTGGGCCTTCATCAGAGAGTCGGCCGAGAAGTCCAGCCGGTCCCCGGGGCTCCCCAGGAGGAGGGCCGCCGCGCTGGCCGAGCCCAGGGAGAAGCGGGACGCCGGGCCGGAGTGGGCGGCGAGGTGGCGAGTGCCGCCGTGCCAGGAGAGGCGGCCGGAAGAGAGGTTGCTAATTCTGACTCCGGCGCCTGTGCCGGCGGAGCCCTGGGGCCCGAAACGCTTCCTGTAAGAGGACTGGACTCTCTGACTCTCCATGATGGGGGAATGAAGCTCGGTCAGGGGACAAACAGTGCTTTTATAGAGAAAGCCCCCCCCCCCCCCAAGTCCAAAGCGAGAGAGGCCACAGGGTGGGGCAGAGGGGAGGGAGGCAGGCAGCGAATGGGACAAAACGAGAGAGTGAAGGGGTGGTTTACATGACACTCAGAAGGTTGTGTGCCAGGGATTGTTTTTGCTCGTCCACTCAACTACAAATGTTGGGCATCGCTCTCTCACTCCCTCTCTCTCTCTCTCTCTCTCTCTCCCCCTCTCTCTCTCTCTCTCTCCCCTTTTTATCCGTCTCTTTCTGTCTCAGTTGAATGAAAAGGAATTTGTGTGACAGAGCTTGGCCACCAATTCAGCATGACCACACACGCTCTTGCAAAAACAGACGGAGAGCGATTGAACAAAAGGGGGAAGACGAAGGAAAGAGGCAGGCTTCTCCTCGCTCCTAGAAAAGTGGTGGGGATAGATTGACAGATGAGGTGCATAAATTAGACTTAGAGAAAGAATAAAATGTTGGGTGCGTTTCTGTGTGGCGCAATGTATTGGCCTACGTCCAAAATATCAACCTAAGCCTGCAGGATTTGGTGGAATTACACTGCCGGGCCGATTGCCGCTTTATGCGAGGACAGAAGCACCATCTAGGAAAGCAGCTTGGCGCTGTTGCCTCTCCTCCTTGGATCTCAGTCTGAGGCAATTACATAACAAGGGAAAACAGAGAAACAGTTATGGAGTCTCAGTGGCTGCATCATTCACCCAACTGTTGATGACTACGATGGGAGTAACTTGAAAGTTCAGTGATGTAGAATATTTGTTTCTAATATGAATTCTTTGGAATGAATGGAATTATAGATTGAGATAAGAAAATATTTCCAAGGCAATATGTCGCTAGTTTATTATGGAACATCATCGTATTAGAGTCACTTTTTAAGCAAATTGAATTCCTTGTTATCGCTTGTCGGTCAATTTATTTAGACGAAGACGCCAAAATCATCCATGTGTACGCGATACATCAGTCAAGTGTGTACAGCGAACAATAATTGACTGGGCTACATCAGTTATAAGAGTTAATACTATTTCATGTTCAACTTTTATGAATGTACAGGCCATGTAATAAAAATGACTAACAGCTCTTTATTACCACTTTATTACTTACTCTTCTTACTTTGGATGATGCTAGTCCCCTACTATCACTCAACACAGTGTATGCTAAAGTGTTAGCATGGAGCACCGGAGCGAATGATCCACCGGGGACACATGGATGATTGTGGTGTCGATGTTCTCATCACTTAAAAGGGCATTAAGTCATTTATCAACCTCTATTGGGGACCAAGGAATTGGAGCAACGTTGACAGGTCTCTGCCACGTCTTATGGTAGCCTGTAATAGAAAGAATATACAAGAAGTACATGTAAGCTAGCTATTGATAGTGAAGATGTACAATATCACAATGCAAAATAATAATGCTTTGTCATTCGCAATGCCGGTCAGTAAAGACGGTCAAGGAAAGTAAAAATCCTTCTTAATACACCTTTAAAGAGCTACGTTGACCTCGGGGTGGCACACTTGGTGGATTCCTCTACATTGGCATCATGTTAACGTGACAAAACAGACTCAATCACCAGAGTCACAGTCCTGCTACTGTTCTACACTTCAGAAGACACACACACATACATGATGATGGCGGACCTGCGGAGGCTCCGGTAAGACTGTGAAGGCTACGGGGCCTTCACCACGTTAGAATGAGAGTTATTGGATGTCTTGCCGGCTCCAGAGACAGATGGATGACAGAGACAGGGCCCTGATCTGAACTCCTGAAGGACAAACAGAGGCTGCGTTACAAATCCATTTCCATCCATTACCTTGACAACCAGCGGGGCTGGTTACGTCAAAGCACTTCAGCTGATCTTTTCCTGGCTGCCTTTGGAGGAGGATGTGTGATTTGTGGAGATGAGATAGTGACCCCCTCGCTCCCCTCTGAACATGCGACCCCACGAAGATAACGGGAGTCTTGCTTTTGACACAAGTGCTACAAAACAATTAGTCTTGAAATCAGTGTAAGATCGCTTACACAAAGAGTCTTTCACAAAAGTTTGGATGCTTTTTGGCACCTGAAGCTGTGAGCTACCACTTTCTCCACGATTCATCCGTCTCCCCTTTAAACCCGAGACTTAACTGTGGACTTGCAACAGGTAGTAAACACACAACCTCCAGGGGGACACAAAGACCTTTTTGTTACTGGCTCATAAAGCCATGGAAGGTGGACTAAGGCTTTACTATCTGGGCCCTGGGTGTGTTTATTAGGTTAGAAACACAACGGAGTGACTTGAATTCTAATTGGTCTCTCTTAACAGAGGTTAAATGAGAGGGCCCACCGTATTCCCGTAAGTCTGTCACGGATTTGTTGATTTAAAAGGCTCCGCGGCTGAGGATTAACGCCAGGTCGCATCATTAAGGTGACACTAATTGTCTCGGCCCTCTGGATTTCTGAGGCCATCGCGGCCGTTGCCTCAGATCTGGTCACTGAGGTAATATCGCCCCGAGACAAAACATCCACACACAGAGAGAGAGAGAGAGAGAGAGAGACTGAGAGAAAAGAAGAAAGTGGTGGCGCAGACTTCTTCTTCTCTCTCCCCCCCTCCCTGCTTTTGGAGTCAGTTGAGGGCCAAGTCAAACAGCTGATTCATGTGTCCGACATGAGGAGACCATCTCATTTGCAAGGAGAAGAAAAAAAAAAAGGGACTTTGCCTCGGGGTGCAGGGAAGAATCTTAATTTCTGCTGGACCTAGACTGATCTCCGGCCAACGCTCTCTCTGCTTTGTGCTCTGGCATTTTACACCCGGTCCTCGGCGTGAACCCCCCCCTCAGCTCCGTGCCTCGGTCCCTCTTAATGCGTGAACGTAAACGGCCGCAAAGTTGAAATCCCCGACCAACCCGCTGGAAACATAACTGCCTCGGGCCCCGCCTTCATCACTACATCAAGTGTGTGTATTTGGCCCCTCGGTCAGCTCAACGTGTCGTCTCCATCCCACTGTTTAATCTCAGTCTGCACACGGAGCTCCGGTCTGCCAAGAAAGCTTTGTTTTATTCCTGCGTGAGGCCGGTGAGAAAGGGTTGTACCGTCATCCCACGGGGGCCCCCGTGCAGATCCACAGCTCACACACAGCTTATTTTAACCTCCCGGGCACATGGCTGCATCACCGATGACGCAGATTACTGGTGCAGACGAGCTCGAGCTACAGGATCTCTGGGCCACTCAGGTAGGCTGTACGTTTCCGAACTCTTAACCACGATTAGATATTACAGACAGAGAAGTCCGAATTCTGGTGCGGTACTGAAGCAGCAAGGCCCCATGGGAACATGCCGCGATGGATGGAAAGCAGGGGAGCTTAACTGGGAC
Organism: Hoplostethus mediterraneus; assembly: GCA_034670385.1. Lineage (NCBI taxonomy): Eukaryota > Metazoa > Chordata > Actinopteri > Trachichthyiformes > Trachichthyidae > Hoplostethus > Hoplostethus mediterraneus. The sequence continues at coordinate 2,846,897 of JAXDDW010000034.1, read as the reverse complement.
AGACAGGCCGGCTATATGACTCAGCACCACCGGGTCCAAACAGAGTGCAGTCACAAAGAGAGCCCCGCAGTCTGCCTGTCAGCAGTAATGCCGGGGGCCACAGATACACCACACAGACTCAAGCGCTTACCACACAAGCCCGTCCTCATACCAAGCACATACCTCTAAACCACAGAGGGGAAAGAAGAGACAAAAACAACGCACAATACAAGGAATAGATTGAGTAGGTTGCTAGCAGGTCCACTAACCTACATTGTTAGCAAGATACGCTGTCAAGTTTCTGGAAACTGGGTCGTGTTTCATCCTCAGTGTATGAATCACTCTGATCACAAGTGAGGAGATTGAGATGTGCCGTGGAACAGCATGAGAGAAAAGAAAGAGGGCTCTTCTCACACCTCCGGGTCTCCTGAAACACAGCATCAAAAAAACAGCACGACTTATTATGGCACCGGTGCAGAATTCACACGGGAAGCAGAGGGAGACGGTTGAGAACAGTCAACATAAACAGCAGCTAAACCTCATACCGCTTTCCTCCTCTCCAGTTCAGTAAAACTACACCGCTCTGGTAATCACCTCATGAGGCATAAAGGAATGGTTTAATACTGTAGATCAAATGGTGCGTTCACTGACTATCTGTGAGTGCCATGGAGTTTTCTGAATTCTGCAGCCTCTTTTCAAGTATTCACTGTCCATTTTCATTTTTCTTGTGCTACAAATTGAATTAAGAATGGAAACTGAAAATATTTTTTGGAAAGTATAAAAACCCCAAAAATAAAAACAGAAAAATCTAGTCTGTAAAAGTATTCATCCCATTTACTCACTTAGGCTGATTTGTCTCACTGGAAAAAGATTTACTAACATGTATTAATCATACATATATAGTTAGGCATTTTTGGACGTATTATCTTTCACAAAAATGCTCCAATTTGATCCTTTTTTGCCAGGAAGTCTTGTACCACATCCTTTCAATACATTTTAATAAGATTTTAGGGTGTAGGAGCACAGTGTGGAACCGATAGTCAAAAAGTGATGAAGAAATTGGAAAGCAAAAATACAAAAATCCCTTTTGCACCTTTGTTTTCACCCTAATTTGTAAAATATTACCCGCTGTATTTGTGTTCAATATCAAAGACGTGGTGGCACGTATGCACACCGAGGAAAAAAAGAGAGGGCGAGCAAGAATTAACCAATGAATAAAGACAATAAAAAACAAATCTGCCACAACCAATCCTTCTCTGCATCACACCACCTCAAGAAAGGGACCCTTTGTTTGATACAGTCTGTTTTCCTATCTCACAGCCATAAATATGTTAGCAGAAATTTCTTCCCGGAGTCTGCCTCCTGTGAGAGAGGCTGAGAAATGAAAGGATGAGGGAGAGCGAGGGGGGCTGGTGAATGCATCAATCAGGCAGCTTCTTCCTTCCAACAATGGGCTCTGTCTACTGTGGTCTTTTTATTGGACGCACTGGGTCTGGACTGGCCAGTGGCACCGAGACGGGACTGGAGCCGTATTAACAAACTAACACACCCAAACTGATACAGGAGAACAAAAACAATTTATTTGTTTTTGAGAGAAGGCATGATATATATATATAGATATATATATATCTATATATATATATTTATATATAACACTATCATTAAACATACTGTTCTTTTCTTACTGTAAAATAAATTTGATACACTCGACTTTGCACTGCAAGTCCTGTCATGATACATAATCATACATTTACAGATATAGATTTCTAAATAACTAGCTTGTACTCGTTTGCTCACCCCAGGGTTCTTCTCTCACAGCTGGCTGTCTTTTTCATCATTTTGAATACTGAACTGATTTTAGCTGCCTTTAGCTTGTAGCAGAAAATGGACACATTAGAGTTAAGCAAGCCCAGACAATCATTCAATGCTGGTTGTCCGAACCCTGGGCTGAACAAAGTCGTCTCACTGGGCGGAACAGCGGGCTCTGACTTCTAGCGCTGGCTCCAGTTCTGCTCATCTTTGGCTCACACCTCGTTCTGTTAGAATAACACTGAAACCTCAACAGTTGAATCAGATGTGTTCATTCATGAGTAACCTGATTCATAAGAAGTTTCAAAGTTTAACAATGTAGTACAGCCAAATGATGTAAAGTTTCCAATGGATAAGGTATCTATCAGCTCATAAAGTGATTTTAATGCAAAGCTAGGAGTGTGGAGAAAGTCTTCTGCACTGGAACAAGGACTAGGCAGCCAGAGTTCGTTTCCGCCCATTTTTCATTTATAAACCCAAATTCTGTAATCTCTGCAAAACCAGCTGCTTTCAATGTTATTACTTTTAATGACATAATGTCTTGAAAGTATCGTTAGATTTGACAAGGTCTATATATAAAAAATATATTTATACATATATATTTGCTTATAAAATCAAATTGAATGGACACAGGGATATAAATAAAAGTGAAAGAATTTTCACATTTAAAGTAAAAAAAGAAGAAATTTGGTAAGGAGAGCAAAAAACCCAACAACATTCATTTTACATAAAAGTGCATCTGACTTAAATGGATCCTTAATCAAAGGCTTCTTAGTCAGAGATGTTTGGCCCAGACACACGTGAACAGTATACTGTCGAAACGAAAAATCACTTCAAATCAAGGCCTTTGGGTTTCCAGCCATACATCATTTGCTTCATTGTCACATATCGCTGAAACAAAGTCAATACTATGATCCTATATCGCCCCTCTTTGGCACAATCTAGGCAGAGAACACTTGTGATGCTGAGGAGCTGCAAAGGAAAGAAGGCAGGTAGGAGAATAAGGCACGTTGCTGTGAAAGGTAGCATGGGACCGGGGGAAAGTCATTGCAAGAAAGATCTTAAAAAAGTATCTTTGTCAAAAAGAAATTTGGGGTTGGAGAAAAGCAGTATCAGGGCAAAGGAGCAAAACAGCACAATCCTTTTTTGTTAACACTGTTACGAGTGGCACCATAGGCGTTCAGCATGCCGGACACTGCACTGGGGAAAGTTCAGCTTTAGTCAGGCCTGCTGTGGTTTCGAAAGATGTCTCTCAGCTAAATGAGATTCATTTCAAACACTTCAGGCCTCGAGGTGTTTCTCGTAACGGCCAGGTGAGTGAATGTAAACACAGGAGTGGATGCTTTAGTATGTTTATAAAGACAGATTTGGCGTGTAGTTGTCTTTGGAGTGCATCATTTTTAAGTGTGTGTGTGTGTGTGTGTGAGTAGGTATGTGCCCTCACAAAGATCATCAACTCACCAGGTACTTAATCTGGCTTTGGGCTCCCCCTGGTGGCGACTCTTGTAAGAGCACGTACTGGCATTGGTTTTCAAGGCATCGCACCGACTGTGATTGTCAATAGCAACAACAGGGTCTGCTCTCTAAAATTGTATGGCTAGAAAGTGAATCATCTTTGAAGCATCTGAAAGGTTTGTGACCCACATGTGATCAGTTCCATGTTCTGGAGAGCCTGACTTTCTGACGTAGGGGTCAAGGAGGCTGCAGTAGCTACACCACGCTTTAAGTTCAGAGAGCAGGGAGCGCTCAGCACAGGATCTGGGAGAAGGGATGTCTGAGCAGCTCCTCGGCGCTGGGCCTGTGTTTGGCCTCCACAAAGATGCGGCGGATGAAGTCCCGCGTCTGGTCGGAGGTGTTTGACGGCAGCAGGGGGTTGGTGGGCTGGGTGGCTATCTTAAATATGGCCGCCATGGCTTCGTATTCAGCCCAGGGAGGCTTCTCTGTCAGCATCTCCACCACTGTACAACCAAGGCTCCTGTAAAACACACGCATGACTGGTTTTGCTTTTGTCGCTCATAAAACAAATCAAACGTGTTTAATCTGCAATGAAATGAGACGTAACAAGCTGAACTAAACACCACATTTTATGACTTTCAGCTGCTCACCTATAAACTGTTTTCCCTCCAAACAATTAACTTTTCTAGAGCTGGCTGCAGAGGGTCTAGACCCAGACAGGCCGGCCCTCCTAGGGAGCATCCCCCCCCCCGCTGATTCTCCCGGCCTGGCCCTCCAGGGGAGGCTGGGAACTTGGAACATACCAATCTCTGTAACGAGCTGTCTGTCTGGCCTTTAGCCAATCACGTCCCTCGGCTTATGGGTCACCGCTCTATCAGATTGCACAGGGGAAGGCTTAGGCAGCAGGTGGGTGTGTGTGTGGGAGTGTGTGGTTTTCTTCTAGGAACTGAGTTAAATATAGCAAGTTCCCTCCTTTATTTGTTGCTTTTGCCACTTTTAGAAGTTGTTTTCCTTTTTTCATAGTGATGTCTTCCAGCCAAGGACCATAGTAGTGGGTGAGTCATAGAATGACACTCCTTATCAGAGCAAAATGGTAGCTACAGGTGATTTGGGGTCCCACTCACAATAATCTTATTATTAATTATTATTATTATTATTATTATTATTATAATTATTATCAATCATATTTTCCCCAGTCAATGGTAATGAATCAGTAACAAACACTCAACCGCTAACCCCAAATCACACCGTTTTGATAAGATCTGATTAAACTGTAACCATTCCTGTGGGGAAGTGGCTTGTTGTCTCCTGGTCTTACCAGACGTCGGCCTTCCTGCCGTAGCCCTCTCCACTGATCACCTCCGGGCTCATCCAGTAGGGGGTGCCGGTCACAGAGCGGATGCCGGTGCCAGACATGCAGATGGTCTGCAGCCTCTTGCTGGCGCCGAAATCTCCCAGCTTCACGTTGCCCGCCGAATCTCGCAGGATGTTGGCACCTGAGCCCCGGAGTCACCGGACAACACATAAATATTAAACCAATCACCTTCCACCTTCCACTGTGAAACACTAACACCTATATATGAAGCCACTGTCTAAACGTTTACCCAGTATCTGGATATATTCATCCAGTGTCTAAACAGTCTCTAAAGAGTTTTTTACTTTTCTTACAGCGCTAAGGCCTAAGGGGTGCTAGACGGGACTACCTTTGATGTCCCTGTGAACGATCATGTTGCTGTGCAGATAGGACATGCCCTCCAAGATCTGTCTGGTATACTTCCGAGTCACATTTTCTGTCAGAGCCCCGTAGGCCTTCAGCTGGTCTTTGACTGAACCCTGAGAGGAAGGAAGCATATGGTTTACATTCGATCCCATGAAGACACCGGGACAGCAGCAGACAAGCTGTGAATACATCCATGACTAAACATCTACCCCATCATCCAATGAAGCTCTGAGCCAGGGACATGCGGTGGGGGAAATTAGTGATGGAGCCAAGCCAACCAGGCACCTGTAAGGACTATGGTGTCCGTCACATATAAATATGATGTAGGTTCATCGTTTATTTAATAAACAGGTTTATTTAGCAAAAACTCAGACAGCCCTGTGTGGATAGATTTGCTGAGGATCATCATCAGCCACTTTCAGCCCAGCTTCAGCTCTCAGACTGATGGTCTGACGTTCTGTTCATGAATTCTCTGGTTTGTCTCAGAATTCATGGTTCTCTTAATGATGCCGAGTAATGATCCCAGGTCCAGAGGAAGAAACACAGACCCAGACCATGACATTCCCACCACAATGCTTGACAGTAGGGGAAGCTTATTTTGGTGTTGGGCAGTTTTGGTTTGTCTTTCGCCAAAGACACCATTTTTGATTACGACCAAACAGTTACATTTTGGACTCATCTGTCCAGAGAACAGACTTCCAGAAACCTTGAGATTAGACAGTAGAGGTTTATTCCTGCCTACCCTTGCGTGAAAAGCCATTTCTATTCAGTGTTCTTATTGTTGATGGATGCAGCAGTGGAGGCTTATAGATCTCTGGATGTTATTCTTGGGTTGTTATTTACTAGTTTTAATATACTTGGTGATATTTTAGAAGGACGTCCACTTCTAGTCAGAGTCTCTGTCATGTTAAATGCTCTCCATTTGTATATTATTTAACTCACAGTGGACTGATGCTGCTCACTCACTACTCTCTTGCTGAGCTCCTCTGAGGTCTCCTTAGATCTCAGCATAGTGTTTTTCTTTCACCTGCATGGTAACACCAAACACACCAGGTTTCTCGCCTGGATTTATAGGAGTGCCACAGAATCTCCTCCCCAAAGATCAGACCTTTTGATGGGTTAACTTCAGATCAAATGATGTATTTACCACCAAGAACCATCTCAAGTACATCTTGCACGTATTAAGTGATGACTTGCAACACAATGCAAGACACTCAGTGATACAAAACCAGTGGAGAATGTTGCAGAAATGTATCCACAAGCCTGTGATATCATAACACAAACACTGAGAAGAGGGAACTGATTCATCATATTTTTTCTTTTTTTTTTTTTAAATTGGAAAATGTGACGAAGCAAGGCTTCCACTGGAGAAAGAGAAACTGCTCTGAGCCCTGAGTTAAGACTTGATGTGAATACTGCTGAGACTCACCCCTGGCATGTACTCCATGAAAATGGTGAGGGTCTTCTCATTGTGATCCCTCAGACAGCCGTAGTACTGAACGATGCGTTCGTGGTGCAGATTCTTCAGCAACTGGATTTCGCACTCCAAAGCACTCACCTCCTGTAGAGAAACATCGAGACGCCGAAATGAAGCGCCGAGGGTCAGAACACAACAAGGCTGCTGGGAAACGAAGACAGGATAGCTGCCGCATCCGAACAATGCAGCTTTGTTGATTTACTGATCGCAAAAAAAATGTAAGCATAAACACAGAGACAATAAACAGTGTTGAATCACTTATAGCTAAATTCTGAAGTGAGACCCAAAGCAGAAACTAAATGAGGGCCAACAGTTCCTCAAAAGAAGTTCCTGTGTTTACCTCAGAAAATGCGGCCACAAAGGAAGAGGCCGAGAGACGGAGAGAATGACACAGACGGAAAGAGAGAGAGAGAGAGACAGAAGTGAAAGAGGGGAAGGGAGAGACACACAAAGCAATCCCAAAGTCCCTACAACAAAAGCCTGCTAAATAGATAAAAACAACAACAACTGATTCACATCCGCTACAGCCTGGGGGAGGGGGAGGGGGGGGGGGGGGGGGCAGCAGTGGAGAGAGGAGGAGGGGTAGGGGGCTTTGAGGGATGATTGGAAGTCCAAGGCAATGCTGACCCCCCCCCCCCCCTTCCAACGACACTCCACTCAGATACAGGAAGTGACATTGCATGTTTTCTCTGTGGCAGACAGGAAAAGACATTAAAACGAGGATGGGGGGAGAAAGAGGAAAGAAAACCCGCTCCGATACATTCCACTCCTTGGGCTGATTTCTGTCTTCGGCGATACGTATTTCATCACCGGCTCAGCAGTCGCGATGAGACGTGTGGGGCTTAAATCCTGACCTCAGATCCCGTTAATTGGGTTTGTTCATTAACCCTGCTCCGTCAGTCATTCTCCGTACCTGCATTCCAGCACAACGGCCTCAGCAGGTTAAGACGCAGAACATATGACCTCATTCTTGGCGTTGTTGCAGCTGAATCAGTCACTCGACAAAACCGAAGTGCAAAAACAGCGTGATGTTTAGAGGCATATGTAATGCGCTCTAAATAAGGAGGAAACGATTGCGTGCCTTTTCCTGACTATGAGCAATGAATGTGCAATAAGAGTGTTGGACCGGAGCTGGCCATGATTAGATCATCCTTGGCAGATTGGGCATATACAGTATATGCAGTACAGCAGGTTAGGGTATATTAGCAATAGTGGAAATAGTATAAGCAGGGACAGGAGGAGAAATTAGGAGGAGAGAAAGAGAAAGGCAGGATGTCTCCGTCAACACTTGTATCTATCAAGCGTTCTCACCTTGCTGGTCTCAGGACTGTCGGGGTCAAACTGGACCTGCTTGGCAGCCAGCTCCCTCCCTGTGTCCACGTCGTAACACAGGTAGACCCTCCCGAAACGCCCCCTGGCCCAGCAGCTTGCCCCGCCGCCACGTCACCGGGGCACTGGGCGCTGTGAAACAACACACACTCCAGTCGTGTCTCACCCAACGTATGACATTTCAGAAAAGATACAGGAAGTAGATACTAGTGACCTATAAAAGGGTGAGGGGTAAAGTCAAGACTTACACTTATGGGCGACGGGGCGCTCCTGGGGGCGGAGCCTGCCCTGGGCGTCGACCAGCTGCCAGCTGCCTAGACTCTCCTCGCTGCCGTTAAGCGAACGCCGCGAGGGCACCAGGGTGAACAGGTTCCCCTGGGGGCGACGTATCCGCGGGAATGTCCGCCGGCCTGGAGGAAAAAAAAGATCGGATGAGGTTAAATACGAGATGGAGGGGAGAGAGGGGGGAAAAACACATACATAGAGTAAGAATAAGGGAAGGCCAAGTAAGTTGGAGCCCTACACAAAGCATTTTGAGATGTGAGACGTGGCAACAAGTCGGGATTAGTCCTACCTTCACTGTGGTCCTTATGATGCAGGGAGACGTGGTACCTACGAGGATAGGTGCCTCCCTTGCCCACCACCCGGTCATACACATGATTCTCCCGGTCTGAAAGCGAACAAGCAGCCAGATGTCAAAGGTTAGCAGGATCCACTGCAGTTCAGTCACACACTCCCCCACACCGTGTCCAGTGAGCTACTTTGTTGCTCTCTCTTGTTGCTCGTGCTGCATTCATGTCATATGGGAAAAACAGTAGATATGAGCTTCCTACTTCCCACGATCCACCTGAGCTTCCAGGTGGTAAATACTACTTGGTGATTGATTTCTTTAACGTCCTGAACTCTGATGCCGTGGCAGGACTGGATCTTTTGTTTATGGTTCATATTGCAATCTCTCACTAAGTGCATGTGTGAAACAGCTGATCCAGAGCCTACAGAAAAAGTCGACATTGTAGCATCTTGTCGGCTTCAAGCAAGTTTGAACAAGTTGTCGCTTTTAGGTGTCAAGTCGCTCTGATGGTTATTCCCATATGATGTGAAAGCAGGATTAGGACACCACTGTCTGCGTTGTTATGAGCTGCTGCGAGGGGTTATTCTTGCGGTTGTGACAGCACTCACCTGAGCACTCCTGCCGGTTATCAGGGTAGCTCTTGGCTCTGTGCATCCGAGACTTCCTCAGCGAGGGGCTGGAGGGGAGGGGAAGGACAAAAAGAGTGAGAGATGCAATGCGGCTTCTCAGAGTCTCTTCTTACCAGTGTTGGATGGGAATGCAATGCTCACTAACGTGTTACAGTAAAAATTTTCCCGGGAATGAGTAGTGTAATGGGTTGCTATTTCAATTTCACAAACAAAACCATTTTTTGTTATCATCCCCTCTAAATGTCAGAAGTGAAATGATCCCGACTTGTTATCCCGTAATGGAGTGGAACAGAATGAACAACCAGTAGTGTGACAAATTACTGCCCCCAGGGAGGAATGAGTAAAGTAATAACATCGCTTTTGAAATTGTCCTCACCTGTCTGAGCTGCTGTCCAGAGACTGACAGCTTCCAGAAACAGAGTTCTCTGCACTACTCCAGGGGTCCAGCACCTATAGGGGACAACAGAGGGAGGTCTTGTGTTCTGGTCTATCCTTTATGTATGAACATACATACGCTGGTCATGTATACATATGTAATGTTTAGGGGAAGAAAATCCATCCTGAAACAGAATTCATATTTGTTGATCAATGTTTGTGAAAGTGTCCTCTCTCAAAGGTAAAACCCAGAGAACCCAGATTCTCTCTTCTGAAGCTGCTCCTTGCACAATATCTAGGTGTCTGACTTTGTGGATTCACAGAATGTTTTCTTTGACCTTTTACACCCAAGTTAACTTTATTTCACAGCAATCCTCGCCCCTTCAAAAAATGAAAGTTAAAACCCCAGAAAGTCAGCGTGGGTATTGTCACAGTGTCTTCGCTCTCTTGATTCAAACTTTGAGCAATACTTGTTTATCCGCACAAATCCTAATCATCTGAGATCATTAAACACACCACGTGAATGATATTTTAGGGTGGAAGCTATGACTCACACACTGATCGCTGGTCTCGGGGATGAACTCCCCCTCACTGTTTATGCTGGTGTATGAACCCTGGCGGGCGATCCTCTGCTGGCGTTCAGGCACATAACCAGGCGGCGGAGAGCTACGGCCCCGTGTTCTGAGAACCTGGGATTAGACAGGAGTTATGTTAAAATATAGGATTTAAAACTGCTACAGTATGTGGGACTGGACAGGCCTGCGGAAATGGAATGGAAATGTCAATGACGTTTTGGTGTGTAGTGGTCGATTACGTGATAGCGAAGGAAACACGTGCCCTGCATTGATTATAGAAACTAGAAAAGGCCCCGTCCCGCTCCTTTTTTTCAATTTCCACTGGAGTACAGGAAGTACAGCAGCAAAATATGAAAAATGTTAAAAAAAGAAAAGAAAAAAAAAGACCCGCTCTAGGTCTCTCTCGAGCCACAAAGAAGAAAACAGACAGAGATAAAGAATGGATGAGTATTGTGATTGTTGCTATTCAACCTGAAGAGAGAAACCATTCACCACAACTTCATCTCAAGCCCCCTTGCAGCCCCTCCAGCCCTCCAAACCAGGCCACTGGCCCACCACGCTAATAGCATTGAGCAATCTGATTGGCTGTTGGCCAGCAGGCATTGTAGAGCAGCCAGTGATGGTGAACAGGAAAAGGAAGAGGACCCACTGCTAAGAGGGGAAGCTAGAGAAACAACAGAGAGAGAGAGAGAGAGAGAGAGAGAGAGACACACACACACAGAGCGCAATGGAAACCAAAAGAAAGTAAAAAGAGAAGTGGCTGTGGGGCTACGACATGACAGCAAGCCATAATCTTATATCAACAAAGCCTTAAGGCCCTCTGAGCAAAATTATGCCACTATCCTTCCCCTTTTGAGAGAGTGTGTGAAGCAGCTTGCTGCAAATAGATTAGAGAGCACGCTGGATGAAAGCAGGGAGGCATTTACCAGTCGATAGGTGGCGTCCCCTGGGCTCTGAGGCCTGATACACTGTGCTGACGTCCCCAGTGGACTGAGAGGGCTTGATCCTCACCTGCTTGCACACCGTGTGGTGGGAGGAGGGGGAGGCCTGCAGACGGAGACAGGGGAGAGGCCTTGGGGGTTAAACATGGCTTTACCAAATCTTGAAATCATCGCTGGCTCATGGAAACAAAGGAAAAAGGAACTTTGATTTTCACAACATGGCTCTATAGTGAGGAAACGATAATGGTGTAACGCTATGCAGTAAAAAAGTGTTTGTGTGTGTGTGGGGGGGGGGGACGGGACGGTGAGTGTGTGTGTGTGTGTCTCACGTTGCTGTGCTCCTGTGTGAGCAACAGGATCTTGATGCTCTTCATGTTGGAGCTTCGGTCCAGCAGGTCGATCGCCTTGTCCAAGTCGTCCTGACCTCGCAGAGGGATGGACAGCTGCCCCCACACACACACACACACACACACACACACACACTTTACTACTTATGACCATTTATTACTTATGACCATGTCTAGACCCATTGATCTGGCTGAGGGCAGTGAAGCAGCACAACAGACTCCACTTTACCTCGTTGTTCATATAGTGCAAGTCCAGCTGCTGGCCAAAGACAGTCTTGACTTTCTGCTGGATGTCCTCGAATAGCACCGGCCGTCCAAACATCAGGATTCTACGCAAACAAAACCACATAGACAGATTATGGGCACGCACGCGACGAATAAACACGCGCAGGCAAAACGCACACACACACACAAGCAGCTTCCCAGCGTGTGCAGATTCCTCTAAGTACACCTTGCATAGTTGTGGTTTTGTGCCGGCAGCCGCAGCCGAACCACAGTCCTTTCCCCCTTCCATTCTCCGGTTCACATACCAGTCTGAATTAAGTGCCGGAGTGTGTGTTTCACCGTGGACTGTGCTCTTTCTCATGAACTGAGATGTGTGACTGGACGGGTACAGTCAAGTGCGTGTGTGTGTGTGTGTGTGTGTGCTCTTAAACATAAAATTCCTTTACTCACATACGGAAATATATGTGCAATACCTATACTCTCAATGAAGAAGAAAACTCACCGCCTCTCTCCTGAGAACTCAAACTTGATCCTGACATCGTCCTGAGGGGTACCAGAGGCAGGGCCGGTCAAGGAGGGGTCGTCAGAGGTCGTCAGAGGTCACGAAAGGGTCATAAGGACAAAATGATTTTGTCAACATTTAAGATCCCGATTTCTCAGTTGAGTGTTTTTTATAGTGAAGGCAACTTAAAGGGCTGCAACAGTGGGGGGGTTTGGCGAAGACCATCCACTGATCCACAACCAGTAGATTAATCCCCCTTATCGTCCTGCTTAGGATTGATCGTTTTCATTTTAGGCATTCAGAGGACGCTCTCATCCAGAGCCACTTACAATGGGTGAGCAGGACGGGGTTCAATGCTTTGCTCGAGGACCTTTTTATACCAACACATTTCATTTTAAGACACTAACTGTGTTTGTACTCTGGAACCTAAATGCTTGAGTTAGGATTCACAATGTCATGGGACAGTTGGTTGCATTTGAATAGTTTGAAGTTTGGGTAATAACAACTCAGTACTATTTCCATTAATTAATGTTCAAATTCTGGTGTATGGTAGGTAGGTAGGTACTTTATTAATCCCCGGGGGGAAATGTCTGTGTTACAGCAGCCAGACATAGAGAAATAAAGAAATACAACTACAATGGAAATAATAAAAATAACAATAACGAATAAATATAAGAAGTTATATAAGCACAATTTTACACTAGCCAGGTTTGAAAGGAAGAAGGGTTTGCAATTTTCCATTCTAAGTTCAGAGCTGAGGCGGTGGCGAGTAGTGCTGCAGATACTGTACCTGTCTGTTGGCCTGGGCCGGTGTCTTGGGCTTGCCGGTGTCATAAGACGGCACAGGCTGGCGCCGCGTCATCTGGAGGGCAACCAGGTCCTTCATTATAGAGTGAAGAGCCTGCCTCTCATCTGGAGACGATAATGGGGTGGGAAAAATACTCCATTAGAGTCAGGATGGGAAGATGGATGCCTCGTGTGTGTGTGTGTGTGTATGTGGGGGGATGTATGTGTGTATGACCTAGAGAGAAAAAGCATCCCTACCACTTAGCTTTGCACTAAAAGGTGTGTGTCAGGCAGTCATCTTTAACTAAAGCCATATTGAGAGTATCTTGTGACACATTATTAGACGGAGGGAAAGGACTGCAGTGTTTTTGATATGCCTATTCCCATGTTTGATCTCAGGGCAAGCTCTGCCTTGGCTGTGTTAGCTCACGAAGGGAAAATATTCTCCTTGTGTAGCTTGGACAGACATCATACAGCCCCGGGGCAGCGGAGAGAACCAGACCCCCGTCTCCATAACACTGAAAACCAATCCTTCACCCGACAGTGTCTGGAGCACCAGCTAACACAGCCTTCAGCCTCAGGGAGTGTGGTGTGTGTGTGTGTGTGTGTGTGTGTGTGTGTGCATGTTTTTATCTCATACTGTAAGGAAATCATGTACAGAACGTCTGTCTAACATCAGAACATAGTGAACTTACTCATTTTGGCGATGTTTGAGTACGTGGTCTATAAACCGATCTTCAGAAACGTGTCTCTGCAGCGCCAACCCAACCGCAGCCTGTAGTGGTAAACACCAATATTAGTTAGAAAAGCTTCTGATGACGGTCAGAAGTGTGGTTTTTTGTTGTCATTTCTTGTTTAATATGATTTTTTACAGTGGAGGCAGAAAAGAAAGATGTGAGACAGAGAGGGGATGACATGGCAGATTCAAACCCACAACACTGTGAGTACATAATGTGCTCCTTAGCCCATGCAGCCAGAGGGATGCTCACAAGAGGTTCACGAGGAGTGAATGCAATAGGCAAAGAATGAAAAAGAACCTGCACACTGTAATATGCTCCCAAGGTGTGTTAATGTATTTATTAATTATCAGACCAATGTCTGGAGCAGTACACTCTAATATCATAACACCTATGTAATGGTGTTATATTGTGTGTGTGATTCTGTCATTCTACAAAGCAGGACAAGCCATAAGAAAAGGCCTGCATGATACAATGGCTGTATTGGAACCTCACTAAATAGTATGTCATTAATTTTCAAGATGGAGTATTTTAATGTGACACTGGAGAAAACCTAATTTTCCTCTACAGAACATGCTAGGTTCCTTGCAGGCATGTAAAAGAAAAAAAAAGCGTAGCACAGACTAAAAGACTGTTCTTGTTGCAGGCCTGTGTGAATGGGAAAGTGTGCGCTGCACGTGAGAATGTATGCGTGCGCCTTGCCAATGAGAAAGAATGACAATTGGAAAGGGCTGAAACTTAAGTTGCTTGGCACGACCCATATGGGAAGAAAGTTTTTAACAGGGAGTACTTTTGCCATTTTAAATATCGAGCTTTAAACTGTATAACACTTACTCAGCTGTGTCATAACTCCACTGTTGATGTTAAGAGGTCAATAATATTGTCTAAAGAGCTGGCTGCTCAGAGCCAGATACACATTTTTCAATGGTTTGCCGTATCCCTCAACGAGGTAGTGTATTAAAGAGGGGGCAATTCGTTGATTTGTATCCAAGGCGACAACAGCCCTATAAACTTAGGCATTTCCTTCAATGGTGTGGGTTCCCAAATCGGTAACAATAAACCATGGAATTTAAACTAACTAATTCAATGCAGAATACAAAAGGATTGTGACTATAAAAGGTCCTAAAAAATAACACAACTTTCACAATTAAATGACCGTAAGATTGTAAAATAGACACAACAGACAATTTTTAACAGTTGATAGTGTGTCAGGACAACAGTTGAGATGTTGATGTCAATGTTCAGAATAGGCATCAACCACAGTGAACCACAATGAACCATTTTAAAGTGGTTATATCTTTGCACGGTACAATTTTAACCCAAACTACGTCACTCCCAACAACATTATCCTCCCAGGCCTCCCTGCCTAATGTCTCAGGTCTCTCAGATCAATGATCTCCTATGATTGGCCCAAACAGACAAGTGCAAAAGATGGATATAAACCAGAGCCGGCTCTAAACACAGCAATCACCTCACCCTGACCTGAGCTTCACCTTGCCCAGAAACGTACTGTTAGCAATGTTAACCGATCTGCATGAATGTTATGTTTATGTGCCATGTTAGCCTAGAGAGATAATGACTATAATTACAGTTCAACGGCAAATAAGAAAACACCAGGATGGAGAAATACCAGAGACGAGATGTAGAATAGTGTCTGAGGATGCACAGAAGAGCTTGCAGCTGTCTGGCTGAGGTTGTGTTGCGGAGTGAGAAGGCTGTCTGAAGAGAAAATGCAAACGGGGGGAAACTACTGCCGTACATGAAATGGGCAGCATCGGCACCTGAGGCAACTCAGTGACTCTCTGGATTTCTGGGTAATAATCACCCACAGGAATGCTGGGCATGTCCGTCTGTGGTCGCCGGAGCATTGCCATGTTGCTTTCAAGCTTCCTCACCACTCTCATGTTCCACTGCCACCAGAGTAGGTGCCAAAGAGTTTTGTCCTTCAACCCTTCAAACTACATGCCTTTGCCAGTTTTCTTCACTAAATAGCAAGGGGTTTATGAGGTGTGCAAATCCCACTGTTGCATGCATGCAACTCCAGGAAATACCAAGCCACTATCTTCTCGCTACCTTGAAAATGCTCTCCCCAGAGCTTAACAGTGAGGGCATCTGATATGGAAAGAATCGTGCACCACAGGGGTCCTTGTAATCGATAACACAACGACTAGCCTCTCAGTCCATGTACCGGTCGCTCTGTTCTCTCTCCTGCTTCTTCTGATTTTAATTACCTCCCAAGTGGAATGCAGGGAATTCAGTGGCGAGAGGCTGCACTCTACCAATCCAGTCAGCTGTGCCCACTTTATTTTCTTTGTATCACATTTCCAGGACTAGCAGGATTTACATGGATTTTCCTCCCCCCCTCTCCTCTCTGTCTGCTTAGAGAGGTGTTTAGTCTGAGGCTGTTTTTCCCAGCCACAGTCCTTGCTCTGTCTCAGGCTAGTGATGCATCTGGAGTCCGTGCCTTACAGAAAAATCCCCTGGCCAGGGTTCAGTCAACCCGCGACATTTGTATGTTCTCATCTTGAAAAACAGCTAATGCTTGACCATCTTTGCTTCCATTTCACGCCAGAGAAGAAAATAAGAAAATAATTTCCTTTTTTGTGGATTGTGTTCCTATCACTGGCTACTTGTCATTCATGAAGTGCATTTATCCCACAATGATTTTCTTGTGCAATGGCAAAAACACAACATACACCGAGGACCAGACGAGCAGACAATGTCAGGGGAAACACATTATTTAGGGGATATACATTTTGGCACAACACCTGTCGCTCCATCATAGCTCACCAATGTGTGGCATTCCAGTGGGTTGGGATCAGTGACATAGTGTTAAATCAAAAGGTGGGAAAACTGTGACCTCCAGTCACTGATCATCATAATGCAGACAGCCACCAATATAACCAAAATTAATTATTATATTCCCAGAAAAGCATTACTTTATGCCCCCCTACCTATTTAAAAGATGCCATCCTTGTAACTTACATCAGTTTGATACTACTTACTATGATCTTGAATTTAACTCCTAATAATGTATATCAGCAAAAGGTGGGTAAACTCTAATCCTGTAAATAAAAAGGTGGATAGATCAAGTTTAGGTGGGTTTACCCTCCACTACAACCCTGTTAGGGATGTTTTGTACCAAAAGAGAGTGCAGTCCAAGTGTGTGTAAGTGTTGACTCATTACTATGGATCAACAACCATATCAAGTCCCACAGACAGTCACTTTGTGCTATGAGGCAGTACAAATCTTACTTATTTGATTATTTTTCAATATAAACACAACTCGAGCATCACAATATAATACTGTGGCATATTTAACCCTTTAATTTGCAGTCTTTTCTTTGTTCACCAGGTCTCATATTTTATGGTTAGTGTACATATACAGGCTGGATTACATTTATTTTTCTTTGTCCATATCACTCACTTTCCAAACCCAGTCGTGGCTATTTTGGCGACTGCAAGCTAGTGGTTTAGTTTCCATGACAACTACACTTCTGCTGCTTGTCGGTGGCATTGTGATGCATTCATTTCACATGGGAATATCCACAGGGACTTGACAGCTGAGAGCAACGACAGGGAAGTGTTTACACGTTTTTGTCTTTTGCAGCAAAACAAACACAATGTCAACAACAAACCCAGCAAGAAGTTGTGTCCCACCACGATGATTTATGAGCTGTAATCACAAAATGACTTGAGTATATGATGACTTGAATGCAATGAAAATCGTTAGTGTTGATTGTTTTATGTGAAATTAATATACTGTATCATTCCCCATACATGACAGCAGATATTTCTTGGTTTCTTGGAGAATTCAGGAAGCCGGAGAAATCTGGGTTCAAACCCAGATTAGTACCGCCTGAAAGCTGAGGTGAAGTCATTCAAGAAGTAGATTAGTAATTAGCATTTTCCCCATATGTCCTGAATGCAGCATACATCACGCATCATACCTGTGACACCTGTCACGTGTACAGCCGTCACCTGTCGCCTTCGCGACCTCGGTCGCGCTGGCAGGGATTCTCTGGTTAGCAGCTGATTTCTGTCACCGGTGGCGCGGCAGAGATGACTCAGCCGATTCAACCGTTATTCATCTCTGTTGTCTCCTCAGTCGGACGGACACACCGAGGAGTGTGTGTTCGCCATGGCGGGGCTGACCCCCCAGGTACGGGGGCTCGTCTTCACCGGAAAGTTAGGGAAACACAAGCTGGTACTTTGCTGGTAGTAAAAATACAGCGTCACATCAGAGAGCTTCGAGGTTTAGAGAGAATATGTGCCAGCGGAAGAGCCTACATCAGACTGCTCCAGATAAAGCCCAAATAGAAAGTTCTGCTTAACCCTCGCAACGGAGCTTTTGAAAACATTATCTTCCAAAACATTTCCAACAGTCCCATTGGATGTCAACTCGTTAGGCCTGCCGTTATAGGTTAGAGAGCCATCTAGTCGCGTTCAACGCGAATGGAAACTTTTCCGTTCGACAATAATCACAAAAGGTGTAACAATAACCGTGTGGCCTTTATGAAATCCATTTTAAACTAACAGTCCACCAGAGGAAAAGACCGTGCGATTTCCATGATTTTGATGGTCTCTCTTCCTGCTAAGTTTGCAGATTCTCCCTCTTTGGGTTGCCAGTTTTTAAGTGTTGTAGGTCAAAAGTAACTGTACTTTTATGAATAACTGCATCGACGTGCCCCTTCAATTCGCATGTAAACCTATCTATTGAAGAATGCATATAGGCCTATACATGGCCTATAACAAAAGTGCGGGGGGAAACTGATTCTTTAGGCGACATGATGGAGACGAGTTGTTGAAATAGTCGAGTGAAAGGATAACGGCAGTAAAATCTACCGACTGCACATAAACTTGAAATATGTTACGCGAAACAAAGTTTGGTAACTTCCATCGACACTATAACCCGCAGAGCGCTGGACTGAGCAACAATTCCTGCAGCATTAGTGAGAAAGCCAGTCAATAAAGGTGGGAAAACGTTGTCTTTTGATTACAGAATAAACATCCACAAACTTGTCGAACGTCGTCAAGAGCTAACGGCACTCCACAACTTCCCCCAACCAAAACAAAGTAAAAAATAATCTTTAACGTCAAACTTCCTGACAGAAAAATATCGCCACCGGAACCCGCTTTTATGCTTCCAACAAAACATGAAAAGTATATTCCAAACTAGAATCCACGTTTGCCGAATGTCTTGTTTGTTAGTCCTCCGTGTACAGGTTATAGCATGGATTTAGTCCCAGGAGTAGGCCTAATTCTGATTACAGTAACTAAATTAGCGCCGTGCAATCTCGGGGGCGCGCGCTGTTACTCTGTCGATGTCTCTCGCTCAGCAGGAGCGTGCACAGTATTATTAGTGGGGCGTACCAGCGGTGACGTAGTCATGCAAGTCGGGACTTTTGCTGCCATATGTGCATATGAATCCCCATATTAAGCGGGAAATGCGACCGGGTAAATCGGAATGTTCAGGGGGCAGAGAGCATGGAAGCTGTGTGAGCAACTGATGGGGGAAGTGATGTACTATACACTAACGTTTACACTAAACTTAACTCACATGCCCGATATGCATTTCCTCCTGTTTAGTCTTTACATAAAACAAGAGCCGCCAAAACATACTGCTGTTACAGGGTCCATTTTGTTACTATATCATAACAGCACTTGTATTCATCGAGGTTGGAAGCCTGAGCTTACGAGGAGTACATGAAGGCAGCATTTCACCTATAAATTCTCCGCCTCCCACCGTCTCCAACACACACGCACGTACACGCTTATACCTATGGAAGGCCGTTCCATATATATACTACCCTCCGTCCCACAATTGGGGTAGGCTGTAATTGACGTAATCAAGAAACAAACTCTTGACACCAATTTGGAGTTTGTGGATTTTCAAGTTGCATTGTTCATACTTCATTCATACTTCGTTCATGCGATATAAAGTATTAAGTCACCACCTCCAATATTTAATACCATATTGTATGCTGATGCATTGATAGGCCTATATGAACCTATACTAATTCACACTCACTATGTCAACATTAAGTGAGTGATTGTTTCTAGCTGAGACTTGGAGACTGATCATAGGATGTGATTTGTATTTTAGGGTGAATTAATGTGACTTGCACTTCATTAAAAGCAATGACAAAGATTCAACACACATGAGTTTTTGAAGGCCAATAGCGATATTGTTTGGATTGAAACTGAATCTTTCAATTTGAGCATTTTCTTGCCGAAAACTAAAAAAAACAAAACAGAAGTTCATTCTGTGCAGAGTGTTTCCTGGGGCCGACGGTACAACAAAGAGTGTAGACTGATTAGTGAGAAGATTCACCTAACCTTTCATTGCCTTCATCCTGAGGCCTACCCATCTAATTGCTTAGCTGGAAAAGCCCCTGCGACAGAATGTAGACCATGGGACACTAACACTCCCCATTAAAACCCATGACAGTTATAATACAACATAGTCAAAATGTCGCATTAAAGTCAGTTCAGGTAATGGGATTCTCCTCGACAGTCGGTGTAGTATTGATCAATTTTGTAATAAATATGTAATCAAACACAGTGCATCATAGCGAGAGGTGGATGATACTGAGCGCCAGATTTTTAATAGAAAGCCAATATTGGGCTGATATGCCCAACCCCAGTGAAAATCACCTACTTCAAATACAAGTAGGAAACCAACAGTTAAATAGTGATGTGATAGTAGTTCAATAAATCACTGCAGTTCAGTCAACACCAGCGTTTTTATTTTTTTCCAAAAGCATGTAAAAAATGAAAATAAAAAACTATGGAAAGAAAATGCACAAACATGATTGTGTGTGTGTGTTGGTGTAGAAATAGGGCGCTTACATTTTAAAATGCTGTACTTTCCTAACAGTTGAGCTAGAATGATGGAAAGGAAACAAGAGGAGAAAGACAGCAAACACAGCCAAAGCACCCTTTTGCTGTGAGGTCACCTCATTCCACAGGTCAAGTTTGTAATATCGAACACATTTGTAAAGATGCATACATTTAAGTTCGTCAATGGCAACAGTGACACCTGCATTGAAAAAAAAATAAAATTAAAAAGTCGAGTTCAGCACAAAATTAAATGACTCACAGATAAAAAGTCGCATTGCTATCATTCACCTGAACCTCTTGGCACCAGTGTAGAAAAAGTGTACCTTCTCTTTTCTGTTTCACTTAAAAGAAAAGCTGCAGTTAAGAGATTGTGCAGTTGTACCTTGGCGCACTGCGAATTGAGAATCACAAAGACAGTATAGACATGGTTGCCTTTCTAAATACAATGTTCTCATGGTTTCAAAGGATTCTTGGGGATGCAGAGGACCATTTCAAAATGAAAAAGGAAAATATACACTCTACTTTGTCACATATGGGATAATGAGAATTACCTTACACTATCTAGATGAGTGGCAAATAAGAAAGGTGTCTGCTGGTTGATGAGGTAACCCTATTTAAATAGCGGGACTTTGTAGAATAAGCAATTCTGTTTTTGACAAGGCAAGATCAGGAGATCTGTGCACTCAACGAAAGTCTTGTTTGAAAAAGCAATAAGGTCAGCTATTAGTTTCTAAGGCTTCTCTTTTTAAAAAAGTAGCAAATCTCTTCCTCTTAAGTTCAGCTTTCTATTCTGCACAGCATGCTCAAATTCACAGTAAACTTTCAGTCACAAAAAATATTTTCAAGTGTGAGTCAAGTGTCAGTGGTATTTAGATATTTTCTAAAATGAGATATTTGAATGGCTTTAGTCATTCTTTGTAAAGAATGAACTAGATATGGAAATTGTGTCTAATTTCTCTTAGGTGTTGCAATTAAATAAGATCAAAATCAAAAAGTGACTGGAGTGCAGCAGCTGCACGGCAGACTGAGGCAACTTTTATTCAAAACTTTGAAAAAAAAAAAGCTATATTGGGAAGTTCAAGGGTAAAGTTGTTTTGTCTTCCTCTCATTCTATCAACTATTGTATGCCACACTTTTTCCCCAGCAGGGGGCGCTCTGTACTGGGCTTTGGGTGCATCATGCAGAAACAGCAGGGGACAAATGCTCTCACAAACCCTGCATCAACAACCCCTGTTCAATTCAAGTCTACATTAAGCAACAGGTCCTGGTGCTAAGAAGCATTTAGCTGATAAGACATGAGAGGAGAACAGGAAGGCATTTAGTTAAAAGGGGGGAATGTCCATGCTTACTGGATGGGATGTAAAAGAAAATGTGATTTGATACCGTGTCCCCTTAACAATTGTCTGGCTTAAACACTCAAATACAGCACGGGGGGAAAAATATCACAAGAGGCCAACAATTGAGAAGCATGGAATGATTAAGTGACAGAGTTGTGTTGTGGTTTCCTGTGAAGTTCTGACCAGAAACATCCCCATTTGTGACACTCGTGGGTCAACAAGAAATAATTATGGCAAAATCGATCCAATCAACATTTTTCACAATCGGGGAGCCAAGGATGTTTATAGACAGGGGCCTTTCCCTGTGGTTATCAACATCTTGCTTGTGATCATGCGTGGCCATATGAGCAAGACAAGAGTATAGTATAGTGTGGCATGTTCACTAATCACAAACTACAGCTCAATGTACAGATGGCACACAAACGACAATCTTAGAAGTCCATTAATATGGTCGACCATAAAAGCTCAGACGACCGACTTATGCCATGACATCAATCAAATCCAGCAAACACACGGCGCGAGAAGTGCTTCTCAGAACTTTAAAAAAGGTGACACGTTATGCATAAGTGACACATTTAAATCCATCCACAAGACATTAATACAGTCATAAGATAAGGCTATTAAGACCCATTCATACCAATAGACATGCAAGGGTAAAACCACACAGGCCATTAAAAACAGAACGAACCATGGGATGAAATGGAACGACAATAAGAAAAACAAACTCGGAAAAACAAAGAAAACACGAGTGGTGAGCTATTGCCCAGGTGTGCGGTTATTTTACAGTACGTTGTACCCTGTTTGTTCCCCCAAATATTTTAAACCTGACAAACTCTCTGGCAGCAAAGTCAAAATACTGAGGACTATTATCTTAATCTGTGTTGTGTTAAAATACATGAAACTAATGTAAAAATGATTTTAAAAATCCTTAGATAACATTGCAATTGAAACCCCTCTGAAAATTGACCTGAGTGTATGCTCTACTGCAAAACATGGATGTTCTGTAGCCCCTATACTGATATGTTTGCCTGAGCATACAGTTAATTTATGCAAATTAAGAAAATAATTACGAAATAACCCTAAAAGCAAATGTGATTATATTCCTTATACTGGAGAAGGCGTTTGGTCACAATCAACAACCAATTCCGAAGAAGAAATTGGAAAATAAAATTAAGATATGAATAAAATCGAAACAAAAGATGCTGCAGAAATTAATTTTAAGTCACACGGATCATGAGTGGCCAATCATTTCCTAGGTGTTTATGCATGTGTGCATCTGTTTTCATGGCGTGGAAAAAGCAAGTGAGTGCGTGGAAAATATTTAAGGGTGCCCCCCCTCCCCCAGTATGTGATGCATGTCTTCATCATGATGTATTGGAGGTGTTAAGAGGAGGAGAAAAGAGGAGAAGAGGCGGGGGCTGGGATGGGACACGGGCAGACATGATTATGCCGTCTTTGTTATGTTCTCTCCATCCTTGGAGGCCCAAAGCTCCTTGTGCTGTTTGCGTCCAAAGCCCTCGTCATAGTTGCCTTTGCTTTTGAAGAGCTGCTGGAAGTGGGGTTTGCAGTAAAATTCACCCTGGAGAGCTGCGTAGGTGCCAAGGCTGCAGGGAGTGGAGGGATTAAAAAGGGTCAAACAAAACAAATAGAGTCAGCAAAGGCAAGAGGTAAAGAAAGACATTGAAGTAAAGACACACAGAAAATAGTAAAATAGAAAGTCACCTGAGTTTGGTGTTGCAGTGCTTGCAGCAGAAGCAGCTTGAATGGAAGATGAGGTTGTTGGCAACCAATCTCTCCATGGGGTAGACGGTCTTCTCACATGATGAACACACCTCCCTTTGAGTCTTAAAGCTAAAGGACTGAGCACATAAACGTACCGTTTTACTAGCAGCCTCACAAACAGGTGGTGACGTAGGCCTCGATCCATACCAAAATGAAAGCTAGATAAATCTGTGGGTTGTATTATTGTATGATTTTTACAAAAGATTCAAGATGCAGGAAGACATTTTTTGCTCTTCATTGAGATTAAAAGGTGGATGAAAATGAAGGAGGTGGACGAAAATGAAGGAGGTGGACTACGGCCGTGCTCAGGACGTTTTGTTTTGTCATGCTCAAAAGTGCAGTTGTGAACATCGCTAGTAATAGAGGGCAAGAACTCTTGTTGCTACAGAACACAAACGTTTTTCAATCTCCCAAATTTGCGTTAACTAGCTAACCTGAAGTAACAAAGGGGATAGCGTTGAAAATGGACAGCAGAAAGTTAGCGGATGCTGTACTTGCTCATGAAGAAGAGGATTTGGAGCCCATTCCCAAACAGAGGATGTATTCCAAGTTAAAGGACTGTAAGAGGTTGCTTACTTCTTGGTGCTGCTAAGTTAATATTTTATTTTTTAAATGTAAAGCGGAGCGAGGCTGAAGTTGAGAAATGTACAACTTGGAGCATACTGGGCAATGAGCCGCATCCAAAACACGACGCTCGTAGTTTGGAGGAGAGGCGTGCCTGCTGCAACCAAACCATTGAAAATAACTTGAATAAAAACAGAGCGTGCATGTACGAAAAAAAACAAAAAAAAACGTCCTGTGTGATCACGGCCTAAGAGGGCAAGAGTGACACAGACACATGAATAGAGGAACATGAATTTGAGTGCAAATATAAGTGCAGTAAAAACAGGATACACAAGACGCATATTTACCTTAGATCGCTGGACTGGTTTCTCTTCAGTGGTATTTCTGGTGTCCTGGGGGGGAAAAAAAAGAAAAAAAAAAGAGAACAATTACACACAAACAATTATCCCAATACATACACAGACTCCTGTTAAGCCCAACATACTGTAGTGCAATTGCAAATAACAAATGCTGTCAACAGATGTCTTTCCTATCAGATTACAAGTGTTTCACATGGACGTATGACAAACAATCACTATATTTTTTCCACTGTCCTCTTATTACCTTTACCAGTGCCTCAGTATTGTAAATCTGATCTCTCTCCCCCCACCCTCTTTCCATTCTCTCCATCTGTCTCCCTGCACCCCTGAGCGAGGATCAGGTGCCTTCTGTCTGGTCATGTGAGCCGAGCTGTGGGACGCTCTGCACGGGGCTGCCCTCGACATTACAGCACAGAACCAGCCTTCCAGATAATAACCTCACAGGGCAGCATCACTCGTTAGTGAGAGATTCATGCAGCCATGTGTACACTCACAGGCCTACAACAGCATGAGATTCTTCACTTACGATCGGCAACGTTACCGCCAGTCTCTTTCATCCTCAAAATGACTAACAGGTTGTTGGTGAACGTTCTGATGAAATTTCATTGATGAGATTATCAGTGGGCCAGACAGAAGTGGACACCATGTAGATAGTTGAGGGAACGGGGCTGAACTGAACCAATCTGTTTCTTTGCAACGTCATAACACTCATCTCCCTCTTGTCCCACAGTCCTACAATCAAGCAGGGATTTTAACTGTCAGGCTGCTCCACTACACAGGTCACCGTACATATATCCCTGCAGCACGTTGTAGATGTAATTGCAGTTGCGTAAATGTTTAAATTGAGAGGAACAGATGAAAAAACACCCCCAAGGCACGGAAGAGGCAAGAAGGAAGACAAATGCTCCCTGGGTGTCACAGTGAGGAGGAGGATGACGCTACACTGTAATGTAATGTATCTGCCCTCTGGACTAGGGCAGGTTCTCCCCAGCAGCAACATTCATGAATGCATCTTTGAGCAGGACTAACAGGTAGTTAAGATAATAAACAGACAGAGAGATGCATTCAGACACATACATAGAAATGGCTAGTGAAAGGCCAGTGTGCAGGGAAGAAGGGCTGCCTCTGTTTAGGCAAGGGAAAAGTCCACCGCAGACTTTGCTAAAACCCTGTTATGTAAGGGAGTTGGCTTGAGCTGGAGGAAGGGGTGAAGGTGGTGGTGGTGGTGGTGGGGGGGGTGGGGGGCTGTCTACCAGAGCTGGAAAGAGGCCGCCACATCGCAGACAACTGCTTATCTCCATGTTTGTAGTGCTACAACTTTTTCCATGAACTTGCACAAGTTCTTGCTTTGAAGGCAAGAAAGAATGAATCTAGTCAGCCACATGGGATGATGATGGGAACTACCCAACTGGGACAGGGTAGTCTAAGTGGACCCAAAAATGGTGAGTTGCTATAATTAGTTGAGACTGAAACTCATGCAAGCGACCGCCGTTTCAATTATGTTGCACTGTACTGCCACTGGGCCTGAAGGAAAAGGGTCCACATGTTGCCCCATTGTACATCACTCCTGGAATCTAGCAGATTAGAGCAACTCTATAATAAACACAACCAGCGTGGATGTTGTGTATGCAGTAAAACACTGGATTATTTGAATGCCAAGTCATAATTTCAAAACCATTCTTGGCCTTCTGAGCAGGAGGACAAGTTAGGGTGTTGTCTGCCCTCGTGAGAACAGGAAGGCATCTTTCTAGAATGATTGGGCCATTAACTATGTGGCCATGCAGCTTCCTGTAGATGCAATCACCATCCAAACCGTCCTACTCCTCCTCATCCCTGGTCTCCTCCAGCTGTGTATGCATGTTGCTGCAGCTAGCAAAACGGCTCACACTTGGTTATCTAGCAGGCTACATGCTACACTGCATACACCACTACTTCCTGTTGCTGTAATACACAACTGCTGAGCCAACAAGGCTTTTCTCTACTAAAACAAATATGTATTGACATTGTGGAAACCTCAAGAGTGAATCTGCAAACTCCCAATATGCGCCTGGAAAGTCTAGTTCAGCGAGAGGCTATAAGGGCATGGAAATTAAGTCAATAAGGGCATAGTCTTTTGCCTGTGAAATAAACGTAACCAAAAAAGGCAACTTGCACTGCAGCAATGTTGATCTGAGTGAGGGCACAGAATTACCATGTCCTTCTAGTAAAAACAACGACACAGGATTAGTGCCCATGTCAGGGGTAGAGAGACACAAATCCTGGAAGGCTTCAGAATAGCTTAGCATCTGTCTTCTTTTGCCTTATTTGTACATGACTCGACACTGCCACCCAAGAGCTCAATTGTGGCAGGAAGTTGTGATGACACATCTGACTTCCTCCGTTTCACAGAGACAACGAGGACAGACAGTTCACTAGCTTCCATCCCAATAAACGACTGCTAACTACCACGGGGCTGGACGGGTGTTTTTTTCACTGCTGAGTGGAAGAGCTACAAGAGAATGATGACCCAGGTTCCAAGCAACAAACAAAACCCAAATTAGGGCAAGTGTACTCCTGACAGACAAAAGAGAATACCTATGCAGTCAGGTATGCATTCTCTTTTGTCAGGAGGAGGAGGGCACAGGAGGGGGGATGGGCGAGCAAGGGGTTCACGATGTTAAGGAAGATAGAGACGGTTCTACAATGGTGAAATTAATTAGATCTGCCATACTTAACACTATGTTTCAATTGGGAAGCTATTTGTGTGTGAAGTTAAAGCCAACTGGCATAGTGTCTTACCAGACCCAAGAACATTTTCACACAAGCAAGTATTGAAATCAGGCCATTTCTTGCACCAGAGGTTCAGTTCATACCGCATGGCATCATTCCCTCACACTCTGAGTTCTCCCTTTTAAGAACACCTGCATGTGTCTGGCTGTGTGTGTGTGTGTGTGTGTGTGTGTGTGTGTGTGTGTGTGTGTGTGTGTGTGTGTGTGTGTGTGTGTGTGTGTGTGTGTGTGTGTGTGTGTGTGTGTGTGTGTGTGTGTGTTGAAGCTGCCACCATCCTGCAGCTTTTTGCAGGATGCCAGGCTCCCTTTTATCCCTGGATTGGTTTGATTGGTAAACGGCCACTGAGCACAGATCAGGGTTTGAAACTCATCTGCTGAAGATCCTCTAAAATCTCATCACTGCAACAAATTCAATTGCCTTCTTCCCCAGAGCACAGACCACCCATATCCTGGTAGACCCCCCCCAAATCAATGCTTTGGTGTTCAAATCAGGCAGAAAGGTAAAAGGGTGGGAACAGCAGACTGTAGTTTAGAAGTTTATATTAACATGCAACCCAAAATGACGTGTTACTGTAAGCCTTCGCTGTAAAGACAAATAAAAGCTGTGGAAGACAAGCAGACCCCAAAACTATGAACCAGACCGCTCTTGTCAAAATCCTCGTGTTTACAAGAGATATCGGCTGACATAACTCAGAGGCATTTAGAGCGATTACAACAACACTAAGGAATATTACGAGGGTAAACGGTCAGTGTGTTCATGAAGAGTTCAGAGGGGAAGAAGTCTTCTCTTTGTAATGCTGGACAGAGTTCACAACAACCAGGACA
The DNA here is from genome assembly GCA_034670385.1 of Hoplostethus mediterraneus. Lineage (NCBI taxonomy): Eukaryota > Metazoa > Chordata > Actinopteri > Trachichthyiformes > Trachichthyidae > Hoplostethus > Hoplostethus mediterraneus. The sequence goes on along the minus strand of JAXDDW010000034.1, from coordinate 2,818,962 downwards.
ACTGCCCCATTTGCCTGTGTGACTGACAGACCGTTGCATGAACACTGTAGTACACAATTCATTGCAATTGGCCCTACAAGGGAAGAGAGGAGTTATGTTAACAAACGTCTATGGTCATTACTTCAAGCAAGACTCCCACTCGCTCATCTCTTATTTTTAGAACTGTGATCATTGTTTGATTATTTGGGACTCCGAGGTGGGAAATAAACAGGATAAATGTCTATATTATTGCTACCCAACTTCATAGTAATTGTAATAAAAGCAACCATATTCAATGATGGAATGTTTCAAGTTACAACATGCTATGAGGCTCATGTTAAATATTTTGCAGATAGCATCTTGGATTGCACTTTTTGGCCTAGTCCTGTGGGCATTGGCACCAATCCCACAATGAGAACAGCTGCTGGAGGGCAGATACAGTATACAGCCAGTAATCTTCCATCTCTCACTCTGTACATGAGGAGCCTGAGGCTGTTGTCTGAAAAGCATACCTATGGAGAAACACAGAGACTGCGAAGGGAGCAATATAAACATCCTTTGGAATAATTTGACTGGGAAAATAACAATTACTTCAAATTAGGTTTTGACACTCGACTGAGGAGGGGAGGGATGAAAATAGGACACTGGGCCTTCACTCTGCAGTCTCACAAGAGGAGACTGCAGACTAATCACAATTGGGAACATGTTAGGGTATTTGGTCAACCAAGCTACTTCTCTTCCCTTTCTGAACTTCCTGTACTCAACAACCAAGTACCAAGGCACTTATAGGTATAGATCGCTGTATGGTGTGTGTGCCATCTGGGAGACAGGTTAGGTCAGCTGACTGACTCTTCTGTCTTCATTTCCTGTCTGAGGAGGCTACTTCCCGTCAAGAAACAATGTGTGAGGATCAAGAGGAACCTTATATGGTTATGCAAAGATAAGATAAGTAGGATGGCATACTAGCACTCAGACTGACTTTGACTTTTAATACACAGCAATAGCACAAACTCCTAGTAAGAGCCCATGCTAGCTTGCAACAAGTTTGGAAATGTTTAGACAAGTGCTCATATTTTCATGTCTTGAGTAAGACAAAATGGAGAATGTAAGTACTAACACGTCTCAGAGATGATCTTCAAAGTAACAGAAAGTTTGGATATAGCGTCACTCGCATTTTCACATAGGAGGTGACATTTAAAAAAAACCAACCCCCCCCCCCCCCAAAAAAAAACAGACAGCTGTGAGTGATGTTTCACTTTCAATTTGCAGCCAAAACCCTTTACTCCCAAAACTTCGCTCCTCATTTGTCCAACTACAGAAAGAGCCCTCAGTGTTTCCCTTTGTTACTCATTTGAAGCAATTGCCTGAGATTGGTCAAGAGATGTCCCAATGATAAAAATCACATACCAATAGTAAAATCAGAAATCAAAGCAAAGTGACATAATGTCCCTTGTCACACATAATTTAATGTTAGTACTCACTACACTAATGGTCTGTAAAACAGTTAGTAATGCATGGTATTAGTACTCTTGACACTGCGGGTCTTAAAAGTTAATACACAAGACTATGCACGGCGGGGGCGAAGTGGAACCTGTTTGTACTCACTTGACAGAATCAAAGAGAACAAACGAGTGATGGCCTGTAAAGAATGTGTTCAAACCCTGGAGCTAGTGTTGACTTGAACCTGTAGAAACACTGCGAGAGGCCACCGACGTCTGGCACCTCGCTGAAGGTACGGAAGAAGAAACAGCCTTGAGCGCTACAATTGACCAGATGTTGTGATAAAGACTGGAGGAGAGACAACATTTCACAACCAGGGCCTGTTCAGGGGCTGGAATTCAGGACAACGTGCACCATCCCGTCTACAAAAACCTCACATGCAAATACCTGCTCCGCCATTCCAGGCAATTTCCATCAAACATTGAAGGTCCCCCGAAGGAAAAGGGAGAGGAGCAATGGATGTTCGGAACCTTATTCATCATGTTTCTTGAGTAGCCATGTCCCAAGATTAAATGTGGGTGGTTTCAGTTATTCCACAGCACTCTAAAGACATAAAATACATGACTCTTTAGGCGCCTCTGCTGCTGACTGATGATGCTGCTGTGCCCTGTGGGAAACATTTCATGTGGATCATTTTACTAACCAACATGTCTTTTCACCATGAGTAGCCTACATTTGATCCGTTTGATAGCCAAAGAGAGGAAAAGCAAGACTGTATGATTGTCAAGTCATTGTCAAGGTCCAGCTAATATTGAGCAATAAATGAGCTCTAAAAGACAATGCTATTTGACAGGTTCCCATTCCACTACATATACAAACATGCTGAGGAGTTTGGACTGTACCAACAGCCTTGATAAATCCTGTATGCTATGTGAATTAAGTTTCTTACATTGCTCTGGACCAATAAATTGACAATTATTACTGAGATGATTGATTGCTGGATTGGCAGTGCATTTAAACCCTTATCACACCAACATGTGTGATCATATTTTCAGGAGAGTGCAGGGCACCATGGCATAAAAATGACAATGGCCTCCTAAATGAGACAAATCAAACTGAAAGGAAAGTACTAAAGTTGTGGCCTTGAACGTCTGAGTTCGAATGTTTAAATAAAGAGTGAAGTGACACTTCACAAGCAAGTGAACACATCACAGTTAAAGCTCAAGTCAATGGTTTGTTCAAGTTAACAATTTTTTTTTCTTCATGGGGTGAATTTGCAAGTACTCTGTGATGTGTGTCAAATTGGCAATCAGTCATTTGTATGGAGACGAACCACTTCTCTTTGAAGCATGAATTCCCCTTCATCTACATTTTTCCCTTGTTGTCTTGCCTTAACCTTTTTACACACACAGCCAGAAAACTGTTATTATCAAAGCCAATCCTACGACTGCCGTGCAATAATATAACATGGGGATTGGGAAAGGGGGGGGGGGGTAGGCTTGCAGGTAGTGCAAACCACTAATCTGAAGTCTTTGGCTTGGACATGCTGACGACCCATTTTACATTGTGCACATCGGACTACTAGCAAGCATCCCCTCCCCAACATATGGCACTTCTGACATGCCCAACAAATCAAGTTTGGTCAAATTAATGCTAATTGTTTGACAGAAGAGCATATGGCAACACAAAATAAACACCATTAGTCCTGACTGCAGCTTTGCGTAATGGACTTTGTCTAGATCTGCATGAATTTTTTTGGGAAGTCAGTCCAGCTGTAGCGGCCTCTCAAATCCGCCAGAGCATTGACGTAAATCAGTCTACAGACCAGGGTGTCAATCTGTGCGGTTAACATTGGTTAAAATTACAGACAGACAACACACTGACAGATCCCTGGCTCTATAGTGGCAGTAAGTGAAAATGACCATATACTTACTTAAGCCTCGTCACCATATGCCAGGGCTATAATTATTTAGACTGCTGTAGATGTGGTGTCTCGGATGGATAAAAAGTGGTTTGAGCAGACCACAGAGAGGTTTGTAAACTGTTCAACAACACAAACACGGGGAAGAAGTGGGTCTAAAAAGTCAAACGCATGTTTTCTTCCACCAGTGCATAGCTATATCCTTATGCTGATGCCATTGACTGAGAGGTTTAATCCAGCCATTCATTCATCCATTCATTCATCCATTCATTCATCATTCATTCATTCGGTATTATCCAGGCAATCGCAGCCATCAGCGGTCAGTGAGTTCATACACATCAGCGAACACGTAGCCACTGGCAATGCACTGAACCTGCTTGGTCATTTACTATTATCCAATGGTTTGCAAAGTGGGGTTCGGATACACCCAGAGGTCCCTGGATGGGGTGGGGTTGTAATCTCCCCATTTACAGTACAAACAATTGTACAGTTCTTCTCACATTGGGAGGGGGTACAAAAATCATATGGGTTATATTTCCTTGAATTAAGGGCCATGAGGTGTGGGAATCCCTGCTGTAGGCTACTTCACTGGCTGTTGTACAGACCTGCTTTACCACTGACCTTTATATAACGCTGTTTTAAGCCTAGAGAAGGTGTAAACGAGACCTAGACCGATCAGCCAAGACCTATATACACACACACACATAACTGTGATGGTTAGCAACTGCTACACAGGGAGGAAAATTGAAACACAATAAATCACGCCACGTATGAGAGCACAAATCAATTGGGGGAAAAAAATCTATTGAGGTGAAACAGATAAGGGGCTAGAATAAATCAAATGAATACATATTTTTTGCATTGAAAAGCTACTAATATTAGGGCGGATAGTGAGTCTTCAGTATTGTATGAGGGAGCTAATAATCACATCGTTGAATGATATTAATTAGCAAGCACGCTAACTAATACAGATTAAAGCCAGAGGCGCGCTGCTAGCAAGCATTTCGGGGACCGCGTCGGCGGGCGTTTAAATGCTCTTTCATTTAAAAACCAAACTTATTTTCCAATTTGCCTAAACGCTGCGGTAACAGCTAATGTTAACACCATGGCTCCCAGCAAAGCGGCTCCTGACGAGCTAACCTAGCTTGAACGTTAGCGAGTGGACGGACATCACCTCACCTCATCACAAAAAAAACCAGAGAGAGAGGAGAGGGAGGGGAGGCTGCAGAAACAAACGGTCCAAACGGAGAGAAAAAACACTCACCATCTGTGCTTCTTGTCTATGTTAAACTGAATAACAACGCGGAGGCCGTTCACTCAATACGTGGAGGTGGATGTTTGCTCTCTCATTCGTTTCCCCCGTGTTTTTTCTGTGAGGCTTTGTTGTGTGCTAGCTGCTTGCCACGGTGCCGGCGAGTTCCCTCAGCTTGGCTCTATCAGCCTCCCCGTCTCGTTTTTCAACAGACCGTGTTTTTTCTTCAGCAGGATGTTGCATGCTATTGGCTGTTCTCGTCTCATGTTGCGTTCCACAAAAGTCGGAAATATCGCGATTACGTTTGGAACGCTCACGAACGATAAGATGGTAACATGAAAATGTAATGAACTTTAATTAAACGAGGCAAAGGGAAAATGAACACCATTAACAATGTGAAAATACTACAATACTAGAATTCTGTAATATATACAGAATTCTATATATATGCAATTTGTAAGAAATTGGGAGAATATGCAGTAAATACGACACCTGAGTTGCTAAGATGTGACGTTTAAGGAGAGAATAGCACAGAAGCCTTGTCCACAACTGATGGCGAAAGTAATGTTAAACCCAACTTTTGGCTGATAAATTTATTAAAACCAAAGCACAAACTAGTTCTGTGCTGCTTGATTTCTGAAGTAACAGCTACTAAAACTAATATTATTACCTGGTTGACTACCAGGAAATCGTAATTTTCTGATACATGACTTGCGACATTTAAGAAGCAGAGTATGGAAGCTGTGCCAAGAATTGATGGTAAAACTGACATATTTCATCATTGCATTCTTTTGGCATCTCAAGTTATTTATTTATTTATGACTAAACCTCCTGGGGAGTACGAGTTTACGAGGAGCACTGAAGGCAGCATGTACCCCTACCTCTCTCCTCCCTCTTCTGAAATACCAGGATTTTTATTTTGTTCAAGGCAAGGCCAACAATTTTTTGTGCCATTCCAGTATATGATTTATTGCGTTGAGATTTGAATATATAATATTGTATTATTATTTATTTTCTGCCAATTTAATAATTCATGGAGACAATTAGGACAAAAATAGTCCTGGCCTAGTAGTGCAATATGCAATGTCCCTCTCTTACGCTCTCCCTCTCTCTCTCTCACACACACAGTGTAAGCACAGAACTATGCAAGTGGGTGTGCAACCCTTTTGCACTAACAGTTTATAAGAGCTCAAAGCATGGATCTCTTAGTCTTAGTCTCTAATTCCTCAGAAACGGACTGCAGCCTAGGCCACATTTACAGTACAAAGTCTGAGAACCTGCAGAACAACATGCAGTATCTGTGTATGTAGACAAATACAGCTGTAATAAGCATTTGAATGATCAGCAAGGTCACTGAAACACCAGTTCACACAGTATGTAGGTTGAATTGCTGTAGGCCTGCAGCACGATGAGGAAAAAAGGTGTATGAACATTTCTTCAGTTGCCTTAATCAATTGTGCTACTCCCATGTATGTATTTAGTTGGGGGTGAGCACTGTCTGGTAACTGAAACCAGATGTTAATATTCTTCCTTCAACCTGAAACAGGAGTAGAGTGGGGTTGTGAATGGGGGATGGTGTTCTGTCATGAGCCAGAGGTGGGGATTGCAAGTTGTAGCTTGACCTGCCAGGTAAACATAATAGCAGCTAGGCTGGGTTCTGGGTCTCAGTCTGAACTTGTATCTTCAAAATATTTTCGAAAGAGGCTGTCAGCAAAGTATTTCAGCTTACTTGTGGCTACATCAAGTCTCCAGTGGTTTATCACTCCCTGTCTAGCGGCCACCCAGACCCAAACACAAGTCCATCGTCTTCCCTTTGTGACAACACGCCCAACAATTTGCACAGAATAGAACAAGAAACTTAAACCTTATTGGAGAAAATAACCATGAGAATTAAGTCTTCCTGATTTATTTGGTGATAGGAGAAAAAAACAAATTCCATATGAATGCATTTAAAGACTTAACAGAGCTCAAATTCAGTTCAGATCCACTAGCTGCGCAGATGCTTTTGATGGGGAAAAAGGGACGTTGTTTCAGAACAACCGTAGATAATGGTTACAAAAATAGATGACGAAGGAGTCTTTTAATCAAAACTTGACGTTATCCACTTGTGAATGAACATATCAAGTTATTTTTCATACAAACAAATGCGGCTTGATGAAATTAATTTCAAGCGTAGAAACACTAAATGCCAAGGAAAGGCACTTCACTAAAACTTGAACACAGGACACAAAGATCTATCTTTTTTTTTTTTTTTGACATGTACATACCATGAATGTAAGTTGCCATGGGACGCCTTCAAAAAAATCAAACAGTTCTGTCTAACAAAGAGTTAGCGTTGTAGATCAACAAAACACACACACACACACTTGGCAAAGATACATTAGGAAAATACAGCATCAGTTTCGCAAGCACAAAAGCATGTAGGAGCTCAGTGAGAGAGGACAAGACGACAACCAGCTCATCCTATCTTGGGTGTTTACTGACATCAGAATCAATTACAGCTCTATTGCTCAATTCTATTGACTTGATACGATAACAGTCTTGATGATTTATGTACAGTGGCTGTCTCTGAGCTGCGTGTGTTGGGCTGTCTGACACCAGGCTGAGCTCTGGTCAAGTCACAGAGCTCACAATCATAAATACCCTACCAATCTGACAGTATCTTCAGCGCCTTTCTTTTCCCCCTCATCATTTGAGCCATACATCAAAAGTCCACAAAATGACCTCTAAATTCCTACGCTTGTGTCAGCCTCCTCTGATATGCCCTGCTGTCGGCCTACAGAACAAACAAGCTCGCCAAGGAGCAGTTGGTTGCAGATATTTTGCTATCATTTTGTATTTTTTTGTTTTTAGTTGTCCCACCTGCTCTTTTTACGTTTCGGTGGATCTGGGACGGCAAAGCTATCATCCCCTCTGTCCCCCCTCCCCTCCCCACTCGCCCTGTCTCCCCCATCCCTCTCACTCCTCCAATCATCTCTGTCCCTTCTGCTTCCATCTCCATTACGACTGTCGCCGTGGCGGCTGCTGCCGTGGCGATCCCTGTCCCCGTAGCGGTCGCGATCTCTGTCTCCGTGGCGATCCCGGTCCCCGTCTCCGTGGCGATCCCGGTCCCCGTACCGATCCCCTCCGCTGTGCCGATCGCTCCTGTCGCTCCTGTCGCGGTAGTGACTGTCTACGTGGCGCCCCCTGTCCTCTCCGTGCCTCTCCCGGGAGCTTTCCCTGGGCGAGGGCGGGGCAACGGGAGGGTAGCTATGCTGTGAACCGGTTTGACCGGCAGACACTGAGCTCAGGGAGCCAGCGCTGGTGAAGCCGGCCATCTTAGTCCCTATGGTGAGAGCTGGCGGAGGGGCCATGGACAGGGTGGCTCCCCGGGACCGATCTGAGCCGTCGGCAGCCTCTGTCGGCACGGAGCTCAGGCTGCCGGCGCTGGTCCAGCCTGATGAGCTGCTGGACTTGGTGGTGAGCTTGGGAGGGACGCCGGACGCAGCCACAAAGTGGTTCTTATACTGAGCCTGGGGACAAGGAAGCATGGAGATGGAGAGGTTAGACGCCAGGGAGGAGACACAAATATGATAGGATTAAACTTTGAGGGTGCATTTTTATACACTTACACTGTTATGTATCATGAATCTGTGATGTGCAATGCTAATCTTAATTGGCCTCATTAACTTTTTTTAATCCAGAATACTAAATGTCAAAAAACCCTCCTGGTTCGGGAATCGTAACCTGGATCCCTGTCACTGGCATCTGGCATTATCTACAGTGAGCTATATAATGTGAGCTATGTCAGGAGCCAAGAGAGACTGCACAGCTGAAGGAGGGGTCAGAGGGCTACCTGAAAGGCTTGTTTCATTGCAGACATGCGGTCTCCCATCGCCCCGGTGCCTGGCTTGCTGTAGCTTTCGTAGCTGCTAGTAGAAGACAACAAGCCACTGCCGCGTTCCTGGAAAGAAAAGCGATTATTACTGACAAGGATCTACGAATGTCCACCATCAGCGAGTAACACTATGAATCTCCTCCATCTACAGGAAATGTCTTGGCCACAGCTTATTATGGCGCTTGCAACGCTCGCCGTAGCGAGATCTACAGACAACGCTCTTTATTGTACTCATGTCAAGATGAAGAACTGAGCGTGCACTGGGCCTTATCATTTGGGAACAAGTGAAGCGAATGGTTTGTTAATATGATTTGTTCCTTTCATTTTACAGCACTACACAGCGCATAGTTATCATTAGGAGTTCAAGCACATTACCAAAACACAATAACAGATTTATAAATGTATAGTTTTTAACTCACGGAGGGTTCAGCCCCCAAACCTGGCCTCTCTCTGTAGCCCAAACCGCCTCCTCCGATATTCAGCTTCTTTCCTTTACCACCCTTGAATCGGGATTTCCTGAACCAGGGATTCTGGCAAAAACATAAAAGTGGAAAGTTAAAAACATTCACTGATAAAAGCAATGAGTATAGGCAAGTTATTTTAGGGGCCTTTGTAATTTCTTAATTTATTCAGTTCACCTGCATGGCTAAATCCATCAGCTCTTTAGAAACGCTCTGATTGGCTCCCTCCAGATTCCGGACGAGGTCACCGGCGAATGAGGTGTCTTTACTGGTGAGGAGGGTGTAAGCCACGCCCTTTTCACCGGCACGACCAGTTCGGCCGATCCTGTGCGTGTGGGTGTCGATGTCTCTTGCCACGTCATAATTCACCACGGTACGAATGGACGGGATGTCCAGACCGCGAGCTGGAGACAAGTAAATACAGGAGGCAAGAGACGGTGAAATGACGCAAACAGGAAATGAAGCAGACAGTTCTGGTCGTGGTGCATTCAAGGCTGCACGCTTGTGACCACAGTTCATTTACATTTTGATGCACTGAATGAACTGAAACTCACCACTCATTACGCTACTTATGTGTTGCTTAGGGATCGCTCTGTTATGCTGCAGTTCAAAAACGACATTGCTTGGCAGAAAGTGAACATTTAAAATCATTATTAATTGGTTATTATGGTTTTGCCAGCTATCGGCACTGGCCTTCAAAAACCAGTATCAGTCAAACCCTACCCGTTGTTGATTAAAAATAAAAGCACATTGTGTTCTTTCAACTGACGTTTCACAAAAGCAATAAGCCGTGAGAGGTCGTGCTTTACGGTGACGCCATGAAGGTCCCTGTCCCTGTCCGCTGCCTGTGGTGTGAACAAATTATCTGGTAGTGGAAGGGGTTTACATATTTCATCTTAACCAGACTGATGAACCGCATCAGGACGGGTCCTCAAGTGTGTGAGGATTGCAGATTCACCGCCAACAGCCAATGAGAGTTTACAGTGAGGTGAGGCGGAAGAGTTACATTAATGAGAAGAATTATTAATAATAATCCCGGGATAATCATTCTGTCATTCTAATCACTCCTGTCCTACGTAATTTACTGGCCTAACTAACATTACCATCTTCTTCTCACCTCCAGTTCTACTGAAACGTGTACAGCCCACTGTGAATGGGCTTTACCCAATACTCTTTTTTTGTGTTTTTGTTTTATTCGGTGCATATTATGTGCATGCTTTTAAAATGTGGGCACGGTTTAGTGGGTTTAGTGGCACGGTGGCACAGTGCTTACACTGCTGCCTCACAGCAAGAAGGTTCTGGGTTCTCGCCTGGGGCGCTGTTGACTCTGGGGTGCCCAGGTGGGTTATCTCCCAGGCCTTTCTGTGTGGAGTTTGCATGTTCTCCCCGTGCTCACATGGGTCTCCTCCTATAAAGAACCCCATCTAAAAACATGCAACTTCCTGTCCTGTCCCTGACCACGATGAGGACCTACAAACTGGAATTGGTCTCCGGGCGCCGAACCACAAAAGAGGGCTGCCCACTGCTCCTGGCTGCCCCTGGAGGAAGGTCGGCGTGGATGGGAGAATGCAGAGGACTCATTCATTTCGGACACCCTACCTGCATGTGTGTGTTGTGTTTGGTGGCCACTTGCCCCCTTGCATGTGTTGTGTGTGTTGGTGCATGTGTGCACCCGAAATGCAAATAAATTAATCTTCTTCTAATCTTCTTCTAAATAATCTTCTTCTTCTAAAATGGATTCACGCGCAGGTTCCCGCCAGATTCGCAGTCGTGACATCAGGATTTTCAGGAATCTATTTTGATCAAATTGTACAACTAAGAGACAAAACTATCAATGTGTGTGTGATGCCATGTGTTTTCAAAATCAGTTAGGATTTCTCTTTCGTAAGAGTCTTTCATAATTTAGCATTATATAATCTGCTCCACTATTCAAACAATAATTTCCATCACCACATTCACTCGTACACACCTGCTACATCAGTGGCCACTAGAATGGGCAGATTCTTCTTCTTGAAGTCAGCGATGACCTTGTTCCTCTCACTCTGGTCCATGTCTCCGTGCAGGAGGCCCAGGCTGTGGTCTTCCTTGATCAGGTTATTAGCAAGCTCCTCGCTGTTGGTCTTCTTGGTGACGAAGATGAGGACCGAGCCAGACGAGGTGAACTCGACCAGCCGCCGCGTCAGCCACGTCCATTTATCTACCCCGCTGTGAAGCATCTCCACCACCTGGGTGACATCCTCATTGGCCTGCAGAAAGAAGGGGACAGGGCAAAAAACATCGGTACAACATGTTTGACTCATCAGACAAGAACCTGACTATAGACACAAAGGGCAAATAGACACACAATTTATCTTAGCGCGCATGTGAGCACAAATCACTTTTTCCATAACCTGAAATCTGTCGAGATGGTTGACCAGATAGAGGCTATTGGTGTCTGCAGCTTTCAAGCCCAGAAAGCATTTAACACCTCTGAAACTGCATTTGAAAGCTAACCTATCGTGTCAGAAGGATAACGGTTGATAATGTGTGAATAGATGGTGATGAGTGAGGCCACGTACCTCTCCAATGTCTCCCTGCACCACACGGATGGGATCTACCAAGATGTCTCTGGCCAGCCTCTCGATCTTCTTTCGGAAAGTGGCGCTGAACAGAAGGGCTGTGAGAGCAATGGTGTTCAGATATACAGAAAATGCATCGCAGCCCAATTACTCTTGAAAGCACAACGCACACAGTCACACGGCTCGAGCCACTTACTCTGTCTGTCTGGGCGGACGTAACTGGCAATAGATCTCACTTGATATTCTAAAAAGAAGAAGAAAAAAAAAGATTAGAAACAAAACAGTTACAGAGCAAAAGTTACTTTTACAATATTTTCCTTATAGAATTCATAACGCCAACCCACCGAAGCCCATATCGAACATGCGATCTGCCTCATCAAACACCAGGTACGTCACTCTCTGCAGGGACGTGGCCTTCTTTTTCACGTGGTCAATCAGGCGACCCTGTGTGCGCACACAATCGGTAAAAATCACCTTTGCGGTAGTAGCAGAGCGTGACTGTAAACCTCAAGGATTACAACACCCCATGACAACCACAGAAAAGCTGGACGTCTCTCCTCTCACCGGAGTGCACACCACGATCTCTGCTCCGTCCTGGAGAGCCTTGGCCTGCTCCCACATGCTGCCCCCGCCGTAAACCGCCACGGAGCGCAACGAGTAGGCCTTCCCAAAACGCTTGCACTCTGCATGGATCTGGGCGACAATGATAGGGATGCTTGTTAGTAACTTGCTCTTGACATTTCTTGGCATTAAATATACTGTACAGTGTCCTAAATTTAGTTCATGGCTCACCTGCTAAGGGCTGATAAACTAAAAAAAAACCTATCTGCCAAACATTCTTTTTTACCAGCCTAAATAAATATTTGTTTTATAGAAATATTACCCTACGCATTTTCAATGCTACTTCATGGAAAGAATCAGGTACTATGTGACTTTTAATGCAAAACTTCCTTATTTCTAGAATGAGATAATGTATCTTGTTTTTGTGGTGGCTCACACCTGCTATGTGTTGCCACATGGGAATAATGTCAAGTTTCAACTAAAGTTACACTATTTCACCTTCCAGGCTGTGTAAAGAGAATGTACAGTGGTCAGCAGAGACAAAGCTGACTGTATGTTATTGTCTATTCCCCAAAGTCAAATTTGACCGGCATTTGGTGCTTGGCGGGCGTTCATTTCAGACTCTGATACTTTATATTTTGTCATGGCATTACAGCAAAAGTCTTCTCTGCCATCAACAATTCTGATCTCATCTCTCTCCATTTCTCACCTGCTGACAGAGCTCCCTGGTGGGGCACACTATGATCGCGATGGGTCCCTCTCCGGGCTCCAGTTCCTTCTGGTCCATGATGTGAACTAGCATGGGCCAGATGAAAGCTGCTGTTTTCCCGCTGCCAGTTTTGGCGATACCAATCATGTCGCGTCCAGACAGGGCTATGGGCACTCCCTACATCCCCGACAGAGCAGTGAACAGGAATCTTTATGGCATTATTCAAAAATGTTCATGGACAATAATGCTGCAGAGAGCCTTGAGACGGCCTTGCACTATACCTGGCACTGAATCGGTGTGGGCTGAGTGTACTCGGACTTGCGGATCTGGTGCATTAGCTGCTCATCAAATCCGAAGTGAGCAAAACTGGTGGAAGGCTTGGGAGGGGCAGCACCAGATACCTAGGAACGAGAGAAAAGAGATAGAGGAGCAGGGAAACAAAGGACATTCAGGACTGATGATGATGCTAACAGCAGATGTGTTTCTCCTCAGCCACCACTGCTAGAAAACGACTACCGATGCTAAAAACAGTTTAGTGCTAACATGTGCACCAGAACCAAAAATGGGACCAAAACCACATATATTCAATAACCACTGCTGCAAAAAAAATGATATACCACACTGTGTATGTGCATGATCCCAGGTGTGAAATGTGTCCCGGTCCTTACCCGTAAGTTGAGTTTATGTCTTAACTCCAACACTTGAGTCGCTGTCAGGTTGTTGAGCTCTTCATGCTCATTGTAGAAGTTCTTCTCAAAAGGTGGATAATCGATCTACAAAAGACAATAAAAAGGGCAACAAAAATCAGTATTCCTTTAATAATACCTGCAAAAAAAAAAGGACAAAAAGCAGATCCATGGCTGACACAGAGCTCCTTCAGTATCTCAGCCGTACCTCAGAGTGGTCGATAGGAGGAAGGGGCATGATGATTTTCTTGGTGGTAGGGGCAATTGGGTTCCCATCACTGTCATAGTCGATGTTCTCATCCTCTTCCTCTAGGGTCAGCCCAGCTGTGGGATTCTCTGCCATGTAGCGGAAGTAGGCTTCCTGCAGAGAGCACAGCATTACATGTGAATCACTGAACCCGCTTGCTGCTTAACACAGCTTCCAGTCGCCAGCAACAGAGAGACTCCGTTGAGACATTTGGCCATATGAAATAATCTCACCAAATGTAAACGTAAACCAACTACTAAACATGCTTCCTTGTCCCTATGCTAAACAATGCCAATAATATGTGCAAACAAACAAACAAAAAAACGACAACAACCAAACAAAACTCCACCATGATGATGCTAAATATGCAACCTGTATTGTTAGAGATTGGAGGGTGGGGAGGGGAATTGTAAGAGTTGAAAGGGGAGAGGGAATCGGTTGGTCTGGAGACCTCTCTGATCAGATAATCAGAGATGTGGTGGATTAAGAACTTTGGATGGCTCACTCACTTGTTCATCTTCTTCTTCAATGTCATCGCGAATACCCCTGAAATGACAAGCGGAGAAAAAAAAAACTTCCCTGCGGCTCGTTCGTACACCCAAGGTAGCCCACATCCCAGTAAGACTAAGGTCACTTATCGGACGGTACCTCGACTGAACCAGCGCAAGCACTGCTGGAGGAGGCACTCGGGAGATATTCAAGAAATAACTATTACTTACTTACCTTAAACTGATTACTTGTATATATGCCATCCATCTGCTGTACATCCATCTACTTCTATTGTATTTAGGCCTTGTATTCTATACTTTTAGATACTGTTTTTGTGATACTGTTATGCTGCTGCAACCCCAGAATTTCCCCCACAGGGATCAATAAAGTATCTATCTATCTATCTATCTATCTAGTATAAGCCAAATCGCTATAAAGTAAGCACTGCTTTAAAGTAGTGAATGCCTAAAGAAGTTATCTACCCGGCAACACTATGGAAGTGGCAAATTTGTGGGCTTATACTTTCATTTTTTAATGCATGGTTTAAATCTGATCACCTGCATAAAGATCTTAGAAAGACTCAAGAACAAACATGCAAATCTTACTTGGCAGATTTCTTCTCCTTTTCCTTCTCCTCTAGCTTCCTCATGTCTTTGGCTGCTTGACTCTGGAACGGAAAAAAAGGAACCGTTAGAGAGAACAGCAGGGAAAGCATTTGAAAGTGTATTTTTGTCTGTCTCTGCTGAACTCCAGTTGACTTCTCACCTCAACCTCCGCCATGAAGGCATCGAGTGGGTCGTCCTCGCTGTCGGACCCGCCGCCAGACTGCATCTGTTGCCGTGTGGGCGAGTTCTCAGCTGGGATGTATGGTAGATCCACGCTGCTGCTGGACTCTTCTTCATCATCTTCAAAATACCTGGACAAAAGTGAGAAATGCACGATCCAAGGTTTGAGAATGCCACAACTATCAAATATGCATTTACACATTGGTAGTTCTACACTGATTTAAGGCCTCAAATCAAAATATATTTTACTCAGTGGAAGGGAGGGGGCATACTCACGCATTTTCTTCATCAAAATTCGCTCTCTTTGTCCCTATTTTGTAGAATGAAGGGAGCTGCTGTCCTTTTCCATATCCCCCAGCCGATGCTGTGGCCCCAAACGATGTGTGAGATTTCTGAGTTAGTCGGGGTTCTTCTTTTTTGCCTGTACCCCCAAGGGAAAATCCTCCAAACCCAAAACCTCGCTTACCACCTGGACCACCTTTGTTCCAATTCATAGCTGTGCTGTAGGAACAGGAGGAAACAACTATTAAAAGTACTGGACTTGCTTAGACCCAGTACATGCCATTGTCACTTGCAGAACGTTACGCCAAATTCCATCCTGGCCTACATATACTCGACCAAGCAGCACACATCTCAATAAAATATCAACTTCTGTACTTGGTTGTACTTTATTAGATGCATGTTGAATTGAAGAGTGGCTCGTAGCGGCTCAGAAAAGGTCTTGAGTCATATTTTATGAGGTGTGCACCTTTGCTGCTTGACATTAAATTGCCAGTTTATTGAATGCGGTTTGGCGTGATGTTCTCCCAAATCTGGCCAAATCTGTCTTCGATTTGGAGTCAGAGCATGTAACTGAAACAACAATCTTAGTTGTATGTCCCCTCAGCCTAACGTTACTACATTATTAACCAGTGGGTCGGGTAGATAAGTACTTCCAATAAGTTACATTTTCTCCAGCATTGATCTACAATAAAAACAACAACAATATGGCAGTTTAATGCGGCCTTGCTCATCGCCAACACACAAGCTTCGTAGAAAATGACATAAGACCTTAAATTAATTACAGTATCCCACTGGCATATTCGGGATACATATAATTCACGAAGCAGCCTTAAGAATGATTTCGCCTGTTGTTCCCCCAATCTTCCTTTAGTTGCCAAAACAACGCTATGTTACACTGTGGTGAGCAGTAGTGAGCAGCGTAAATCAATTAGAAAATTCGACATTTTATTGTAATAAAGCGGTGCTTAGCGGGTCACATTGAAGCCGAACATAACAGTGGACACTAACGAATCATAAAAAGGCTTAATTCATACTCTGCTAGGTATGTATATTTGCAAATAAGCAAGGCCACATTTATCTGCCAGATGTTTGAATGGAGTTCGGCGACACTTTCTCTCCATTCAAGAGAGAACGATACGTATCGGGGCTAGTAGCGGAGATGATTGAGCAAGGCACGTATTGAAGCTAGCACGGAACTAGGTAGCTATTTGCTAAACATCCGCAAAAGCAACGACAGCCAAATGCTAGCTTGGGTTCAGGCTAACTATTAATATAAGTTTGACAACACTCGTTAAATATCGGGCGTCTAGTATGTAGCTCAAGGCCGCAAAACGGAGCCATGATTATCATGATGTGGGTGTGCGAGGTGAGGCTCGACGACTTGCAGTAAATGTGGTATAGTTAGGGTGCTCTCCAAACACCCGTGCAGTCTAATACGTCATTTGTGATCTGTTTGGATCTATAGGTCTAATGCAGTTATTAACAAGTGGTAGTTACCTGTTTTCTGATGCCAAAGATAGCTCCTGTTTTCACAGTTGGACCGAGACTATCTTACGTCATCAACGCACGCAAATGTGGCGTGTGTCGTCATTCGTGTGCGACGCGATGCCTCTCAACCAACCGTAGCTGAGAGCTGTCAAAAACATCCCGCTGCATGTCTAGCTAGCCAAGTAAGCCAATGATTAAAATATTACTCTAACCAGACATTGCTGCTTAGAACACAATACAGGTAAGTTATTGAGCCATTCGTATTTTATTTTCTATTATTTTCTGTCTCTGTGAGTCACGGTAGCTAGCTAACGGTAACGTTAGCTCGCGCCCTCCATCATGGTAATATCCCGATCCGTCGTTAAAATACCATTAAAAGCTCTGCAAACGACGATGCTGCTCTACGTTAATTGTTTCGCTGTAACTGCTATTGTCCAGCTAACTAAGGCCCTGGTTTATGTTTTCCTCGGAATCTTGAAACTGCGAGTTAGCTGCTGTTGTAAACAACACCTAGGCACATTGACATCTCAGAACAAGGCACATACCTAACGTTACTAGCTAATATTTGATTGGTTTAACTTCTGAATCGACATAGATAGGACTGGAATATCATTACCATTCAACATTGCTGAATGATCATTAAACTTTAAATTGCTACCACAGAACGTTTGATAATCGTGTCCTATGACTATGTATAAGAAAGCTGATGTCTTGGCACGGTCTACAGATGAATATGAGTCAATTATCATGGAATTATCAATATTCTGTGGCAGGCATTTTAGGTGTAAAGAGCATGATCAACCAAGAATCCCCAGTAGAAGGGGAACAAGAAAGCCCCCCATCCTCCCATTTCACAGTGGTTGTACTTTTCTCCGCAGATATTCCCTGGATGGGTTTTTGAAATTATAGGCTTTGCAGTCAACAGGATCCATGTCTTTTCTTGTAAGTGAATGTCAAGCACTGCTAATATTTTTCATTTTAGTACACCATCATTGATTGTATGACAGCTTCCTTAGCTGTTGTTTGTGATGTTTGTCTTTGATTAGCTCTCTCTTGTGTTCAGAGAATGTCACCTAAAACACCTAAAACCCTAAAAAATCTGGCAATCTAATGTGCCCTTGCTTAGCAGCAATTGTTTATACCTTGCAGAGCATGATTCAAGAGCTATTATGAATTGTTGGGGTGCACTGGTAAATTTGGCATACATATGATCCACAAGCAGCACCTTTTTCAATAAATTTAAACTTTTCGGATTGGCTCACACTGCTTGCTTCCATGCACCACAGTGTGTTTTGTGGGAATAACAGGAGAAGCAAATTTACCAGAGATTCCCAGTGATTTAGAAAAGTCCTTCAGTCATTTGCTAAGCAGTATGTTTGTTTGCAGACAAAAAAGACCAACTTAAATTTGAATTTGATTGGCGTTCCCTGTCACTTTCTGTCCCATACAAGAGAGAATGGACTAGTTTATGAGATGACCTCACCAGTAGTCCTAGATCAGTACTCCCATTTGAGAAACTTTTACACAGATGCAAGGAAGGAAGTCATCACAATGAACCAATATTATTAAGAAGCCTCAAATGTGATCATATTTCTTTTGAATCTCTCCTTATTTTCGCTTGCATTTTCTCTCTTTTTCCATGTCTGTAATTAACCCACTGTGTCTGTCAGCGTTGGGTATCAGAGAAATTGAGTGTGGAGAGCCTGCGGGATTTGGAGTTATTTGGAGGTGAGGTACAACGCAAGCCAGGTTACAATGAAAGGGCTCAACATTCCCAAACCACCGCATACACGTTAGGCACTTCATCAGCTGTATGACTGCCCAGCACAGACAGAAAAAACCCCATTCAGTTCCAACTGAAGCTTTGCTCTCAATGAGTGATTGCTTTGCTCTGCTTCTAAAGCATTATCTGCGACTCACAAATTTGTAATGATATCTGTGCTGATCATGAGCTTTAAAAAAAAAAAGGTGTTTAAAAAAAAAAGTGATTGAGCGTTTGTGGCTGTTTACTGTTCTTTTTTTTTTTTTGCAACAAGACCTCAATTTGACTTTATCCCTGTTCTGGTGACCCGTACTTCCTTCACTGGGAAATAAAGTTTGAGTCGAATTTCAGGACAGTAAGGTTTGAGTCAGCATGTCCTAGTCTCCAAGTCAATAAGTAGGGACAGGCATCTGCATAAAGCTTTATTATTATTATTATTATTATTATTATTATTATTATTATATTCGATCGGGATAGGTGATGTCGCTAATTTTGTTTTAGTGAGAGATAGGGACTGTTATGTCCATATACCACTACTTAGGCCAGTGACCCAGTGTCTTAAATAATTAAGGAAGATATCTAAAGTCTTATTTAACAATTTTACAAGCTTCTATAACACTTTGTAACAAACAAACAAATACTGACTAGCTTAATTGTGTTCACTTGTGCACCAGATACATACGCAGCAAATCACTTCATTGCTGTCAGTTTCTAACTGTTTGATACCTGCTGCATGCTTTGACTCAAACGCCCCTCTTCCAGGAGCTGTCTGCCGCAACATATTGCCTGTATCTAACAAGGAAGTTCTTTCCCTGCAGAAATGTAACACCACTAAATTCCCCTTTAATAAGCATTTTTGTGGTACCTGATTGGTTGCCAAGAGACCTTGCAAATTTTTGTCCACTGAGCTACAGACACACAGCGGCTACTGTCCCATCGACAGGTGTTTCGACCGATCATTTACTGTGACCGTTTGTTCACTAAACCACGAATTGCCTTACTGGCCTATTCAATTTTGAAGTGAATTGGAGGTCATTGTAAAGTGGCTAAAATGGGGGAAAACATTTTAAACCTTATTTATCCAGGGAAAGTTGACTGAGAATGTATGCTCTTTTCCAGCAACCCCCTGCTTCACACTCACACAGCTGCACACATTCAGACCTGGGAGCTGCCCAGTGCAACCAGTCATCTGCTGTTGGCCACTGAGGGGGGAGGGGGGGTTCAGCGGATTGCTCAAGGGAACATTGATACTAGTTTTTGAGGCAGGGCAGAGAGTTTCTCATTCATGTTTCCCTCCGAGCTTTTCCCAGCAGTCTACGATCTGAACCATTGACCTTCCAGTCATAAGTCCACATCTCTGACCCCTGTAGGCTACTGCTATCCCTGGTGACAATGGGCTCTTTATTAGAGAAATCAAGATAGAAAACATGTTGGCCTCAGTCAAGACCAAATAAATGTAATTTTAGATAAAAATATGTTTTTGCTGAAATCGTACTCATCAACTTAAAGGCCCCAAGGCTTTACCAGCCATGTTATTTTTGAAATGCAGTAGAACCTCTAAACTATTCTTGGTTGTCTGCCAAAATTGCTTACCAGCCAGAACCAACATTTATCAGCCCTGGCGTGTACCTGGTGGTAATTCCCCACCACGTTTGAAAATACCCCATTGGCTTACTTTTTGTTTTTCATGTGAGATTTCCAGCAGTGAGTGAGACCAGAAAGAACAGATAGTTTTAGTGAGAATACAGAGAAGTAGAAATGGAGACCGAGTCACCTCCAGCACCTGGGTTGTGCCTCTAATTGGGGGAGTTGCTCACGCTTGAAATGCCAAAATATCTACCTAGGCCATAAGTGAGAATGTGAAAATGTAGAGGGTGAGGAGAAAGTGATGTTTATAAGCCATTAAACTGCCACGTTTCTACTAGTTAAGCTCCTCATTGACATTATTTTGGCACAGAAGTGATTGAAGTCGGGTATCTTATGGAAAGAACCTGGGGTGGTTAAAGCTTTGTTTGCAAGCTTTGCCTCATCTTCATTTTCCTGCTGGTTTGTCATTGCATAATGTTCATGTGTATCATTTTGTTTTGGCTGTACTCCATTCCCATTGCAATATACAATATCTGGAAAGAACATGCATAGGTTCACTGGTTTATCGCTACAATTTTGCTGTGAAAATATTGAATCACACTTTAGGCCTATATGCAAACATAAATCATTTATTGAGGTCAGATAGAAATATTTTTTTTATGGCAACCAATGAGGGAAAGGGAGGTAATGCAATTTAAGCATATTGAGAACAGCTTCACATTGATTTTACTGTCTGTACTGATAATACTGTATGCCTACTGTATGTGGTTGTCACCTCAAAGATTAAGCTGCTGGTTTAGACAAATCCTATTAGGGATAGAGGGAGGCCAGCAGAGTTCATCCATCAAACTCAAAGCCTGCGGCAAGCTCCCAACACTAGACGCTGCACGTTCCCGGGTTGAAGCGCTGCTCTAAACACAGATCCTTCTCTTGTTTTGTATGTGTATATGTTTTCATGTCAATGACGTGGTTTTTCTACCCCAGAGCAAGCTCAGGGACTCTCTCACAGGAAAGTAAGTGTGGTACTCCTGTCACTGCTTTATCATCCCCCATGTGCCTTTTTTTGTGTGTGCGCGTGCATGCGTGTGCGTGTCCACATAGTGAGGTTATGTCTGTGTGTGAGAGAATTCACCGGCCCAGAGGCTGTGCACTTGAATGCATGAGCTTCCGGTCCATGACACTCCAATCCCAGGAGGAGGAAAGAAAGGGGATTGACATGGGGTTATGCCACGGCGATATGAGCCATAAGAAATAATATGTAGAGAGTGTTTGGCCAGATACATTATTATTGGGGTTGTATTTCTACATGTAGAAGCCCCCTGGGTGCACAAGGCTTTTTCTTTCTAAGAGAACATAATCCTCATGCAGCCTGCCTAAATGGTCGAGTCTTCAGGTGGTCTTAACACGCTGTCTCCAGGTAACCTATTCTGTTTTGGTTCACGGTGTCTTTAGTCCCTCACTAAAAGTCTTGATTAATTTTTGATTAGTCCGTTTTGTGTTGTGACTACCGAGCGTTTGGCTTTTGACACTCCCTGTCTGTGTCTACAGCCCTGTTGTTGACCTGATGGGTGATTTGATAATAATGTATTCCCGTTGGACTGCAGATGGATGGAATGGACGGAGTTCCATGTGTTCAGCTTTTGCAATGCATGGCAACCCCTCCTGAGTCCCATCATCACGGCAGTATCTACCGTGCCCACAGAACTAGAATGGATAGAATGGGAATCCTTTATTAAAATCAACGCTTATGAATGTTCACGTGACTGGTACACTTGAGAGGGCTGCCACAGCATGTTTGACAATGCCAACATGTATGCACAATACGCATGTGCATAAGACTCAGAAATCTGACGTGTCACCATGGCAACGGCATCATCTGGCTTACCATTCTATCAACTTTCTGAGTCTCATGCACTGTCCATACATGAAACAGCACTTCCTTATATCTCTGACAATGTTCTCAGAGTTGTACATTTCTTGGGCTATACTCCAGGTAGTGCACTATCTATATATTCTATTTCTTTGAATGTGCTTCTCCACACTGGTCACCATGGAAACACTCCAAATGCTCATACAGCTTGCCTTCTTTTTTTGCACCAGGAAAAAAAAAAATGCTTTTGTTACTGCTATCTGTCCATTTCCATCATTTGAATGGCTATAATTTGATGGAATTCAGGAGTCCTCACAGCCAACAATGATATATTATATGATATATTATCCTACACTTGTGTGTTTATGATGCACATTCCTTAAAAGAATTTCCCCCCCAAAAATCGAACACAGGCATGGGTTATGCATAGGCAATGCTCTTTGTATTGATTGTATATTTAGTTTGTTTCTCAAGGGAAATTAGAGACTTTTAAGAATTCACGTTATCCCCTTCACACTGCTAGTTGGTTTTAGGCCATAAGAGTAACATTCTCCATGGACTAGACAAGGAATACATTTTGATGAATCACCAGGCCTACATATTCACTTGGATTTGCTTTGATGAAGCAATTTTGCCAGTGATGGTTTGATTGCTAAGACGGTTTTGTGTTAACGTTGTCTTCTAATCCTTTTTGTTTCTTTGGCAAGTGCAATGGTCATGCTAACACCTTGTGTGGGTGTGTGTTTAAAGGGCACAGAAATCACTGCATGTGTCTAGACAGACTCTGATCTCATGTGTGCTATGGTGTTAAGTAGCTTACACCGACAAAGTCTGACTTACAGGTGAATAGTCGACTGCATCCACTATCCGATAATCCACTCAGACCCACATAGCCTGTCCTTAGGTGATCTTACATCAGCCGTCACACGTATGACCACTCTTGATAGTCACGCTCACAAGCCCCTCCCCTTCCGGCACAGTCCTACACCGTAGCAGGGTCAAGACATGTCACAGCCAGTCCTCGTTCACTCCGTTTTCCTCCCCTTTCACCTCCAGGCCCATGAGGACAGCCAGGAGAGTCTGACCTCCCTCCCACATCGGGACACCATGGGCAGCTTCCTCCCTGACAGCAGCGCCTACGAGCTCCTCACCATTATCGGTCAGTGACAATAAAGACACCCTGACTTTCAGCTGGCCTCGGCAGTAACGCAAGAATCCTTAATGTTTAAATGATAGTGTCCAAATTATAATAAATGTTACTCTTCCAACGAGCAATATAGATAGATATAGAATAGAAATCATCACATACACTAGCTTAGGTTGTTTAACATTTGAGCAATATGTTGAGCAATAAAGACATGTAAAAGTACAAACCTTCTATGAAGATCAGACCACATTTTAGGAGCCATTTATGCAGGAATGCAGGTCATTCAAAAGGGTTCACAAACTTTTTCTCACAACTGTACATGTGTATGTTTCAGGCCGGGGCCTGGAGGACTTGATGACTGTCAACCTGGCCCGATACAGACCCACAGGGGAGCATGTAGCCATCCGCCGGATCGACCTGGAGTCATGCACTAACGACATGGTCACCTACCTGCAGGTCTGCATCACTCATCCATCATCCCTCCATCCCATCAGTGTGCCTCAGTCAGCCTCCCCATAGTCTCTGCCTCTCTAGTCTCATTACTTCACATTTGGGACTACTTATATAACCCTCTCGTCTCAGTTTCTGATCAACGTTCCTGTCTCCTTCTGCGCCTTCTTAGATTTAATATAATCTCTTTCTCTGTTAGCTTGACGTAACACAGTGTCATTTCTCCCTCTCCCTCCCAGGGCGAACTTCATGTGTCTAAGTTGTTTCACCACCCCAGTATTCTACCCTATAGGAGCATCTTTATAGCTGAAAATGAGTTGTGGGTCATCAGTCCCTTCATGGCTTATGGTAAGAAACAGGCTTACAATAACAACCAAACATTAACAACCAATAACACACACACAATAACAACCAAACAACATTTTTTTAAAGCTGACCAAGAAATGATTGACTGACTTAACGCCCTAGCTCTCTCTCTCTCTCTGTATTCATTGATCATCCACCAGGTTCAGCCAGAGACTTGATCAGCACACATTTCACCGACGGTATGAGTGAGCTGGCCATCGCGTACATTTTGCTAGGCATGCTCAAAGCTCTGGAATACATCCACCACATGGGATATGTGCACCGGTAAGGCCCGCTTGTAAATGCTGTTAGACCCATATGGATACCAATATTTAATTTTTTATTGAAGCTGTTGATATTTTGTGCCAATATTCACCATCTTAAAATTTGACCATTTCATGACAAACGTCTCTTTAAACAGCAATTAGAGCATCATGGGACACTAAAACTCTCCACTGAAAGCCAAACTAATGAAATAGTTTTAGGTGAGGCAGGTTTCACTACAGCTTTTGCAGACTGACAGCCCTGAAGCTGTCGAGTAAAATTCTCCCACACACACTGGAATGATTTCTCCGGTCAGACAACTGATGGCTATAAAGAATAATAATAATAATGAATTAGAATGATAAAAATGATAAACATACTTCTGATCACAATGCAGCATTAGAATCATTGGAGGTTAACAGCGGACAATATTGACAAGCTGATATCTGAGTTTTAATAAAAGTCATTATCTACGAACCGATATATCAAGCTAACCTTACTTGTAAGTACAGGAACAAGTTAATGTGATATTCAGTGACGATCCGGACAGGAAGTTGTATTAATTGTCCCTGGCTGTGCGTAGGAGTGTGAAGGCCAGCCACGTGTTAATCTCGGCGGACGGACAGGTCTGCATGTCGGGCCTGCGGAGCATCTTCAGTCTCATCCGTCACGGCCAGCGGGCCAAAGTGGTGCACGACTTCCCCCAGTACGGCGTCAAAGTGCTGCCCTGGCTCAGCCCGGAGGTGCTGCAGCAGGTACTGCATTTATCCACACGGCAACAGAGCTCCCACGTTTACATTTCCCCATGAAATAGAAGTGAAGCACTGGTAGAGGAATACCGACACAGACAGTCAGGTGTCATTTTTTTTAAGTGATTTATGTTTTTGTTTTTTTGTTTTTTCAGAACCTGCAGGGCTACGACTCCCGGTCAGACATTTACAGCCTCGGCATCACAGCCTGTGAACTGGCCAACGGACATGTGCCCTTCAAAGACATGCCAGCCACACAGGTGAGCAGAGACCTATTAACTCTACCTGTTCTGCTATCTGTAGTCGTGTGTTGGCTTATTAATGTTTATAATAATTGGTCAGAAAGTGGTAAATGAAAAGATGAGGTGAGGTAAATCACGGTGATGGTAAGGTCAGTGTCAAGTCACATTTATCTGTATAGTCCTTGATCACCGTTAGTCTCAAAGGGCTTCACAACACCCACATTATGACAACAGTAAATGACAACACACCCCCTGACCTTAGACCCTGCCTAACCATACACTATGTTGAGTGATAGTAGGCAACTAGCTTTATCTGAAAACTGAGTTTAGGTGGTCTTACACTGTCTGTAGCTCTTGGCAAGAGTGACCTGCTCTATCTAACTCCCCATCTCACTTCCACAGATGCTGCTGGAGAAGCTGAATGGGACGGTGCCATGTCTGCTGGACACCACCACTATCCCACCGGAAGAGCTGTCCATGAAGCCGTCGCGCTCCGGGGCCGACTCCGGGATCTGCGAGGGCCCCGGAGCCGGAGGGGCCCGCCACTCCAACGGAGAGCCCTCCTCCTCGTCAGCGGGACACCCTTACAGCCGGACGTTCTCCCAACACTTCCACGCCTTCGTAGAGCTGTGTCTGCAGAGGGACCCGGAAAAGAGGTGAACCAAGCTGTGGTTGCATGTTTAGCATTGTCGTGGACAAATTGAGGAATCATTCGTCGGGGATCGAGTCACCAATTTGTTTCTCCTTTTTCTCCTTCAGACCATCTGCTGCCGCTCTCATAGGTCATTCCTTCTTCAAGCAGGTGTGTAGGATAGATGAGTAGTCCTGACATCTTGTGAAAACTGAAATAATCCTATATTATCATCACAACTACAAACTTTTCCTGCAGGGACAATAAACTTAGTCTTTGTTGTTGTTTTAAGAAATACATTTTTAAGATTGTACTTCAAATCTTTTCTTCCCCCAATCCCAGATCAAGCGCCGGCCCTCGGAGGTCCTGCCCGAGCTGTTCCGGCCCGTATCACCCATCACCAGCTTTGAGAGCACACAGCCCCAGGACTCTCCCTCTGGACTGGCCAGCCTGGAGTCCGGCCTCAGCCACCTGGATGTGGACGACTGGGACTTCTGACAGCGGAGGAAGCGATGGGCAGACACCGCAGGACTTTGACAGGAAACGCTCTGAGAAGACGAGACCGGATTTGTTTCTTTTGTAACGGTCTCCTTGTGAATAATTCAAACCTCAAAACTAAAAAGAGACTTGCTCCACTCAGACTGAGTTTAAAAGCCAGCAGCCATCTTGCCTCTCTTTGACGTCTCTTGCAAGCTTTCGCTCTTCTATAGATATGCACAAACTATTGCACTGATGGCCTCTTTCTCGCTCAAAACACACGCACCCAGTCTTAAGATTGTACTCACTCATTACACGCCCCCTGGAGCCACAACAGAACACAGCTCTCCTCTCCCTCTCGCTGTTGCTGAGGTGTTACAGAGGACAGTTTATGGATGTAGATGTAGCCCACGAAGCTGCTAAACACTCACAGGGGATGCTCTACCTCTTGTTTGATCACAGCTACTTGATGTGGCCCTTCTGCCCGGTGAGACCGCCACAAGGGCAAACACTCGTCACAGCTAACCCGGGCTGACCCCCATTAGCCCCGTCGACACCAGATGGAAGGTTCCAGAGGCTGTGTGCACATTTCTTAGACGCTCTCTGCCCGTGTTACACCGTGCGCTACATCTCACGCTTTGAGCATCACTTTTGTTGCACTGAAGTTAAATATAACATCCGTTTGTTAGATCCATCAGTGCTGAGAGGACTGTGTATTTCCTGAACTTTTACTCTGGGCAATGTTACATACGTCATTATGTGAATGTGGACAATGGTGCTTGTTTTTGTCTGGTTGCATGTAGATCTGAGAGCAAGGGCAGAGGAAAGTGTTCCAAATGTTAAAATTGACTATTTTACTTGACAATACAAATTGTTCACTTCAATGTCTCTAAGTTGATGGTCCCAAAGAACAAGGCAGTAACTGTTAAAAAGGATTTTATTCAAAATTACTTTTTACTCACATAAAGACAATGCATTGACAACACAAACACAAAAGGGTTCAAACGCAGCTAATCCTCCTCATCTGAGGGTGGCTGGTCTGACATGGCTTGGCGTTTCTCGATCTTGGCCATTAACTCTGGAATAAAGGGGGGGGGGGGGGGAATAACCAGGGGAATCACAAAGATGGATTTTTTAAAATTAAGTTTCCATAAAGAAGGTTATTTCCCTATTCAGCCTTCCTCCCAACCTCAGGGGTTCTTACCAGTCGTGTCCTCTTACCTTTAGCGGGGTTGAAGACACCGTTGGTCTGGGTGTTGCACACGTAGCAGCGCTTGGACTTGCGGTAATGCTGAAGGGCACAGACTTCACAAAAATAGTGCCTGCACCTGGGAGACATTTGACCGGTTAACACGTGACAACTGGTAGTAGGAGAGAGGCTCTACACGGTGAAGACGCTGAGGCTTACTTTGTGATGATGGGCTTCTTGAAGGATTCCC
Source organism: Hoplostethus mediterraneus (assembly GCA_034670385.1). Taxonomy (NCBI): domain Eukaryota; kingdom Metazoa; phylum Chordata; class Actinopteri; order Trachichthyiformes; family Trachichthyidae; genus Hoplostethus; species Hoplostethus mediterraneus. The sequence continues at coordinate 2,791,264 of JAXDDW010000034.1, read as the reverse complement.
TGCAGATGAAGCACTTAAAGGGCAAGTCCTCGTCGTCACTGCTCACCTCGTAGTTCTCTTCGTCTAGATAAAAGCGCAGTCGTGTTAGGAGGCACCGCAGATACAAATGCAGGCAAAGACTCGTGCGTCCCCTCACGAACTCACCATTGGCTCCATATCGACCCTCGTCCAGTTCCCTCTCGATCTGCCAGCCGTGCTTGTAGTCTGAACGGTCGTGAAGGAACTTGCAGCTGTCTGATAACGAGGGTGAAAAAGTGCGATGATAGATAAGGCTTTCAGTTTTCAAGTTCAGTGTTCTTCAACGTGAGACTAAGTTAAAACTAAACAACTAAAATCTCATGACTACCTCCAAAACCACAGAAACCGGTCTCCTTGTAGTCTTTGCAGATGTCTGGCTGGTAGTCCCACCGGACTGTGGCTCTCAGGTGTTCAGGCGCCCGGATCGGTCCTTTCCTGATAAAGAGTGACGAGTAATCGAGTGCTAACGTTAATTCATTACACATTAAAGTTCACAATTGGACAATCTGCCAAGATGAGTTCACATACCCACCTAACCATGCCAGAGGACGCATTGCCCATGGTGGTGTCTTTCGGCTTGATGAACTTGTGGTAGTTGTTGATGCCGCGGTAGATTTTATCGTCCTCTTTACCCGTCAGCTCCTGGTCAGGGGAAAATAGTTAATCCAGCGAATGGGAAACTAACTCAATTACATTTTACAAATATAAATGAAATCATTATTAGTATAGAGATGACTTCTATGAGATAATGAATTAATAACACACACAGCATGACATCATCTCTTACCTCCTGGATTTTCTGACTCCTCTCAAAGATGGCCTGGGCATCCTTGTCTCTCTCAGTGTCCAGCTCATAAACAGCAGTGGCACCCATGTCCTCCGGCCCCTCCGGTTTCTTTCAAGACAACGAGCGGCAGATATTTGAGTTTTACCAAGCCTTTTTTTTGCTCCATCAAAGCAGTGTGTGTGTGACGACACAAAATACTAGACTATGAATGCATGGAATAAGTAGCCAACACCAATGGGCCAAGGGTCAGACGGAAAGTAATTGCAGACATTGATGGCATTGATCATTTTCCATTCCGGTGTGATTTTTAACCTTTATTTATCAAGGGAAAGTTGACAGAACACCGTGCTCTTTTCCAGCAACACTCCGCTTCACATTCAGACCTGGAAACTGCCCAGTCTCTGCTAGCCACTAAGCAGCTACACTGGAGCAGTTGGGGTTAGGTGCCTTGCCCATGCTTCTCAGTCACTTAACACCACCACGTCTGGGGAAATCGAACAATCTTTCTGGCCCCTAGGCTACTGCGACCCAGATAAAATGTGACATAAGGAATCTGAACTCACCGCTGATCGTGTGGACTTGTAGGCCACAGTGACCTTCTTGTTGTCTTTGTCCTCATCGCTGTCACTGGACGACACCGCCTCTCTCTCCACTTTCTTTGTCTGGACACAGAAGAGAGGGAGTCAGGCACACTTCAAAACGAAGATTAAAAACAGCTTTAGGAATACCTTGAAAAGTAACAATGTTACCCTCTGAACCATTGGGTTGACTCGAGAATCTTTCTTCTCTCTTCTGACCACAGCGTTTTTGTCCTCGTCGCTGTTGCCATCTGAAAAAGAAAACCGCTGATAACTACAAGATGGAAAGGACACACACCCACACACACACACCATCATTTCCAGTAACAACCCTCACCTCACGCCTCGTTTTAACAGTTAGCCTAATCCTAATCTTAACCCAATCCTAAACGAGCCCCCTGTGGAAATGAGGACAAACTAAATGTCCACACATTGTTTTGCTCATCTTTCGATCCCCGTGAGGACATTTGGTCCTCTTTTGTGTTTACTGTTCACGGTGTGCGCCGCTATATTGCTGTGACGTCACGTGTGTTTATATCGGCGAACTCAGGCCAGTTGGATCTGGCCCGAGTTTCCGACTAGAAATTCCGACTTGAATGACTGTTCTATTGCACCTGTCCGTGTCGGAGGTCGTTTTTACCGAGTTCCGAGTATAATGGAATGCACCATAACCACTAGTTAGTTAGCTAACGGTAGTGCTACTTCAGGACAGTTGTTGTCCACCACAACGTTAACAGCACAGGGAATTAAAATAATTCGATACATTTCAAACTTTATTAAAATGACTACCTTTATCGCTGTCGCTTGCTTTTCTCTTTCGTCCGGAGAATTTTCTGGTTGCTTTTTTAAAGAGGAAAGTGCAAGTAGCTGCTTTAGGCTCGTCTGACTCCGCCATCTTCCCAGTGATGTATAACCATCCAGGAACCACAGCGCCCCCTACAGGCTTGGAGCCGGCATCGTTCAAGGACATGTTGAGAGAATTACCACTGCCTATAAAACACTATTTTATTTAGTTTATAAATCGCACTTCGCCATCATATCAACATGTAACATGTAATTTCTGTCTAAAGACTAACATTATATCAATTACTCACTCTTATTATCGGTAGAAATGTGCAGGACTAATAGTATCTAGTACTCAATATCCATTTCACATACTCTTCATGTTTAGAGATATTTTCCAGAATATACAAAATTACCCCAAAATGTATTTGAATATGTAGATGACATAATATGTAGATGATATATATTTTGGACACAAATACAATTTTGCAATAGGCTATGGAGTAGGGTTTGCAGAAGAGGCTCAGTAGAGAGCAGCGGTCAGCATCCCTTCCTTCTCGCAGAGGACGCCAGAGTATTTATGCGACCTTCAAGTGCTGTCGGAATATCGAAGAAATGATTTTAGCGCACATGAACGACCGAAGAAAGTGGTGAATATGAGTGGGAAAGAGGGATTTTCTATGATTGCAAAGTTTCCGAGACGTAATTTTAGGGAACGGAGACCAGTGTCAACAAGTAATGGTAAAAGAGATGTGTTTTATTTTTAAATGTGATTGTTTTAGCCCTGCAATAGGCTGGCGATCTGTCCAGGATGTCCACCCAGCTGGGATATGCTCCAGCCCTCTGTGACCCTGAAAATAAATAAAAATATTTTGTATTTAATGTTAATTATTAGTATATCTGTATCTTCGTTCTGCAGCACAGATCAGCTCTGTAGCACTTCATTTCTAAAATATAACAACAGCCACCATAAAAACTACTTTTATTACAGCATCCATCCATCTAGCGTTTCTTAGTATTTCCGACAAAAGGTACTCGAATTTGCCGAGAGATCTAGGAAGTAGGAGCTTACAAGGAGTATTTTAGGGCATCGTGTACGATACATTTTGGTTTTATTTTGAAAGCCGGAAGTGCTTTGTCTTATTCCGTCTAGCTTGATTGTGGACGGTCCTCTCCTCCTTCAGCAGCATCCCCAACTTCTCGCAGACGACAGCGGGTGTTTATAGAACACTGGGGCTGTGGGAGGGGACCTGGTGCGGGCAGGGATCCCGAGAAGCTCCGGGGCCGCCGCTGGATGGAGTCGGGCTGCGTTCAGACAGCAATGGCTATGGGTCTGACATCGAAAAAGGCGTCTACTCGGAGCGTCGGTGTGGAGCGAAAAAACCTCATCACGGTTTGCAGGTATATCACGACACAGACTGCATCCTGTGTTATTATCAAATGCCATTCCCTGCATGCTTCACAGTACGCAATTTCCAGAGACGGGTCATTATGCATCATGTTCATATCAGTAGTGTATTATTCATGACAAGCAGTATGATGCAGGGAAATAATAGCAAAAAAAGAATGTATTTTTTTTTCTCAAGGCCAAGTCACCGTTGCTAGTAATGGTAGGAATGAAGAGGCAGGTGGTTTTTCACCTTCAGGTACCCCTGGCATCACATTCGCCTGTGCGCTCCAAGGGAACGATATCTATACTATTCCTGTAGTATTCCTATAGGGTATCTGCAGCACTCAATAGTGACTTTATAGCGACCTTATTGTCCTCAATAGTATTTTTGCTATCACTGTATTATTTCTCCAGTGACTTATAATTTTGCTGTGATATTTAAATACAATACTACTAAGAGTGGGATTAATTGGCTCAGTCAGTTTTTGATTCTGGTCTGTTTTGCAAAATGTAGCACTAAAGGACAAAAAGAGAGAAGTGGGCTACTGCTGATTATCCAAGTACAGAGTTGTAAAGAAAACATAACATCACTTGGGTTTTTTTCATCCACCACTACCCAGTGAGTTACCCATGTCCCAAGGCCTGTATGGGACAAGGGCATTAGAGGCAATGGATGGATGGATGCCCCCACTAGCAGTGGCCCTCAGTGTACAGGTGCTGCTGGGCCACGTACAACAGTTTTTGTATTGTTCTGATCCGGCTTTAAAATATCTCACGCATGTCAGCTCGTCTGTATCAGAGACTAAACTCATATCCGAGAAGAAGGCCTTTGTCTGCCAGAGCCTTACCTTACCTGACAAGAAGTCTTCGTCTTCATCTTTACACTTTTCAGTTGATGGATTGAGTGTTCAAATGTTTCAGGGCAGTAAGCAGGGAGATCTCATTTCATATTGTCATGTTTATACAGATGGTTGATATTTATGTCGTCTGTTGTCATCTATCCCAATATACGGTTGATCCATCCTGTGTGAATTGTGGTTTTGTTACCCTGCTCCTAAAATCTCTTGAATTGTGTCTGTGGTGCTCCGTAGCGAGTTCATAGAAACCTTATCCTACTTCATGGTATATTTATCCACTAATCCTCCTTCAGGAACTTATAGCAATATTATAGTTTTGCTGTGATATTTGTAGAGTGTCCTTGTAAAATATATTGTAGGATTACTATGGGTCTTGAAATTGTACTTAATGATATATATATATATATATATATATTTTTTTTTTTAAATCTCCTACGATATCACTATAATATTCCTATAGGGGATTAAAACGTGTCTGTGGTTTGTAGACCATGTGATCCTTCATGGTACTTTTTTATCTCCTATAATATTCCTACAATATTCCTATAGGGGCTTGTAGGAAAATCATACATTTGCTTTGATTTCTGTGTAGAATCCATGTAACATGTATTATAGGAGGAATATGGGTCTTTAATTGCAAATCAACCATAGTCATAAACGGGCACATGATTGACGTGTGGGCTCAGGCCTCTGTGGACTGTGAGTTTTTGATGTGTGGACTGTACTGTCATGTCTGTGTCCAGCGTGTTCTCGCTAGGAGAAGTCAGGCCATCTATTGTTGCTCTATCGCCCGAGGGAGGTGCCGCTCAACAAATGGCGAGCAAAAGCAACGTTGCGCGTCCATATCTCTGTAAATGATCCTCCTACCAGCCTTATTATGCTATCCCAGCAGTCTTTGTCCCTGGCTTCATCTGCAGTGAATGTATGCGTTGTTGAAAAGTGAATAAACGCACAAATATTTGGGGGGGGGGAGGGGAAAAAAAATAAATCTTCACACTCTGAAATAGACACACAATCAAGCAAGTTTTCTTTTTATTCCAGTACCTTTTCTGCCTTTTAGTGACACAAACAGTGTAACGAAACACACAACATCACACACACAGAGCGTGCTTCAAAAGAAAAGAAAGTTCTCACAACAGACTTTTTAAAGACACCGAGAAAGATTAGCGGGGGGGGGCACAGGAACAATGTCGTTTTCGGTCTGGCCTTTTTTTTCCAGTGGCCGACCGTTTTTTTAATGAACACTTCAAGACAAAAGACAGAGGACAAGAGAGACTGAAATAAACCCCAAACAGTTTTCCATCAGTATTGCTTATTACACAACTTCTTTCCACTTGCTAATGAATGACACGACGTTGATTAGGCTCAGTTGGAGGGCAACCTCTCCCAGGCGTTGGCGTGTAATGAAAACGCCTGTATCGCTGTCAGGTCACTCAGCTCCAGCTCTCTCTCTCTCTCTCTCTCTCTCTCTCTTGCTTGTCAGGCTAGACATCGGCGTGACCTTTTTTTTTTTTTTTCGTATTCTTCATGTCAGCCATACTGCAGTCACAGCAGATTCAAGTAGTTAAAGGTGGAGTGAGTGGAGTCAGGCTGGAGCTGGGGCGGGGGGTTGGGCTGCTAGGGGGGCCCGTGACAAAAGTTCACCTTGCCCCGCCCCCCCCCCCTACAACACACAATAAAAATCGGTTACAGAGCAGTTCTAGGCCCCGCCCCCCTTACGGCGCCCTTGCTCGTGAAGTGTACAGGCTTTGTTCTGCTGACAGAGACACAGCTACTTTCACACCACCAACGTACCTGGCTAGCTAAGCTGACGTTAGTGCTCGGTTAGTACACCAGCGCAAGCCTTTTTCCTAATACACGTGTGTGTATATATATATATATATATATATATATACATATATATGTAAAGTCTGACCTCTTTTCCCTCGCTATCACGTTTAACAGTCAACACACACGCAGATTAACGTTTCAAATTCAAAGTCATGTTGTTGTAAAAGGGTTCCCTCAACACCGTCTACATTGGGGGGGGGGGGGGTCGTGGCAAAGACACGCTGCATCACGGTCCCGTTAAAAGTTGGGTTGACTAACATAATGTGGTTACCAATGGTTTTATTGGTTTGTCCTGTCCTGCCTTCTTCACGATCATGTTTGATAGAAGTACTTCTGATCAGAGATGTACAGCAATTAGACATTTGTGTATCATACAAGAAAACCTGCTCAAACATCTGCACCACCACAGGGAACATTTTCTGCCTGTGTCAGGGACTTAATGCACGAAAATATGGATGGTCTCGTGATGAAACAAACTGAAACCAAGAATTCAGAATAATAACAAAAGAATAAGAATACAAATAATAAGAATTCAATGAAAAAGCGTTTGTTTTTATGCCTACAGATGCCAGTTTCACGATGATCTCCCATCTCCGTGCCGTTGCTACTGGCAACAGGTTTTTAGCTTAACTTGGCCGAGGCGTGCTAGTGCTATCTGTGGGAGTTTGCATGCAACTCCAATTAACTTTATTCTGCCGCGCTGATTCTTGGCTAACGCGGGGAGATCAGCAGGCACAAGGGGAGTCTGGTTGCGGGCCACACGCTGCACTGTGGCGGTTTTAACAGTTACAGTCTTGTTGCTTTTTGGACGAAACCGCGTTGGTGATGAAATGGGCGAGACATCCTGGGGGGGGTGGGGTGGGGGGGTTGATGTAAGGCGTCATACCTTCTATTGCTTCCTGTGAACAAAAGGAATAGGATGAGAGAGGGAGGGAAGGTTGATGTTATGCATCTTGGCTGAGGTTTCAGGTTTTCTCAGGCGTGGCTCTAGAGGAGACATGGCAACCGCGGCTGCAAATTCATGTCATTTTGAGATGCTTTATTGAGAGGGTGGGTCCTTTTTTGGTTTTTTTTTTATTCCGAACAACAGCAAAGTGTGACAGCGGCTTCACTCACTGCTGCTTTCCACCTTTCTTTTTCTCTCTTGCCATTCAAGATCTTCCTCTATTCTCCTCTCAGGAGAGGCAAAGGGCCACATCAAATTCAAACTCTTCATTTTGTCCTCGTTTCTGATGCTACACTAGCGCTTTTACCAATAAGATCAAGTACATGAAGTTACAGCATAGTGTTGTATATGTTTGGATGACAATTTAGGCATTTCCCATCAACCCAACATCTCCTATTCTCCTACTATATACCAGTGTTTCACTGTGTCATGCTTTTTTTTTTCGTTCTTCATATTAACCCCCTGTCAGGTTTAATCTTCTGATTTCCACTATCGCTTGCTCCCCGCCCAGCACCCTCATGGTCCTTCCGGCACACTGATCCCTTCACACATCCTCTGACCATGAAACACTTTGCCCTGACGTTCGTTCACAGGGGGCGAGGAGGGAGACGCACCCTACAGTACTTATATCCTCTTTCAGTCTATTTGCATGTAGCCCAGAACCCATCATCACTATTTCGCCCATCAAGTTTTCATCAGAGCACAAAGGCGTTCGTTTCCTTGGCTGTTTGCGCTGATCCAGTACAGGACAGGACATGTGCCCCCACAGTCCAGGATGTTAAACACACCATCAGCTGGTGTTTCACAGCGCTGTGGCCAGGGAGGAGTCCTCCTGTGTCAGCTGATCCTGCTGGTTATGCCAAGACTACAAGAGAGAAAGAGACGAAGAGAAAGAGAAAGGAGTCAGGGAAATGAGGCGGGGGGGGAAAAAGTCATAAAAGTGAAAGCTGAGGGAATTAGTTGGAAGCTTTGTCCACTAGGGTTAGATCTCACTGCTTGGCAAATGAAGCGCTGGTTTCCGTAGGACGGTGTTGTGGATCAAACACAGTTGTGTAAGTACAGTAGAGGAGCGAGAAAGAAGAACAAGGGGGCATTTGAAGAGAGCCGAGAGTGGGCCTGGCCACGATCCAGGCCGAGTGAGAGGGGGCAACAAAAGATACTTGTCAGGAGGCCCCGCGGTTGTTTTTCAGTGTCAAATCGTACCAAGAGCATGTTGCTATTCCACTCCATCCATTTGCATTTGAGGCATTCCAGCGACTCCCGCACTTCAACGGCCCTTCAGTTCAGAGGACCTCAGTCGATTTACCGTACAGTTTAATGTGAGATAACATTAGACAGTAGACTTTCCCTTGTTACAGTTTGAACGGCTATTCTGAAACCCAAACACAATACACAGTAACAAACTGGTAGCCAAGCCCCTAAACCAGTGGTTCCCCCGGTGACCATCAAGAGGTCCTAGGGGGGTTTCCAGGGGCCAGTCCCCTCCAAAGTGAGGACATTGTACCATAGGTTTCACTTTGCCCACTGTTACCTCCCCACCTACAGTGTAGACAGTTTTGGAATAAAGTCATAGTTGCCAAAAGAAAGCGTCTGGGATAGGGTTCCTTTGGACAAACTCCAAAGGAACCAAGGAACAGAAAATGGGAGTCCTTGATGTGAAAATGATTGGGAACCTGACACTGACTTCCAGATGTAAGAATGGCAAAACAGTTTGTGGGTCACAGTGCAGCACATACTGGCAGGTACCCTAGCTAACAAAGTGGAACTGTATTATACACATGAATGACTGCTGATGACCATGATCTTGGCAGAAGACATTATCTGACATGTTGGGATACCACTGACCTGTTTCCTTGATAAATCCTGCATGAGCAAACAAGTCAAGGTCCCAAAAGTAAATTTAATCCAGTTTTCGAGGTCAATTTGGCTAGACCGTCTGCAGATGCTGTGGCGGCGGCGTCCGTATGTTCCCTGTGATGGCGCGGTTCTGTTTTGTCTTTTTGTGTTGCGGAGATGAGTGCCAGTCCCCCCACCTGGTGATGAGGTGCCCACTCATCTAGAGGGTCTTCCGTTTGGGGAAGAGTGCTTTCCGAAACGAGGTGGTGGTGGTGCCTCTGCTGAAGGAGGCGCCGCCCAGGGCGATCTTGGTCTTCCCGCTGGTGATGGTGGAGGAGCCCAGAGATGTGGTGCTCCTGCCCCTGGTGATGGAGGAATTGCCCATGGCGATCTTGGTCTTTCCCCTCTTTATGGTGGTGCTGCCCAGGGAGAGGGCCGTCTTCCCCTCGGTGATGCTGGTGTTGCCCATTGAGGACAAGGTCGTCTTGCTGACCCAGAGGCGATGGCGGATCTTGGGGCTCACTTGGCACGAAGCATCGCACACTCATGCAGCACACCCTGCTCTGCAAGCCCTTGGGTGTGATAGTAAGAGTAGCTGCAGTCCAGAGCAGACCAGAATGCTAAGCGTGGATAGCGCTACCCCCGTGTCACATAATGCCTTCGTTGAGCTAGTAAACGTGGGCTCTGGAAGGCCACATACCACCCATGTGTCCCTGTGAATGGACAGAGGCAGCCGTAGGTGGCCACAGCCTATCTGGGGGGACTGGGACAGTGGAGCGATTGTCCCATCGCCACGACGACACCGACCGGCTGAAGGAGACATTGTTGCAAAGGGGGACAATCTGTGGTGACATCACTTTCTTCTGGGCCATTGTTCCGTTTAACCTCTGATTGTAAGACATCGCCTCTGTGTAAAACTGTACGTACCATATGTGAAATGAGACGCTCAGGACTTGATAGATGGACGGTCGGATACGTTCAGTTTCCACATTTAGTTGATCCCTTTAATTTCACCCCTCCTATCTCTGCGGATTTTGTCTTTCATTTGAAATATATGGGCGTGGCGCCTTCAGCTCTAGTTTATTATCCATTTGTGTCCTTGTTGAATTGTATGCACCATGTAAAAGTCATTACAGCATTTGAGTCTTTATTTCCTTCCACCATATATCATTTGGATCTTATCGTATTACATAAAAAAACGTCAGCTTTCCGTACAAAACAAAAACAAATCAAGCCAACCAGTGTTTAGGCACGGTTACTTTTATAAGCACTGTTACATCAATCCATCTTTACAGTTCAATTTTTGTTTTTGCTGTTCAACATGTAGTAGCATAGTTATATTACAATTTATTATATCTTTTTTTTGGACCAAAGACATTTTGATTACTGTACATGCACAATATACAGGACGAGGTTCAGTGCTGACGACACACGCTCTTTGTATCTCCACATACATCACAGACAGCTGTTTCACACTCCCCTACCCTGCCAACACACCACAGACCACATCATGTCATCACTGTCACATCTGAACAATGCGTTCAGTGCGGCTCCGGGGCAAACCTCGCTCGTTTGATTGCAAGCCCGTTAGATCTACGGCTCGCTTGGCACTTTCTCATCTGGGAATCCACAGATAATACCTGGATGTTACATTTAACTCCCGATCCACATTGATCACAAGCGCAGCGATTGGTTTCATATTGACTCGTATTGCTACTGACCTGCTAAAACTGACCAGGCAGAGATATCCCCCGGGTCGTGAGTGTGTGCACAGTATTCACATGTGAAAATCCCAGTAGGTGTTGCTGTGAGTTTCTTTGCCCCTAGTGAGGGTGGTTTTGACCACAGACACCGACTTGGTTCCATGGGTGAAGGTCAGGGTGGTGAGAGAGCTTGTGGTCTCGCCTCGTGTGACAGAGGTTTTGCCCACCGCTATGTTGGTGTTGCCCAAAGTTATGGTGGTTCTGCTCCAGGAGACAGAGGATTTACCCCAGGAGATGGCGTACTTAGTCTTCAGGGTCGAAACCCTGCCTTTAGTGAAGGAGGTCTTACTCGACAAGAATGTGGTTTTCCACTCATCGTTAGAGTCTCTTTTTGACTGCGTGGCTGCTTTGGGTGTCTTAGCCCTGGCGTCTGGGGTCCTGTCCATCTAGGTGGTCCTGCGCTTGGGCATTAATGCTTTGCGGAAGGAGGTGGTGGTGGTTCCTCGGGTGAAGCTGGCTCGTCCCAGAGCTACAGTCGTCTTTTCCCTTTGGATGGTGGAGTCTCCCATGGAGGTGGTGGTCACACCCCTAAAGATGGAGGAGTTGCCCATGGAGACGGTGGTTTTTCCCCTGGCTATAGAGGTGCTGCCCACTGCCAGGGCAGTCTTGCCCTCGGTGATGCTAGTGTTGCCCATGGAAGCGGAGGCAGTCAGCCCTAGCCCGTGCCTGGATGCCGTCTCCTAGCATGCACACTGCATAGCCGCTCGCCCGTAGTGCAGCAGGGTGAGTGTGCGAGGTCAAAAGCCAAACTAAAACTGTGGCAGCGGCTGCCCTAAATAGATCAGACCACCATGTATAGAGGAGGGCGGGGGAGTGATTTGATCATTCTTTAATGATGGCCGGTCCTTTAGAGAGACAAGAGTCAAAGGGACCTGGAAGCCCCGAGTGGACAAAGGCTGCACAGACAGGGGGTTAATTGTATTGTTGTCAAGGCAACGCTGCCAAGGACTGAAGGGGTACATTGTGCAGTACACAAGACAATTGGGGTGACCTCAGTATGATAAGATGGCGTGGTTCCCAAAAACCCTCCTCCCTGCTATTGTTGCAAGGTTCAAATACAGTAGGACATTTGTTTGCTTTGTTACAGTACACGTTTACATTTCAATGCCTTGTGCAGCTCACTTCCTTCACATACATACAGTAAAAATAATAAAAGAATTTGAAAAATTTTCCTTTTTCCTCATTCCTCTGTCTCTCTGTGCTTCTCTTCCAGATTCTCTGTAAAGACTCTCCTAGAGAAGTACACAGCAGAGCCCATAGATGACTCATCCGAGGAGTTTGTCAACTTCGCTGCCATTTTAGAACACATCCTCAGCCACCGCTTCAAAGGTAACACAACAGGTAACATATATCGCAAGAATAGATGGGACAGTCCGTAGATCAGGCAGCACGCATGAGATTTAATATATCACTTTATGGAATAGCAGTGTACCCAATAGAGAATAGACCTTAATCGAGGAAATGGATTTTGTTAACTATAAGCGTATTAGTGGTGTCAGTCTGTATATTCAGTGAGCTGTGCTGCTGGTGTGTGTGCATGCTAACTGTGTGGGCTGCTGTTGGAGCAGACATGAATCGTTGCTGTGTTTCAACCTTGGACCAGGTTCAGGAAGCTGGTTCAGCTCAGATGGACAGCGCAGTTTCTGGGAATACATCCGGCTGGCTTGCAGCAAGGTGCAGAACAACTGCATCGCCAGCATAGAAAATATTGAGAACATCAGCACATCACGAGCCAAGGCAAGAAGGGCGTGTGTGTATTATTTTTTGTGTGTGAGTGTGAGAGAGTGGGGGGGGGGGAAAAAATCCCCCTGTTGCCACTCACTTCTTTCTATGTCGGCAGGGTCGGGCATGGATTCGAGTGGCCTTGATGGAGAAGCGTCTGTCTGAGTATGTGGCCACCGCCCTGAGGGACACCAGAACAACCAGGTCAGAATGATGAGTTCAGTGACTTAAAGTGGTAATCCATGAGATCCTCCATCTTTTCTATGTCTGTTCAGCCACGGTGGCTACCGCTGCTAATGCTAACTACCCAGTTCTTCTTCTATTTATTTCAAACAAACGTAAAACGCATCACTTCCTCTGCACCAGAGGATTTTTCCCAGGACAGACCTACCTGACCTACCTACCTGTTTAGAGCAACAAATGGAAAAGCTTTCATGAACTGGCTAGAGGCTGAATCACTGTTGTGTCAATCAGTGATAGAGAGTAGCAAAATGGACATTTATTGATATGAAAATTATTATTTTAAAATATATATTATGAGTAAAAGTATATATTCACAGAATCACTACACGCTCTTAAATATACTTCCACAGTGTTTACTTCATGACTAGTACATCTGAAAGTTCGTACTCAGAGATAATTACACCTCTTCACATGGCAGGAGGTTCTACGACGACGGAGCCATTATGCTGAGGGAGGAGGCCACAGTGCTGACCGGCATGCTGATTGGGCTCAGCGCCATTGACTTCAGGTAAACACACATTTTGCATACTTTTTTTTTTTCAGCCTGGGCTCCAAATTTAGTAAATTTAGTCTGAAAATATAATAAATATAAAAAATATATATACTCAAATATATAGGTAAATATATTTATGAGTAATACTGGGATAAGATGTATTTAAACATATCCCTGTACCATGTATGTAATTGCATGTGAAATACAATATACAATATATACAATATAATAAGTGGCCATTTTTGTAATATTGACATTTCCTCCATATATTGAACATTTACAGTATGTTCATTTATAGCAATATATATATATATATATATATATATATATATATATATATTAGAGATAGATAGATACTTTATTCAGATTCCACCAAGATTTGAACTCGCTGATCGCTGCAGTCCAGAGTGCTAACCATTACATGGAACTAGATAATGTGGGGCTCCATCAAATCATTAGCTCTGTCCAAGCAGCAGATTGAATCATTTTCCTAAACAGCAGCCTCAAGAGAGATTTTTTCTCTCTCTCTCTGTCTCTCTTGCAGTTTTTGCTTGAAGGGGGAAGTTCTGGATGGGAAATCCCCAGCTGTGATTGACTACACACCCTACTTGAAGTTCACTCAGAGGTGAGACCCGCCAGCCCATCCGGTCGCTGAGCCGTTACCGCTGTGTTTGTGCGTGATGGTGTAACACTCTCGCATCTCTGGTTGTGTAGCTATGACTACCTGAGTGATGAGGAGGACCGCCGCAGTGTGGACAGCAGTAACAGTGAAGAGAGCGTCCCAGAGCATCCCTACATCCCTCTGGTCACCGACGAGGAAAGCTGGAGCAACAAGTGTCGCAAGATGGAGCAGAGGTTTAAGATCGTCTATGCCCAGAAGGTGACTTACAGCCGGGGCTTGACTGATATGGGTTTTCGAAGGCTGATACCAATACCAGCGTTAGCGGCCGATATCTGATATTGAATAAAACGGTGTGGCTTCATCTCGTCTAAATTGTGACGGAGAGGTCAATTGATGAACTCCATTGGGCATGCTGTGCAGGGTTACCTGGAGGAGCTGGTGCGCCTGCGGGAGTCCCAGAGGAAGAACGTGGACATGGAGAACAAGTGTCTGAGAACCAGAGTGGAGGAGCTGACGCTTCGGAGCCAACAGGAGAAGAAGGAGCTGGAGGCCATAGTGCTGGAGCTGCAGGCACAACTGTGAGAATACACACATTCACGCCTTCTTTCACGTTCAGGTTCATATTTACATGCCCAAATGAAAAGTATTACTTCTGAATTGATGTTTAAAAGGAATCATTTATACTCAGCGCTTCCTCCAGCTCTGCCCTCCTCCCCTGTGATTCCTCCCGTCTGGCTAAAGACCTTTCCATCCCCCTGGTCAACCAGTGGTCCATCTTTAAAAACAACCAGGGCAATGTCAAGCTGTTCCGCAGGTAAACTCACATGTGCAGGCTTCTGTTTGTTACTATTCCCATATCACCTTTTATGCATTTCTATTCATACAGTGTTGTGTGGTTCTGATGATGTGCAAAATAATGCATGTAAGATAAGATGAATGACCCCTGTGGGGCTCTTGGGTCCGTTGCAACAAGGAATAGTAATTGGATATAGCAAAGAAAAAATATCAATAAGATTATAGCACATAGGAGGTATTCAGTCTTAATGCAACAAACAAGTACAACATTAGAATGTGTTAAATAGAAATATGTGAAAGAAATGCGAGAGAATGAAAATATATTAGTGCCAAATAACAAAAAGAATGAAAAAACATGAAATATATGTATTACAAAAATTCTAGAAATATCAGGATATATGCAGTATATAACACATATGAGCATCTGAAGGAAACAAATGTGTGCAAAATGTGCATCGTATCCACATGAACAGTTCTACCGAGAGTGCATGTGCAAAAAAAAAAATACAAAAATCCATGTTTCGATGTAAATAATACATGTGCACGGTATTTATATGTGTGCCACAATGTTACTGATCCACTCAGGAGGAGTTTCCACAGTTTGGAGCAGCTCTCTGCTGAGGTCAGCCTGAACTCCGATTCCCAGAAGGCCGACGGGAGACAGAACGGAGACGCTGCCTGGTCCTCAGCAGGTACGGACATGAGATATGCACTGGAGCATGTAAAAAATCTGCAGGGATCCATAGTCGCTGACATTGAGTAACTTCATATCCTCTGTATGTCGCGAACAGACACAAACTCACCAGCACAACACCGCTGTAAAAAGGATGGAAGTAATGAATTTACTCTTACTCTACTTACTTACTTTTGTTTAAGAAATTTCTTTTGTAAAATCTTTTAATCCAATAGAATCTAGTTTGAACTCTCTATCTTTGTGTCCTTTTTTGCATGGCACGACAAAGATCCCATGTAATAACATTCTGTCCTCTGTCTAACTTTTACTCTGAGTACATCTAAATTGACTACTTTTTACCTTTAAGTAGATTTGTACACCAGTAATTCTACTTTTACTTGGGTAAACTTTCAGCAGCACAGTACTTGTACTTAAATTGGATGTTTTGGACTCTTTCCGCCACTGCATGAACATCCTTCAGAAGCGTCCACACATGCACACACTCACACAAAGGCATGTTTGAGGTCTGTTTGTGGTGTGTTCTTGTGTGTGGGAGCTTTAAGTTATGCAGGAGCAGAAGCTTGCTTTAGGGACAGAGTTTTATTGTGTTTTTGCTCTGCTCTCTTCCCCCCCCCCCCCCCCAAGGAAAAGACTGCACCCCTTCCATGCTGGGTCTTTGTGGCTCTCTGGCCTCTCTGCCGAGCTCCAAGTCCCTGGCCAGCCTGAAGTCCAGCGAGTGTTTGGTCAACATCAGCACCGAACCCAGCCCCGTGCTCTCTCTCCCGGCCAGCAGGTACAGAACAACCACGACGCTGTGAAAGCAAAGCCCAGCCTGAAACCCCCCCAAGCCTGTCTGCCTGGTGAAGCTGCATTGACCGTGACCAACCACACCAACCGCAACCTTTTGCTACCGCCCGTCACGCCCGCG
>JAXDDW010000034.1:2660000-2770000 GCA_034670385.1 Hoplostethus mediterraneus | reverse complement strand
TTCTTCTCAACCTCTGCTGTTCTTCCCTCGTGCCCCCCTCGACTGTATCTGCCCCTAACTGGTGCACAAAAGCCTCAGCTAACATTACCGAGCTCCTCGGCTACGTCTTCGTTCCTGACACAGTTTAAACTCCGAACAAACCCCTTTGCCTCCATTGTGAGGAACGGACCCCTCCTGACCTCATTATACAGACACCCCATCCCCCAGCACCCTCCTCAACCACACACACACACACGCACACACACACACACACACACACACCACCACCCAGCACCTCCCCCCTGGCATAGTTCCTCTGCATTTCTTCAGATGATATAACTGTTTGCCATTATTTCATTCTTCAGCAGGCATGCTGTTACGGTTTCTCAATCAACCGCTCTTGCAGGTCTGTGGTGGGAGTTCACAGCTGTGGGCTGACAGACTGGTAGAGATACTCAGATTATGAGATTATTGGCTTATTAAACCCGTTTTGGCTATACGTTGAATCTGCAGATATGTATATGTGCATTTTCGAATTCAATAACAGCGAGAACGAACTTGGAACACGAGGATGAGTTGGCCACATTGGAAACATAAGCCACGCCACACCCCCCCCCCCCCAAACGCTCTGCCTCCTATGAGTCTTTTTATAGGTTTGTGTCCCATGATCCCATGTAGCTGAAACTCTACACCGGCGTGGCTGTATAACTGACTCATGTTGCTTTCTGACTTATTTAGCCAGGCTATCTGACTATCTGAAGATGGCGTCAGTGTTTTTATACTTCATAACCCCCCCCCGCCTCCCCCGCCCTGCTGTGAGTTATGGCATCAGCTTGGAGCCCAGTAAGATGTCTCTGACTGGCGAGGACAGAGGACAGTTCTGAGGGTGGAGACCTCAAAGAACGGGGCTGTAGAGAGAGGACCCTGAGGACTTAACGTAGCCATGCCGCGGAGGGAGAGAGGGTCGAGTCGCTTCGCATCGATGCCAGCTGAGATCGCGTTGTGAAGAACATGGACGACGGCGAGCGCAAATAGTTGACCGGGAGCGGAGTTCGCCTGACGACGACGATGATGAACTGCCATTCGCCCGCCAACAGCCGACAGCCTGCGGCAGTCAACCTGGCGCCCGCTGCTAGAGGATCACGAGTCAATGTGAAGAAGTCGGTAGGAACTTTCTTGCTGCTAGGTGTGGCTTCTCAGAACCTCTTGTGACTGAAAGCCGGGGGGACGTTATTGACGAGAGAAGCGGCGCGCAGAAAGTCGTCTAGTTGGCCGTTTGTGTCTGAGCTGTTTTCCTCCACAGTACATGACTTTGTGAATAACAACAGAGTTCGCTGTGTTTTTTTTTGTGATTGCGTGTGCTCATGTGCAACCGGTGTGTGGTGCGTTTACGATGATGTGGTTTGGACGTGTGCTTTGTGTGTGTGTGTGTGTGTGTGTGTGTGTGTGTGTGTGTGTGTGTGTGGAAGCGAGGCTTGTTTTTGCAGCTACAGTGAGTTTCCCCATTGCCCTCTTTCTGCACAGCTGTTTGAGGGCAGGTGTGCAAGACAGCTGCGGGACACCACTTCTGTCTTATATTCAAAGTCTCCACGTTGCTAGGAGTTCACTGGGTTTAACAGAAAATTGCTTTACTCTGCAACGGGCCTGCAAAAGGTCAACCCTACTGACAGCCAGAATTATTGCAAATGGCATGAAGCCATTTTCCTCCAAAGTCCCCGACGGCCCCCGTAGCCAAAACACAGGGACTCGATGTGTTTATTTCGACAGGACATTTTTGAAGTAACTATGCCTCTGTGTTTTTTTGGTTTTGTTTTTCCAGACACCAAGCTCTTGGGCAGAGGAGACCCGGGGAAGGAGAAGCACCGGTGGACACAAGCGCTCTGCGTCATGGGGCAGTGCGGAACACTTGAGGGAGGCGAGTATTTCAAGTTTAGAATAATAATTTGAACAGTTCATTTATCCATTAATCAGCTTCACGCGCACAAACACACCCGTTGCCTCGTAGCTGTTACTCCTCACCCTGCCAGCGATGACATAAGATGAAAGATCCCGGTGGGGAAGAAAGATTGTGACTCCTCGGCCCTTTTCCCTCCCTATTCTGCCCTCAGGTGGCCAAGCTGAGACACCAGCTGCAGAAGCGCTCCCGCCACGCCCCTCCCCCAGCAGGATACGAGCTCCACCACCCCCCGCTACCTGCTGGCCAAGCGGCAGGCATCACCCAGGTAAGCGTAGTACCTCCCGCTCAATGTTACCTGTGGTCGGAAAAATATCCCGTCACACAACAAAGGTGCAGAATGTAATCGGATTGTGGTCACCGTTTCAATGAATGGAAATATAATGCGACACCCTTTTAGTGAGATGTGAGGTTTTCATGACACTGCTAATGCCGAGCTGGCTTTCCACAGGCAGACTAGGCGGAAGCCAGCAACAGGGATATAAAAAAAAAAAACAGCATTGCTTTTCTTAGCAACTGCTGTCATCAAACCTCCTGCGCTGCTGGCCACGCTATCACAGAAAGACCGTTTGAAACCAGCATACCACGCTACATACCATTCAAGCACCAACAGTATGGAATCATAGGGCAGGCCCTGGCCGCATTCTTCTCTTCTTTCCCTGAGCCTTTATGCCTGTATAACAAATGCACAAACAATGTAATAATCAGGCACACATTAGTACTATTTAAGTCGGTTGTTGACTTGGTCTTTCCCCAGACAACGCCCCTGATGCCGCTGAACAGACTGGCCCCCCGGCTGCGGCGTAGTGTCGAAGGACTCAACCTAGAGCTGGAAGAGGCGTTTGTGTCTGAGAAACCCGACGATCAGCATGAGGTTAGGCTAGCGAGCTGTGGTTGCAATCAGTGATGTAGCGCTAAATAAAAAAGAAGAGAGCTACATTGTCTGACCCCTCCACTTGTTTCCTCCTGGATATTCCAGATTTTGGATGTCCCAGAGGGCCACAGGGCCCCTGTTCCTGCCCAGAGATGCAGCAGTGGCTCCCAGAGCGAGCCATCCCCGGCCCCCCTGGATCCTTCCCTCCTCTCTCCATGTCAGTCCCCCTGCCCCCTGGACCCGTCGCTTCTGTCGCCTTCACATTCCCCTTGCCCCTTGAACCCCTCCCTTCTGTCTCCATCACAGTCTCCCTGCCCCATGGGAGAGCCAGGTTAGACATCTACATTTTTTTTTTCCTGTTCGGTTTGTTATTTCTTCTTGCAATGGTGCTCTGAAGTATTATAAGGAATTACCTTTGTTTATTTTGACCCAAACTTTCTCTGCCAGTTGTTCTGTATTCACTTAAGTTTGAATGTTTTCGTCCCTCGTGCAGAGCCGGTGGAATGTGAGATCCTGTGCCCGTCTCCGTCGCTTCCTCTGTTTGCTCTGGATCCTCCTCTGTTGCAGCCCTCCTCCTCCCCCCGTCCCAACAAAACCTACTCCTTCCAGAGGGAGCCGCCGGAGGGCTGTGAGCGAGTTTGTGTGTGTGAAGAGGCAATGTGAGTAACGTTTTGATGACCAGAACTTCATATATATATATATATATATATAGCGTCATATACAGATCATTGTTACTTTCCCCTGTCTCTCCACCTCCAGGTCTCCCTGCCGGCGAGAGCCCCTCCTCCAGCCATCCTGCCCTGACCCCAATAAAGTCAACTTTACCCCTCATGGTGGCTCAGCCTTCTGCCCCGTCAGTCTTCTGAAGCCCCTTTTGCCCTCTATGGACCTTCTCTTCCGTGGCCTGTCAGTGTCTCCCGTCACTGGCTGCCCAGGCCAAGCCTCCCCTACCAGACAGCTGGGCATGCAGTAGGATTTCAGGACTAGACCACACTGTTAACATTGACAGGGGATTCTTCTGGAACTGGAGAAGTGAATACATTTTATATGGAAGATGATAATGGGTACCTGGTGTCGCCATGCTGTCTCGTCTTGATCAGTCTGATCAACAGCAACTATCAAATGAGAACATGTGACATGTGATAAGCATTCATTGTTGTTATACTTCAGATTCACTTTTCCCTATGAAGTTCCGTGTGACTGGCCTATTTCTATTCCTATTTCCGCCTGCAGGGATCTTGGACTCACAGCTTACATTCGGCACTTACATTGTCCCAGTATTGCCCCATGTGGGTCATGAACTGGACTATAGAGCTTCATCTATGGGAAAGATACAATGCTGCTTTGTTTAAGGATGACTGAACTTTTGACATCGTGCTACTCTGATAAGTTTGAATAGTGTTTTTCTTATCATTTCAGCGTATTAGGGAACGGCTGCGTTTTGCTAGTTATGGTTTCATCTGGATGTCAGAATTCAATGTCAGAACCAGCACTTAGTACAGATGCTGACATGGGCATTACTATCTTACTATCCATTACTATTGATTACTAGTTATCTGACATTAATCCTTATATAGTATCATTATATTTCGATAAACTTGCAACTTAATTTGATAGACCCCACTGGTGAAAAAAGGGCATAAGCACCTGAATTTGTTTTTTTGAAATGTCAGATAAACTGTTGAAGTAGTTGTTTTCATAGGGCCTGTAGTTTATGGTGCTTCTCTACGGATGTATTTTTAAGGAGATACGTTTTTTAATTTTGGACAGCGTGAGGAGGTTGGTGATACTATTTTGTATTCATACAGATTCATTCATTCATTCATCAGTTCACAATGATTGACCTTTCTGTTTACACTTCCATGATTTATAGTAACTTTAGAGCTGGGATGGAAGTGACAGCCTTGCTAGTCTACAGGTGGTATGGTTTTATCCAGATTATTGAAAACTTGTCCTCACTTGCCAAAATTTGTGTGGGACTATTTGAGTTTGTTGTGATTTAGTGGTTTAATAACTATCAGACATTCCCCCCCACTTGACACTTCACTTCCAGCCCTGTTTCACTGTAGTTTTGGTCACTGATTTAATGTTTAAGTATTCACTTTAGTTTGGCATGGTTTGATTTCCCTCTGCTTGAACATTATCACTCATATTGACAATAAACTGTGGCATGATCCTATGCAACACTGAGTTTAGAAAAAACACGGCCTATAAAACTGTCATAGCATAAGTAGATGCAAATGAACAATCACTATCATTTCTCAGTAACTTTTTCAGGGTTGGGTCAGGTGTGGATGTGCACCCTACTTTTACTGTTCTATGGTGAATATTGTTTAAAACATTTAGTGTGACGTTGAAATAAAAACCAAACAACCTTTGTGGACGCTGGGATTCCTTATAATAGTCACATATTCCTGGAATAAGGTTTCTAGTGGTTTCTTTGTTGTCATCTGTTCCTTTGACACGTGGATTTGCGTTTTTGAGTTTAAGCAACGCCTTTTTTCAAAACTCCGCTTTACGATTGGTCGTGAGTGGATATATATTGCTTTATATGGGCCAATGAGATTTCTCCACATCCTAGGACGACTAAAAGGCACGCGACACTGTCAAGGAAAGGCCCTCATACAATTTAATAGTAGCCTTTATAACTGCCGTACAGCAGATTCCCGCCACTCTAAATCAATTATAACAACAAACAACGGCTTGCCCGCAGCGTGTTTGACAATAACGTGATGCTGGCACAGTTCACCCACTTCTGTGCGTTTGTGTTCAACATTCAGTTTACAAAACAAACATAGTAGTCCGGGCTTGGCTGTTGAGAGCACTGGGGTCCTTTCACTAGCCTTTCCTGACGCGACTCTTCTGTTAATCTAGCTCTCGTCTCAATGAAAACACTGTTACCTTGTTTACCTGACAGTACAGCGTCGCCCTTACTGGGGCGGGAATTGGATGCTTTTGATGTTACGACTGTCCCAGAGGGGAGGCCCAGACAGTCGGACGAGGTATAGACAGGTGATCGGTTACAATAATAAAGGCTCAAAAATAATGACATGACAGCCGACTGGATGCCTGTGAAGCTCCAGCCAACTCAGGGTAACGTAAGCATTGTGACCAAGAGCGTTTAAGGAAATTTGACGGTTGAAACTTCAACTACAGCCCGTTGGGGGGTAGAAGCGGGCATCATTTCCGGACTCGTGACCTCGGCTATAGTGGAGCGGGACGTCGGTCTGAGGGGCACCGGGAGCGGAGCGGTGTCGGTTTCCATACCCGGACTGGTTGAGGACAGCATGGCTGCCGGCAAGGGAGCTGGGAAGCCCGCCTCTCTGTTGCAGAATGAGCGGCTACGGTTCATCGTGTGTTTCATTGGAGTCTTCGTCTGTTATTTCTATTACGGCATATTGCAAGAGACTATGTAAGTAACAGCGAGCTCGTGCCTAGTCCCCGTACATGTGCCGTTCTCTCTCTCTCGTGTCAAGATCATGCCAAACTCTACTCAAAAACTCTGGTAGTTAATGTTTCTTTGCTTACCCACACACACGCGTGCCTCGTAAAACACAATTTAAGAGTTTAACGAATTCATAGGAAGTACTGTGCAATTCGGCGTGCAGATAATCCACCACGCAGCACTTGTTTCAATACAGTTTCAATTTGATAAATCCCACAATTTGCTGCCATCAAAATACACCCTGATGGGCTGTAGTGTGCAGTACGAGTCAATTCTTAAAAGTTGACGATTTTGGAAATAAGTTTCAGCATATGGAGCACATGTTCGCCAAAGGTATCAATTTCAAGGTTTGTGGATGGTGTGAAGTCGTAACGTTCTCCCCCGGCACGTAAAGGCGCTAGGTCGGCTTCAATAACAACTTAAGCGTGGGTGTCATGTCCTTATCACACGTGGACCGACTGATGCTTTTCACCAGGGTCACACGGCTAACATTACCTGACTCTCTTATGACTTTACATTTCATTTCAATCAAACGTGCATCTATAAACAAGTATCAAGTAATAGCTGTTACCTTTAGTTATCTAGCGAGGCTGAACGAAGTAGGTGGAGTTGAACCTCAGTTGCATATCACAGGCGGAGTCATGACACAGATGGTATGTCGTAGCCTAAATGACTAGAGGAAGAGGGATCATATCTGGTTGCAGAATGATGACACCCAGGCACGCTTCCTCGCAAACTTGAATTCTTTTCTTAGATTGTATATTGTTATTATACACCAGTGCTTTAAGGTCCCTAGTACATCTGCCTTTGGTACTAACAAGCAAATGTGCGGCTAGAAATCCTGTGTCCCCTGGCAAGATGTCACACTGCCCCACCCACCCTGTCATATGTAATTTACTAAGTTCAAGCTTGGAGCCAACGGTTTCCTGTCATCATTCTGCAATCAGATATGTTGTTAAGTGCCAAATTCATTATCTGTGCACTCAACACAGTGCTGTTTCTCTGACTTGTCCAGCACTCGAGGCGATTACGGCCAGGGGGACAAGAAGGAGAAGTTCCGATACGCCCAGGCGCTGGTGCTTCATCCAGTGCATCATCAATGCTGTGTTTGCTAAGATCTGTAAGTAAATGAGAGTAGAGGCGGTAACCAACAAAGGTGGTTAAACGTGGAAACCTGGAAAAACAGCATGGTTTGCATCCTAACTAAATTTTACAGATTGGTGTCCTGCCAGGTAACTATAATGTGGGATTTGCACACCATGCAATAAATCTATGAATTAAGAAGTTAAAATATACTATATATATATACTGGTATACCATATGGTAGCCATAGGAGCGTGGCAGATTGGTTGCACTGGCACATTATGATCAAATTCTTGGAGCAAGATTCCACCCTAAGTAACCTAAAGAGTTTTTGTTTTCCATTCCTCCTCTTCATCTTCAGTGATCCAGTTTTTTGAGGGCTCCAGACCGGATCACACCCAGAGCTGGCTCTATGGGTTGTGTTCCCTCTCGTATCTCGGAGCCATGGTGTCCAGTAACTCTGCCCTCCAGTACGTCAACTACCCCACGCAGGTGAGTCCTATCCTTTTTTTTATGCATGCACCGTTAGTTTGTTTAACATGAATTTTCATTCATTCAAGTGTCATTGTTGCTTGAAGCGTGCTGGTGTCGTCGTATTCTGAAACAACCTCTCTCTTGTGCTAGGTGTTGGGGAAGTCCTGCAAGCCCATACCAGGTATATTTGATAATATTGCTCTCACTAGCGTCCCACTCTCTGCCCGTATCTGTAGCTTTCCCTGCATAACATCTGCAGAACATGTCTTTGTGATGATATTATAATATTAGAGCAGTTACCATAACCTCTCTAAGGGGGCTAGTCGATATTATATCAAGCGGAAATGATTTCATATGAGATGCACATTAAGTATTTGTGCACATAAAAAGCCTAGAGAAGTACTCGGCTGTTAAATAACGTTGAAATCATGATCAGGTGAAGTCAAATACATGTCATATTCTTTGGGAGTCTAGGGTTATGGTGGCTCTCAGTAAAGGATTGGGGGGGAAAATGTATGGTTAAGTAGTTTTAACACTATTCACCTCGATGTTGAGTGAACAGTGCAAGTGTCACGGGCATTCATTCACATTCTTTGCTATCATATTTTAACACTGGGCCTCTCAGCTGTGCCCTGTGTCAGTGTCCACTACCTCAGCAGCTGCAAGGCCCTCCACACTACACATTTACCAAGTCGTATTCCTTGTGCACCCGTTAGACTTGTCAGATAAAAGTAATTCTGATATCCTAGCATGAACACGATCATGGTAGATTAGACTTTTCTCTTTACAAACCTGTGGCTTTCCATATGGAGACCACATGTGGCAGGTTTCATGCTGTACCATCAATATGTTGTGTTTGTACTCTACATCAAGGTTGTTTCTGGCCCCTGACAGATTGCTTATGCTTTGTTGTTCACGCACACACTTTCACTGCTGCTGTCCACACGCACCACGCTAAAGGGGCTGACATTGCCTTCATGGTAAAAAAAAAAAAAAAAAAACGAAAACGCGTATATATCATATTGTCGTGTTTTTGCAGTGATGATCCTTGGCGTGACGATACTGAAGAAGAAGTACCCGCTGGCTAAGTACCTGTGTGTGCTGCTGATTGTGAGCGGCGTGGCTCTGTTCCTCTACAAACCCAACAAGAGCTCGACCGCCGCAGACGACCACGCTTTCGGCTTTGGGGAGATTCTGTTGGTGAGTGCACCATCGCTTTACGTCCCAGTCTCTCCACTCACCCTGGATCAAACTTAAGAGCGTCATGCATTGGCTTCCCGACTGCCCCTCGCCACTCTAGTGTTAACTACTATGACATGCTCATCACATAACCAGTGTAACTCTCTCTCTCTCTATCTATCTATCTATCTATCTATCTATCTATCTATCTATCTATCTATCTATCTATCATAGCTGCTCTCTCTGACGATGGACGGTTTGACTGGCGTGGCCCAGGACCACATGAGGTCTCGCTTCCAGACGAGCGCCTACCACATGATGCTGAACATCAACATGTGGTCCACCCTGGTACTGGGACTAGGTGAGACCGGATATGGAGCCATTACCTGCCACTGTCATTTAGTGTGTTTACATGCTTGAGTGTTGTTCTGCACAGATCAACAGCATGCCCCATTTACAGCACGGTATCCACGGAAAAGTCTGAAAATGTCTCATCTGAATTAAAGTTATTAGAGGGCTTATTTGTTCAGGTGTTCCTTGAGTTGCATGTCTTTTGGTTTTGCCAGTTTCGTTTCATTAAAGTCTTAAAGCTGGGGTTCTGAAACCTGCATAAGATACCTTGTGCATATACCAATATTACCCAGGATACTGGAGTATGCTTTTACCCCTCCACTCCCACGAATCCATGACGTTCTGGTTTTCCCACAAAGCTTTATCTACCTGTTGTTACTGTATTTCACCACTTGGTGGTGCGCTATGCACACACTTTGAAGCCAAATCTCATTTTCTCAGCACATTTGTGACAACAACAAGGAAACTTAAACCAGGAAAGAGAATATGATACTATGGTCAAAGGGAGATACACAAGAAATCAAGAGAACAGGTCTGTGGCTGTCAAATTAACATTGGTTTCTGATGCTCTCTTCCTCAGCGGTATTGTGGACAGGGGAGGTATGGGAGTTCCTGAGTTTTACCGAGCGCCACCCAAGCATCTTCTACAACATTCTTCTATTTGGATTCACCAGTGCTTTGGGCCAGGTGGGTGAATGGAGGGATGGAGGGATGGGGATGGATGGATAAGTGGGCCGTGTGAAAGACAAGCAGCCCTTAACAATCCTTCATTTTTATGTTATCTTCTACCAGACCTTCATCTTCATGACCGTGGTGTACTTTGGACCCCTGACCTGCTCCATCGTCACCACCACCAGGAAGTTCTTCACCATCCTTGGCTCCGTTATTCTGTTTGGCAACATCATAAGTTCCATGCAGTGGGTTGGAACCATCCTGGTGTTCCTTGGTGAGAACTGATTTATCACTCCTTTTTTGGTTTTGACGTCACTGTTTCAGTCTGGTTACAGTGTCAAATTTGGATGAAATCCCAGACTTGTCATCTTATTAATTAATTTAAGGGTCAAAAACCCAGAGGATTAAATGATGACTGCTTAGGCTGTTTCCTTGCTCCTTAATCACATTTTGTGTTTTCTCATTTAAGGTCTCGGTTTGGACGCCAAATTTGGCAAGGGCCCCAAGAAGCAGTAAAACATCTGGAACACCTGACAGAAAGATAAAGAAAACTATTGCAGGTCAAACGGACAGCACTCTATAGCCAATATATTATTTTCTAAAGATATCCTGTACACGCATATGTGCCTATGATTTGTTCCAGACAGTTTTATTTTTATCTGAAGTGTGTTGAAGAGAGGAGCCCTGTAGTTTTCAACTCCAACATTGTGGTTGTGTACTTTTGACATGTTTAAAAGACATCTTTCACTTGGGATCAATAACTGAGCTGTCAGGAGGCATTAACGTCCATTTTGGATGTTCATATATCATGCTTTTGTCAAGGAATTTTGACTGTATGAAGGAAGGGGGGCAAAATCTAGGCTAAATTCCTTTGGATGGACATTTAATAAAACAAAGCCTAAGAAATACATTTCCAGCATTTAACTCACCAAGGAATGCCTAGTTTACAAAATGTACAAGTTTTACATTGACACAAAACCAGCGACAGAACATGTAAAAGGAATTGACACTAAAATAAGGAAATATCTAATTATCACATAAGTAGTTTATTTCTTGGCAAACGATTAGCCAAGTATCATGTAATTTATAAAGTATAAAAGGTTGTGTGTGACCTATTGTGTTATGTCCAGTCCTACTATTAAATTGTTTTTACTGTTTATTTTTTTCACAAGTTTAAATGGCTTGCCATAAAAGGGAAATTGTGATATTTCAAACAAACCTATAAAACTCTTCTTGGTGAATTTCTTTTTTTTTTTTCGTAATTTGTTTTTCTATTACACCCATCTCATATCACATCAGTGATAATAAAAACAGATAGTTGCAGTCCTCATAGAAGCTGTTGTAAAATAGACAAACACTCACCTTTGATCACAACAGTGGTATGTGTTGCTTAGTAACCAAATTGTTAAACTACTGTTCAATAACTTCAGTGGAAAAATAACATTTAATTATTTCTTATTAAAAATATTCTTGACTATTTGGTTTTTATCTCAATAGTGTACTAACACCGTTCTATATTACTCCAGTATCAACAACAACAACCATTCTTAACAGTTTTTAAAATGACAATTGACAAAAAATATTTTCTATTTATGAGCATAAAAAGAAAAAAACAAACTAACAACTTATACTGTGGATCATTCATTAAAAAAAAAATCTAATAAAAGGGATGTTTTACTGGCTTTAACAAGGATTCATGGAAAAACAATCTAAATGTTCAGAACATTTTCAACAGACAGGCTCATGAATTAGTTTGTTGAGGCACTTAAAAATCAAAGACGTGTATTTCCAGAAAGAGTTGGAGAAACAACCGTTATAAATTAGATGGAACAATGATTGTTTCATAAGGATGGGTCATTTAGAGTACAGTTACTTACATTTAGTTAGAAACGTATTACAAAGGTAGAATTGGAATTTCTTAGATATTGTAAATTAATGGTGAACAGCGACACCTGCTGTCATGTCGGGTTACAGACAACCTCAGTCCAACTTATATTTCTGACATCTCTGCTGTGTATGATTAAAGATTAAAAACCACCTGCCAATTATTCGTTGGCAATATGGGCAAAGATTTATATGAAATATGCGTTTCTACCTCGGGAAAGAGAAGTAAAGACACATGAGATGGCGTTAGTGCTACAACTATAAAATGATTTTGCTTAAAGGCATTAAAACAGACATGTCTCGGATTGTGGAGTTTAACATTAATGCTTGAGAAAAAATTATTGAGTTTGTAAACTGTAAATTGAGGCATTTTATTAGCAACCACTATGGCATATGCCAGATGAAAATGCTGTAGAGAAATAAATATTGAGAGCTCACAGCAGCATACTGTTAAAGCCATACAAAATGACGTCTCATTTTTTCAATTACGGTATGACAAATATCTTATATTGCACCCATAATTATCTATAATTTGAGTTTTGAAGTAGGCTACTGAAAGTCAGGCGGTAAAACTAGGACCCTAATTTGTGTTTTCCTCGGCCTTTTCTCCACCCGTTTCCGGTGATTGCGCACGATTCTGGCAAGTCGGCTGTTAATACAGTTATTTGTGTACAATTTGGGAAAAGTCAACCATCACATACGCCAGAATGCTCAGCACAGTCAGCAAACAACTGAGAAGCCACCCAGCTGTAAGTATAGTCTGGTTATAGTTGAGAAATACGCGCAAGCAAAATCGGAACTTGTATGTTCTTGAATTTCTGTGGCTAGCTAAAGTAGTTAGCGTAGCTAGCCTGAGGAGGCTAGCGATAACGTCCCTTCCATTCAGTAACCTGATCAATGTTTTTGGATAGTCCGTTTTTACAGTCTCTAATACTTGAAGATTAATCCGTATTATTTCAATGTTGTCGCGTTTGACTTGTGATGCTTTGGAGTCCAACCAGGCCATACCCTTCACTCACTGACGTTAGCAAGTGTTGAGCCGGAGAAGGGGTCTGCTGTACTAAATATAGCAAGTTAGCATGCTAGGTAACGTTAGCAAGCAGTATTGCTATCTAATTGCCACTTTCTTTTTAAACACAACATTGTATACTCTACGCCACTGTTGTGTTATTTCTATATTACTTGGTATATTATTTGACTCGTGGATCTAAACCCTCATAGTTTGACCGCTATGAAAGGCCTGTTAAGTCACACGACAGCGACCCGTGGTCCTCAAGGACAACACGGGTAAAGTGAGAGCAGAGGGCACTGGCACGGTGCTACCTTTCTGTTATATTACCGTGCTCTAACGAGTTGTGCAGTGCATTGTTGCAATACGCAGCAGCAGGCAGCGGTTTGGGGTTGTATTATTACCACTGCTTTGCTGTGTATTGCCTTTACCTGCGACATACTGTCGTTAGTCGCCAGCCCTATTAAAGGCTCCTTGCCCATCTTGTCTGTCCCCTACAGTTGATTCCCCTATTCATCTTCATTGGTGGAGGGGCTGCCATGTCCATGATGTACCTTGCTCGGCTGGGCATACGAAACCCTGACGTGTGGTAATGATGTCTCATGAACTTTGTCTTCCTTGTGTCATTTATATGCTTCTACCACTTTTCCAAAATAGGAAGGGGACATACTTGTCAGCGAATTGTGATGGGGTTTGGAGGGGAGACAGGAAGCAGACATTCTGAGCTTAGACTCACTCGGTTGTGATTATCTCAGTAAATCAGTGATTACATGGACATGTTAGCGTACAAACTGCTATTTTACTGTCAGTATACTGTAATTTACCATTTTTTCCCCCCACCTCCTCGTCCTTACAGCTGGGATCGCAAGAACAACCCAGAGCCCTGGAACAAGCTGGGCCCAACTGATCAGTACAAGGTGTGGCTCAGTCTCCTCTCAAACGTAGCATAATCATGACATTTTGCTAAATTCTGAATGTCTATGCTGAAGTTGTCATGGAAAGAGTTTAGGTAATTGTCCACGTTCAGGGATTATATAGTAAGGACTCTTGCCAGAAATATTCCTGAGCTCGAATAAGCTTGAATAATCCCTCGGTTGAATGAATCAAACGGTATAATCCGGTTAACCTGTGGTAACAAATCTGATCAAGCAATTAACTAGTTAAGCTCCATCAGAAATGGGAGGAGAAATTTTCAGGGAGTTCCAGATGTATCGGTTTGGAGTAGAAATCCCTGAACTGGTTACTCGAAAAAAATTTGTTGTTGTTTACAGAATTTTTACATATTATTTGGTGACAAGCATTTTCAGTTTTCAAGAACACCTTTGGACTTGCATTCCACGCACTGTATAACACAACTGTAAATGACCCAAGCTCACTATGTGCTGAGTGTGTGTGGTAGTGGGCACTGAAATTTCTGTCTTAAACTTAACTTACTGTTTGTTTTTCAGTTTTACGCAGTGAACACGGACTACAGCAAGCTGAAGAAGAATGGCCCAGACTTTTAAGGTTAGACCTGCTGCACCAAAGGCTTGAAAACAAAGAACAACTGATCTGTACAGCGTCCCTTGACCTTCCTCCCCAAACTTAATGAATGCAAAGAGGCTAAAACCGCACAATGTTTCCTCTCTGAGTTTCATTAAACTATGTCTGTTTTATTTTCTCATTCTTAATGGTTGTCAATAAAGTGAAGGAGGCTTTTCTCCTACATACAGAGGAAGAAACACCTGTCTCATTTGTTACAACTCAGTATTGGTAGACATCACTGATCTTGGGTCATATTTTACCTGTCTACATGGTGTGTCTTCTGTAACTGTAAGGGCTCTGCAGTGGCCTCGTCACCTGCGCCCTGCCTAACCCAGCTGTCACTGCATTATATGGCACCATATTCTTGGTTGCTGTCCAGGGCCTTATCTGAATGTCTGAGGCGTACTTGAGCCTTGTTACAAAACACTTAGTTGGTCTGAAGTCTAGTTCATATGGTCTGCCTAGTGCTCTGCTGTAGCATTAGTTCCCATGCTGTGAGAGGATGCTTTAGTTACAGACTCTTAATGAGAAGAGGGAAAGACAACATTGCACTCAAAGGTTGATTTATATTTGGTGATTAAAGCAATAACTTGTTCATGTGTTACATTGAGCAGTGGAAATAGGACTTCGTAGAGCGAGGGGCACGTGTTCCTCATCGAATGCCATTGCTCTCAGCCAGACGCGTTTGTAAATGTCACCAGGTCACGCTGCTCATCTCTGCAGCTTGGAAAAATGCGACAAGGACGAGCAGCCAACGCGGTGCAGGAAAATGTCAAGGAGACCTTCATATTTGAATAGAAACCCACGTCTAAAACTTCACCTTCCCTCTTGGAGGCTTCTACAGAGACGTTTTTTATTTTCAGCTCTGTTGATAGTTCTGGCACAGAACACGATGTTTGACTTTGGAGCAACATATAGATTTACCAGCATGTTCACACTCAGGCTTTTTAAGATCCAAAATAACTATCAGTTCAAATAAGAACTGATAGTTGAAGAAGATGACTCCTATATTGTACCATATTTATTTTTTCAAGTAGACCATGATTTTCCTCTTGATGGGAACAAAAGGAAAGCAAGTGAAACACAGTTACTGGACAGCAAGTTTTGGAGCCCGAATTTTCAGGAAACCCTCAGAGTTGTAAAAAAACAAACGCCAAACTGAATTATGGCGATATCAAATTAGGAAAAAAGTTTTTCCTCATTTCGTATTACCACATAAACTGTAGGAAACGCTACATTTGGAATTACTATCCACCCGTGTCATTGATATAAGATGGAAGCACATATTTGAATTTCGCAAAACAAATCACACCTTGACGTCTTGATGTGAACATTTATATCCAAAGTAAACAGCAAGACAGGCTCTTGAGTTTAGGGCATGAGGAAAAATAAAAAAGTTTATTTGGTATGCATGAACAGTTTATTTGCAAAGTGAAGTTTGGCACTCAATATCGTTGCAATATAGAGGATTATGTGATCTGTCTTGTAAGAGGAGGTAACATTTAGAAAAAAGAAAATAAGCTAGTAAGTAAATGCATGTCATAGTAGCTAATGTTCAAGGTCTAGACAAGAGTGATCGCATTAAAATAGTATTTGACTCAAATGTTTTTGCTTCAAGTGGTTCGGGATAATATTTGTAATGGAATGTGGAGAATTCTTTTTATTTTCGTGATCATTATCTGTGTGCATTGAGTAAAAGCTCAATAGCAAATCGGCCTGTCCAATATGGCTGGGTGAGGATCTTCCCTAATCATTGGCGCTTCCAACATAGATAACGGTCCACACCGAGGGACGGGCTTCGAGTGACAGCTACGGGGCTCGGAGGTCAAATGGCTTTGTGGCAGTGAATTCTCAGAGGATGTTGGCTGAACACAGCTGTAGAACCAATCTGACCCGCATCTTTACCCTCCTCCTGACCTTTGACCCCTTTGATGAAACCGGCCTTCCCTGTGAGAAAATAATGAGGCGAAATAATAGGCGCAAGGCGAACTCGGCTGCTGAAAATTGTCTGCTGTAGGTCACGCTGTCCAGAAACAGGGAAGAGCAGAAAATCATGCACCATTCATACTAACATCAAATTCCCACAGTATTGCATGTATTTGAAGAACCTTCATGGGTTTCATTGTGTGTGTGTGTGTAAGAAAGAGAGGATAGACCAACACTGAGAATGCACATGCTCATCACAGCAGGTCCTGGAACCCTACTTGTTTTGGTAGGATATTTCTTCTGCTTCTTCTTTTTCCTCGTCAATCTGGAAGACTATTATTATTATTATTGATGTACCTTGGATTTCTGGGAACATTTTGTTGTTTGATGGTGCTTTTCATATTCCTGTGATGAACTGACCGATGACGACTTGACGTCACAAGATATTCAGCTGCAGCTACAATGTTTCATAGGAGAAAAATGTCTAACGGTCTAAAACATCAGCGGTAAGCGTCAGGTTTTGGTGTCAGTCCAAAGAACTAGGGCTTCTTTCTAGACTCACCATTTAGTACAGACATTCAACAACGATACAGTAACAGTAGCCTCAATAGACCAGAATGCAATGCAGTGACAAGAGATGTGATTTGCAAAATTGTCACAACTTTCTCTTTTTTTTTTCCACTGACAGAAACAGCTAGCACTGCTGCTATCCCTCTCTGATGATGCATTCATGTCTAATGAGAGATACTGGAAAAACGAGCTTCCTACAGAAAAAACTGTTCCCGTCAACCTCGTAAAGGTAATTCCGAATAGGAGATATGGGAACGTTTTGCAGCTTCGATATCTCCCACCTGACAAATAATGAAAGGGTGTCAAACAATGGCTGCTGCGGATCTACCAAAGTTCACAGTCTAAGGTAATCAAGACATTGATTACTAGTTCTCACACTAACACACTTCTGCCCAATCCACTGACATGACATGAATGCATCAGTTTAATAAAATGTTATTTTCAAGCCAAGCTTAGTTTTAGTCAACCTTGACACACATACATGCAGTAATCTTACCTACTAGTAGATAACTGGTGCATGCCCGCATGGTCTACTGGTGTTACCTGAACAAATGGTCATGAACGCTGAATAAGTAGCATCCTCCTTGTCTGCTGGATGACTCCTGTTTCCGTTCTGATGTATTTCATCTGGAGTGTTTCCTTCCCTCTTTTGCCCTGTGCTCCTCTTCCTCATTGTTATCATTTAATTTCAGCAGGGAAGATTATTCAGAAATAAATCTACAGCTTATCCCTGTGACCAAATCACAGCGGTGATGCTTCTGAACACAACATACCTCCTCTCACTTTCTACGGAGCTTTATTCTTCAACAATGTTATATAATCTGTTTTTCATCTCATATTATTTGATGTAATTCTTTTTAACTTCTTTTGAATGTATCTCCTAATTTTATCTTCTTTTATCTATATAATTGTATCTCCTCTTCACTATTATTCTTTGTAACCTCTGCTACCAGAATGAGAATGAACGAGTACCAGATAAAGTTATCATTATCATTATTATCATTAGTGTTGGAGTCAATGCACTATTTTTCTTGTACAATACAATTACAATTACACACTATTTACCACACTAGGAGGGAAGACAAGCGTTGCCTGATTGAGGAAGCAGTGGAAGTTAGGCTAGCTGCACATTGGGTGCTTCCTTTGGTTATTGTTTGTCTGTTTTCATTCTATTATTATTTAAACAATATCATACCCAGACTGCAACAACCCATGGACAACAGGAACAACCACACAGCAAGCATGGTGAGCATACATGCGTCGAACAATTCATCTCGGTTAGTTAGCAGCTCAGCAACTTCATTAGTTAGTTGGTTATTGGTTATTATTGTTATTATTATTCATGTAAACTCTCCCTTCCCCACCAGAATGACTCTCAAATATCAAACACCCAGGCTGGGTATACCAAACCATTCATTTTGTACCAATATGTAACTCGGACCAAGGTCAGCAAGCCAGATTTGGACCCGTGATGTTGCAAGTGCGTGGAATGAATTGGAATAGAAAGCAGCTTTTCATGAATTCAATTACTAAAGAAACAAAATGATGTTATCCAATCAATCATCCAATTTCATAGTATCAATGAGAAGAGGAAGTAATGAAGTAAAGGATGAAGGATTGTTGATCAAATGGGAGGCCCTCACGGACATTGCATTCTCCAAACCAGACAAAATGACTGAACAACTGACTGCAGGGAAAGAGATGAAAACTAGACATCATAAAATGGCATAAAAAAAAAAATCAAAAATGAGTTATCCACATATTCTAAATCTTCAAATGTGACTTTGTGGTTACTTTTAATAAAGATCATTCTGGGGTTAAATATTTAAAAACATGCATAGGTATATCTCAGGAAGTACATTTCAGCTTGGTTCTATCACAAACTTCAACGTTTCAGTCAGGACAGAGGCAAGCCAATGTAGCCTGAAAGGGTAGTAATAAGAGCAAGTCAGGAAATAGTACCTTCACATTTTCAAGATATCAATTTAGCAAGTTAGGATTTTAGGCTTAATCAAGGCTAACTGGAGAGGAGTGAGACAGATGAACAGAACAGCAGTCACATCCAGTAGAACAGTGGAAAGGGAATATTACAAAAATCTGTGCAGAAAATGGGATTATCTTACTTTGGGGGAGTAAGAAGTAACAGTAGCCAAGGAAAATCATTTAAATCAACATAAAAATAAGACACGTTGGGATGTTAATATCCATTTCCTCAATGCAACTGGGTTTTACCTCATCGTAAACAGGCGGAACCTCATAGAACCTCATCGAACCCAGGTGACCTATCGAGCCCAGTTTCTACCTGTCCTGGGATTGTGATATTTGATAGAAACATGGATTTCGTGAGAGTTTCGGCAGCTGGGATGTCAGACCTGCTCTTTACCCAGACAGGTACGCGGTAATCCCACAGCTCACGCTGTCTATTCCGCGTCATCTGAGCACCAAGTGTGGTGGCAAAAAAACGTCCACAAAGGCATCATCTTCGCTTATTTGCTTGATAGATATCTCGACGCGGAGTCACGTACAGCAGAAATGGAAGCCGGTTATGTCTCAGTAACCCCCCCCCCCGAGACACGGAACAACGACGTGTGCCATCTACATTTATCTCTGTGGCAGCTTTGCCCCCCATAATGCCTTGGTTACCTCTCAGTTACCTCTCTCTCTCTCTCTCTCTCTCTCTTTCACACACACACACACACACACACACACACTGATGAGTAAGTGAAGGAATAAACCGCGTTCCCATCCCCGCTGTGAGCTGTGTTCGGTGTTGACTAAATGGCGTTCCCCCTCTGATTCTCTCAGATAGAGTGCCTGTCATTCTTTGCCATTTGGTCCTCAGCCCAAAGACGCTCTCCACTTTCTTTCTTCCCCGTTCCCTCCTTCCTTTCCCTGTCTCTCTTTGTTTCACTCTTATGTAACGTTGGTGGACACACACACACACACACACACACAAACATACACACACTCGGCAGGGAGTCCATCTATAGATGTTTTATACCAGCACAATCACATTGATCCTCGAGCTCGCTCACTCAGGATGACAAAGTGCTATTTGCAGCACAGACCCCGCAAAAAGGTCAGGGTTGTCAATGTGTTTCTGAGTGAGGGATTGAGTAAGGACAGTGCAATTTAACAGCCATTTCAAGACAAATACCACTGGAATTAATCACCCCCGATATCTCAGGGACGGGAAGGCAGTGTGCGCACGCTTCGTGTAGCGTTTCCGAGCAGGCGTCACTCATTTCGGAGCCGCCACGGCAGCAGGCTGGCCCGGTGGGGTTGAGGAGACCGTCTCATAAACAACAAGGGCAGCAGTTTGACCCCCCCCACCCCCCCGCCCTGCCTGGTCACTCATTGTAAGCCTCTCTGAATAGGAGCGTCGGCTGAATGCCCCAAGTGAAGTTCAAGGAGAAGTTAAATGGCAGCAATTTTCTGTGTTACGCCCTTCCCTCAACACCCTTATTCTGATGGAAAGACATGGAGAACGATAACACCAGCCAGTTCCAAGTTCCCATCATCCTTGGCATCTGTGTTTTGATTGAATCTCTTTTTTTTTTTTTTTTTTCCTTTTTGCATCCATGGTAGGAAAGCAGGTCAAAATTTAAATAGCTGAAAATAGAACATCTGGCTGGGCCTTGTCAGTCAGCAGTGCGTAATGAAATATGGAAATTGGGGCGCTCTTCAAAGAGATCCGGGCCTCTCGGTGCCGTCCTGGGTCTCCAGCAGGCCCCTCGACAGCACCCGGTGGAGCCCCGCCCCTCTGAAACGTGTGCTACATTTTGCAGGTGCTGCCGCCGCGGCCCGAGCCGCCGCCGGTGCCAGCTCGTTAGCGCTCACAGCCTGGCGGAGCTGGCAGCTGGCATCATTAAACTTCAAACCAGCTTCCGACCCGGGGTGCCGCCGCGGGGAGAGACCGCCCGCTCATCCGCTTGCCAGCAGCTGATTAGAGCGACGGTGACACCACCGACCGCGCCACCCAAACACCAACCGCACTCCAGCCACGCGCGCTAACCACACACCGCACAGACTGCGTGCCCCCGCCACCGGGGGCCCGTCCCGTGGGCATCAGCTGGGTGGCGTGGGAGGCGTGCCATGCCATACCTTTGCCTCAGTGAGCCCAGGTTTCATTTTTGTCGTTTTTTTTTTTAATCTTAATAAAGGACAACAAAGGTGAATCTGTCTCTACACTGATTGGTCGGTTCAAGCCGGTCCGCACTGTGTCCATCAGCAGCCCACGTGTTCTGTCGCACTGTGCTTTACGAAGACTTCTGCTTCGTCCTTCTAAGCTGCTCTGGGTCAGTGTGTCAACCGCAACCGAAACAGAATGACCAAATAAGAACATTTTGTCAGCCGTTGCTCCACTTTGTTCCCAGAAATGTCATCGATGAAAGCAAAGTTTTGGAGCCACCGGCGCCAACCCTCTTCCCTGGACCACCAGCACCAGTCCCAGCAGAACCGGCAAACTGGTTCACACATTATCCAGGTCACCAGTTTCCTGTGGTAAAGTCCCTAAATCTAATACTATTTGTCACTTATACTCGCATCACGAGGGACCAAGTGGACTGCTACTATTTGGTCAACATGATGCTCACCAAGATGTTTTTAAGAAATATCCTCCAAATAAATTGTTACCCATTGTTGCTTGGTGTTTGCTCTCCATTCTGAAAACGACAAGATTCAATTCTGGCCTCGCTCGGGCTCAGGGGTGGTAGAGCGCCCGTACATTGTCGTATTCAACCGCCGCTCGTGAACACCGGTCCCAGCAGAATGGCGACCCGGTTCAAACAGCATTATCCATGCCACCGGTCTGTTCGGACCTTTTTGTTCCCTCGCATGTCACTCTCTCCCCTCTCTTTGGGCTGGGCACCTAGCGGGGGCCACCTGGCCCTTTCCACCCCTGATTGAGAGAATGATAATGGCTCGATGATTTGGTGAAAATTGGTCTCTTCAGATTCATTTCATGTTCGGTGATAATTGAGAGGCTTTGTGTCTACACGTCCCCCCAGTAGTAGAATTCTTCAGGCCCCCTCCGATAGATAAGCCATTCCATTTTTCATGCATTGTGAAAGTCCACGGATAATTCCCATTAAACCAATGTATTACCGCGCCGCGAGGTTGAGGAGGAACGAGCCTAAAAGCCAGCGGAAGAAACCCTTGAGTCAGTATCCCCCCCCCATCCCCCTCTATGTCTTCAGTCACCGCCTTCCCATGATACACTGCAATACCTCAGAGGCTTGTCAAGGAGTGATGGCTCTACCGTTGGGCTCCGGGTTCCCTCTTTGAATCAGACGCTCAGTCACTCTTTTGAGCTGCAGCCTGAAGGAGGGCGCTGTCGCTGTGTGCAGTGATTCTCCAGATCCAAGGGAAGTCTGGTATTTAAATATCGATAAGTGGCATGGGAGTTGGGCCTATTTTGTTAGTGCTAAGAGGAAGCTTTTGCTACAACTATAACTTTCCTCCCGAATAGCAGAGGATCCATTAATGTGCTCTAAAGGTACCTCGGGGAGCAGTGTGGGCTGCTGGGAGGAGAAACAACCCAGTTATGCTGCTGCAGGAAAGAGGACCGTAGTCATAATTCAGCTATGCTGTTAACGAACACAGACACCCACACTACCCCGGCTGATTCTGGTGAAATCACTTTCAAAACCCAGTCAGATTAGAGAGCAGGTTGGGAAAAACTCTGCCGTGACAGCATTTTAGATTTTTGCCCTTTCTCCACCAAGAAACACGGTGCTTTGTTATTTGAACCGGCTCCTTTTTTCAACCGATCTATCCTCCGCCAGTAATTGGAGCCGTGGGTATCGGCACAAACAAACGACCAGGAGGTTAATAGGAGGGCCAGTGGAGCAAATGACTTAGCTGGCTCACTCCTTAAAGGATCCCTGATGAGGTCTCTGTGTTTCCGTGCATTGATAAGCCACGAGACCACTGACACAGAGGTCACAAAGCCACCCTGTGATGGACTGCAACACTTTGGGGTTTTTGACATGGCCCTGTGGCCCCCACCCTGCGCCGCGATTGGCTACTCATCATGCTGTCATGCCATGCACATCCAAAGCGCCTCTCAGGGATAAATCATATTTCTCATTGATATGTACAACATCGCAGATTCTGCCCCTCTCTCTCTCTCTCTCTCTCTCTCTCCCTCTCTTTTTCTCGCAGCTCTCACTCTTTTTGAGTGTGAGAAATGAGGAGGCCAACATGTAGCCTCCAGTCTCGATCATTTCAAAGCTGGCACCCTTGAGAGACCTTGAGAGGGCATATTTTTTCTGAATAAAGAAATGCCTTCGCTCAGCCAGGACATCAAAGCGAAAGTGTAGTTTTGCTTCCATCCACAGGGAGGCAGCAGAGTGCTGGTGGGGGGAAGAAGAGGCGGCGGGGGGGCGGCGACCCCTCTCTGTAAGCAGTTGACCCTCGCGGCGGGGGAGGGCTGGAGGCCGGGCTCGGTACCCGCGTTCCCTCGGGCTCTCCGGGAGCGGCCGGAGATGGACGGACAGGAGGAGCGGATGCCGGGACCACAGCAGAACCTTCGGACTCCATCTGTCGCCTTCTCCACAGCTGAGGAGAGGGAGACGAGGAGAGCCAGAGACAGGTGGGTCCACCCCCCACCAGCTGGCACCGGCACCAGCATCTGCCCACAGCCAAGGCCGCTTTTCCTGTCTCCCCGTCTTCCCTCAGCCTTTTGTCGTCGCCCCGTCCCTTCACCTTCTCCCAATACTTTCTGGTGTTTAGGTCAGTGGTTTTCCAAAGTGGGGCTCGACGGCAGCGAAATGGGGAACTCTGCTACAATTCACTGGAAATGATCCCACTTAGAGAAAGACTTTTCTAAGCATGGATTTCACTTTCCCCACTTACAGGGCAGATATACAATTCAGAACTATATCAGCAACAACAAACCTCCCCCATAATAATCGAAATCTCATCAAATGGG
Source organism: Hoplostethus mediterraneus (assembly GCA_034670385.1). NCBI lineage: Eukaryota > Metazoa > Chordata > Actinopteri > Trachichthyiformes > Trachichthyidae > Hoplostethus > Hoplostethus mediterraneus. The sequence goes on along the minus strand of JAXDDW010000034.1, from coordinate 2,746,142 downwards.
GGTCTGCGGCCCAATGTGTATCTATAGGGGTCCCTGACATGAAAATGTGTGAGAGCTACTAGTTTTGGCCATATATCACGCTAGAAATTAATCATTCTTAAATCATTCCTTGTGTTTTATTATTAGTAGAATGTGTTGATGGGTTACACCCTATAGACGGGAACGTGATCTGTACATTTCTCAGTCAATATGAACGTGTATTACCAGACGCTTGGCCTAGGGGGCGGTATAACCTCTCTGAACATGTCACAGTGCACCCCTGAAGCATGCAAGACAGGTATAACCTCACACGGGAGACACTATTTACCAAAACTAGCATGTGATACACTAATAAACACCGTAGCAGGATACAGAGATAGCGGCCCCTCTAACTCTTTTCCCCTGACTAATTCTGCTGCATCTCTGGTGGACCGGGGTAATTCAGGAAATTTATACACGGATGGGGATGAAATGTTCAGCAAAGCAATCCAGCAAGTCTGATTAGGCTGAATGTAACCAATTAGGCCTACGACCAAACCCCATCTAATGTAGCAGCTAGAAAGCAACCACAAACACATTAGCCTACTGGAGAGCTTTTGTTCTATCCCATAACATAAATATGTCCACACTGTCTCTTATTATATCTAAGCCAGATTTAATGTTGATTTTAAAGGAAAAATCCACAGATTAAAAAATAGCTTTTGGTGCCCATTTTGCCGTTTGCTCATGTGTTTTTCTTATTCATGTTGATAACTGGCTAAACATCGAGATCTTTCAAAACATCATTGGCATTGGCATTGGCTTCTTTCTAGACTCACCATTTTTGCAGTCAACAATCATACAGGGAGAAATCCATCATAGAAGAGGAAGAGGCACCGATTTCTCCACAGACAGTAGCCTCAGTAGACCAGAATGCAATGCAGCCACGGCTTGCATCTTCGGTAGCACGTGAAATACAACGCCCTCTTCAATTTGCACAACCGGGCAAGACACACCACGCCATTGCTCTCTCTCTCTCTCTCTCTCTCTCTCTCTCTCTCTCTCTCTCTCTCTCTTTTTTTTTTTTCCCAACTGGAAAAACTCACTACATCATTGCTATTGCTCTCTCCACCTGCAGGTACACAGCAGAGAGATCCCCGTTCTCCGTTCTCTGGGGGTTGTTGAAAGTCAATCTGGGAAACGTAGGAAATCACTGGCTGAAGTAGAAGTAGACGAGGCAGGTTGAGGGAAAGTGGCTACACCAAAGAAAAGTAAATAACACTTCATCATAAAATAACTCCTGGAATGCATTGAGCGTCACAGGCTGGTGATATATAACAGCGTTGATGTTTGAGAACAGTAAAACCAGAAGGGCATCTAGGTGAGCAAATCATAAAGCAGGAATATTTGTTCCATGCAGTGTTTGGGCGCTGTAGCTTTGACCTTTGACTTCATGTTAGGTAAGAAATTGCTTATTCTACTGCACTTATTGTGACGCTCTGGATGAGAGTGTCAGCTAAATGCCAAAAATGTAAGTGCAATATAATCACAGGCGTATGAACACATTCTCCTCAACATTCACCAAATGTTGCTTTTGTTTATAGCCTTTTACTACTTCTTTCCTCATGAATGGCATCCCTTGAGTTTAAAATCTCTGTAAAAGAAGAGGGGAGTGCGATTTGAAAGCTCCCTCTATATTTAGTATAATCTTAAAGTGACTTTTGAGAGGAATAGCAGTCGGTGAATGCAATCACACGGAATGCAAACTGCCAAACCGGCAATTTGTGCAAATGAAATGAAAACACACCCTTAATGTTTTTATTTGGAGTCAAGACATAGGTGTGCTTTGACACGTGTGCCTGTGTTATACAACACCGTTTCCCAGAGTCTTTGTAAATTAGTTAACTCATCATCGGAAAAACATCACCAGTCACGTAAGGAGCCACATGTGTGATCAGCACAATAATAAAAATTGCCTCTGTGTCTGTATATTAGCTCCACTGCCACATACTGTTTGTTTCTGCTGCCTGCTGGGTCTAATCTCAGCTCTCCGTGGACCCCAGTGTCCATCTATTCAAGATGATTAGCCATAATAGATGTGCAGTTGGATTCTATTCATTGACCCAGGTTGTTTAGTTGACAAGGCCTTGACACGCTCTCTTTTGAAACGCATTAAGCTGCAACAGGGAAAAGCTTCTTTGATGGTGGTTTATGCTGAACCCCCCCCCACCTACCCACATAGTCGCTACAAGGGGGCTGGAGGGTGTGTGTTTACGTGCCACATATTAAACCCCATTATTACAACATATTACAATTATTACAAATATTAACATATTACAATGCTTGTTAACGTGTAATAAGTGTGTAATAAGCCTTTTTCATCAGAATAATAGCTGCCTAAAGATATCTCAACTCAATATCCGAGTTTCACATCTTATGTATTGCAATGCGTTACTCACGTCGGCTACCATTCACGATGAGGACAAAAAGATACATGGACCGGAGGATGAAATGTCTAAAGCCTGTGGGGAATGATTACAGTACCGTGTGTGAGCAGCGTGTGTTAAATAAAGGTAGGAATGAGTTATTGTAGAGACTCACACTTGAATCACACTTATGTAGTCAAAGCAGAAATGGCCCAAACAACCTTCAGATGGATTTGCTAATTCTTACAACTCAAAAACCTTGGATAACGTTCAGTAAATCACTCACTGTAGCAGTAAATAATTTGTGGCAGTCTTGCAGACAGTCAAAGTTAAATGAGGTGAAAATGCCTCCGTCGATTTCGAGGCGCGAAAGCAAACCTGTGAGAGACGAGTATGCGGTCCTTTTATAGCTGCTTTGTGATCCTGGAAGGTTGCTGCTGTACAGCCAACGGCAGAGGAAGAGAAGGAACAATTAATTTCTGACGAGAGAAGGTAAAAATAGGCGACGGGTTAGAATGCAGGTCATGTCCGAGACCCCGAGTGAGCATTTCACGTGACAGATATGTAACGTGACAAACAGCCAATAGACGGCAGATTAACTGCAGCGTTAATAGTTAAGAGTAGAGATTGTGATTTGGATGAATCACTGCGAGACACACGGGTGGAAGCGTTAAAGCAAAAGTTGATTTATTTCCAGCCTGCTTTCAGGTTATACCACAGCCTGTTATTTGAGATGTTAACGTGATTGAAAAAATACAACACGGGTTTAATAGACATACGGTACAAATGTGCAGGGATATTGTCGGCTGAATCTGGAACCGGCCCATTAAAAACAATCTCACTTACTGTCACTGCACTGCCATATTTGCACACTAGTGGAGGAGACAAATGCTCCAAATCTCCCTCTTTCACACTTTTATAAGGGGTCTAATCCCATTGCTAGTTATTGCCTTCATTTGTCTTTGGTTTTATCATCACCAGAGGTGATTGACACTCCCGCGAGATGCTTTTTGGCGGGCTCACCTTCCACTCCGTACTAGGAATGTTGCGAGCCAGGCGTAATGGAGGTGCCTCTTGGCGCCATTGTACCTACCCTTCTGATCATCTGTTATCTCTGACTGGACATATTGGATTATTGATTTGGAGGGAGAATGTGTTTTTGTGCACGTTCAAAGACCCGCATTCATCTGTAGGAGCCCAACATGCTCATCGTAGCCCAACTGTGACCCTGTGAAATGCTTGATGCAAAAAAAATTCACTCTCTAACGCTGGATTCACATTTGCCCATGTTATAGACTGGAGCTCTCCTTGGTGCTGAATCCTATATTTTTACCCATCGGAGACTGAAAGCCGCAAAGTGAAATTGTGTTTGGGTTTTAGCGTCAGCACGCCCTGACACAAGCACAAACGAGTCTATTTTATTCCGAGCGCTTGCACACCTTGCCCTTGTGTAATCAACGCCTGGGTAATTTTCCCCAGGAAGATACAGCGGTCCAAACAGAAAACCTTAAGCTTCGTTGTGAGGAGGGGAGACAGTGAGGAATTACAAAAGAATGTGCAGGCACACACACACACACACACTACACACACACACACACACACACGCACACACACACCTACACACACACATGCAAATACACACAAGGTGCGACCATCTGGGAGCAGGATTAATTACTGGATTGTTACTCAACCTCCAGCATCCACAGGCAGTCCTTGCACCAAATGTGTAAGGGTGTGTGTGTGTGTGTGTGTATGTGTGTGTGTGTGCGTGTGCGGGTATGTGTGAGCATGCACACGAGGAGGTAAAATGAGAGGGTGAAGCTGGAGAGAGAGAGAGAGAGAGAGAGAGAGAGAGAGAGAGAGAGAGAGAGAGAGAGTGTAATACAGTAGGTACTACTTTGATGGGTGCTCATGAGAATCTGTGAATTAGGACAATCTGAAGATCAGCAGAGGGAGAGAGGAGGAGTCTGTGGCAACGTGGCAATGAATTTGATTGATGTTTCTCTTGGTGTGTGTGTGTGTGTGTGTGTGTGTGTTAGAGTGAGAGAGAGTAATAGGGCTGGTATCTGACCAAAGATACCATACCTGCTGTCAGCTGTCAGCTTGTATTAATTGTATAGCAGTAGCTGTCTTTATAGCCGACCAGCAGCACGCCTGTCTGTGAGCACTGTAATTATTTCAGGTGGGGCCCCGGGTGAGAGACTATGCAGCGACCTGCGGCTTTGGTAGCTAAATATGGTTGCAGCGCTGTAATTCTAATGCTCGTTCATTAAACGAGTTATCTTTAGTTCATGAATTTGGTCTCCATCTTTGTTGCTAAGCGCTCGTCGCTGCGGCGTGTCTCTTCTACTTCCCAGGGAGATCACCCGTCGATCAAAGCGCCGTTGGTGCAGTTTCTGGAGGTGGCGCTCTTCTCTTTGGCCCTGTTCGAAATCGTTCCCTATTACAGAAGTAGTGGACTATATAGTGTGTCCGCCATTTTCTACTAGTGTCCGAATTCTCAACGGTTAATTTGGTTCACTATATAGTCCACTATAAAATACCCACAATGCACAACAATTTGTAGTGAACAGACGATGTACCTTACAATTTCTCCCGTATACCACAATGCAATGCGTTTGTGTCTTACCAAAGAAGAAGAGTCATGAAGATGGCAGAAGGCAATTTTTTTATTTTATTATTATTTGTTTGTGATTTAATATTATTTGTGATTTAATATTCAATACTGCAAAATCAATACTACCGGAGTACATTTCAACCTGCTGCCGTGAGTGCTCGGTTTGTTTACGTGATGCTGGGCGCGTCCGCTTGTGTCACGTGAATATCCGGCGCATTTTTTTAACGCAGTGATGTTCAGCGTAGTGTCCGAAACCTCGGTTGGTCGTTGCCCATATAGTGGACTATATGACAAACACTACATAGGGAATAGTGAGTGAGTGAACGAGTGAACCATTCCGAACACAGCCTAAGTCTGCCACGGTGGCTGCGCATCGCTTCCTGTACACCGGAGGATTTTTCCACAGGAAAGACCTGACCCGACGCCGGTTGTTCAGAACAGCAAATATAAAAGCTTTCATGGACTGGCTATAGGCTGAATCACTACTGTGTTATATCAGTGAGTCATTTTGAGCAACTCTTTCATATGGGCTCATTTTTCTTTGGTTTCCTTCCTGTTGCCATGTGGGCTGGTTCTCACTACTGACAGACTCACAGGAACAATGAGTGCTGAGGTGTGTTTGGCTGCTCTCTCATTTATGGAAGATGGAAATAAGAGCCTTACTTCTTAGTTGCTGTGTTACCTGGCCTTGCCTCCTTCACACACACACACACACACACACACACACACACACACACACACACACACACACACACACCTGCCCCTTCCATATTAGCGTGGATGGCATGCTGTCTGGAAGCAGGTAAGGCGCTGGGGAGCTGCTCCTACTGTCCCCAGCTGTCTATATGAATTAGTAACACACCGTGCCACTAATACTAGCAGATCACAGTCTCGGGGCACGGCAACATCTGTGCACATCTGAGCACATTAGTGCGTGTGAGAGTCCTTGAACCTAGCGGGGGAAGTTCGCCCTACAGACGCTGGTATCTGTCAGACACCTGCAGGGGGCGCTCTCCGGTACAGGCCCCCCCGACCCCCCCCGCCCTCCGGCCGCTGTCACATCTCAGTCTAAGGTAGAGACAGTTGCTGTGTGTTCAGGTGAAAACCGTCTGTGTGTTTATGAATGGCTCATGTTGACACAGCGCCTCCTCCTCCTCCTCCTCCTCCTCCTCCTCACCCACCTCCTCCGTTAAACAGTCACTTTCACCCCCAGAGCCTCTGCCTCGGTTTCTGCTCATCGTCTCTTAAACGATCTCTTCCATCTCTGTTTTCTATTTTAGTTTCCATCTGTTTGTTTATCTCTCGCTTTCTCTCTACGCGTAGCCCCCCCCCCCCCCTCCCTCCCCCTCCCCTCCCCCCCCTCCACCGCCCCCCAGGCTTTTTTTTTTTTCTTCTTCTCCTGGAGGCAAATAAAACCGTTGCCAAGAACAGCTCTGTTGGCCTGCTTATAATTTACACATGTAAATGAGAGCCAATGTTGTTCATAGATCTGCAATTAAGCAAACAGCTGAAGCTTACAAACAACGTCGGTCCCCATTACTCCACCAATAATAGAGTTTCTTGTCCGCTGATTTATGTGGCTAACCCCATTACCTTCTTTCTCCTGCCTTTGCGCAACGGTTTGAAGAAAATGCTCCTGGACACAACTGAGTGTCTTTGACTAGTGGAGTGGCACGAGGTTCTCAGGAGGAGAAGGAGCTCCTTCCTCTTCTTACTCCAAATATGAGGGCGAGAAATGCAAGTTTGACCTACTTTTTATGCTCTTAAGGTTTCAGCGGCTCTTGAACATGTGTTTGTTTCAAGCATTGTAAGAGTTCAAGTTCATTTACTAAGGTTAAAGGTCAAAGGTTAATGGCCAAGGTGCCAGGAATGCGGCATGAGCGAGAAGTCCGGATGCAGGCCTGATGCTGCGTTCAGTTCAAAGTCGGAAATAGGAAATTTCCAGTTTGCAGGTCATAAGTACAAGCTCCATCTGTTCCGGTGGCCTGATGTATCAACTGGGCAGTTACAGTTTTTCTCAGTCGCTTTAGTACATTTCTCGAATCATCCTTAAGATTTGCAAACAATTGGTACAAACAGCACCACATAATGGATTACCTGCAAAAGCCCGTAACTTGCTCAAAATCGTTAGTTCATCTCTCAAAAGTAAATCAATGAACATGTCAGTCCATCAGAATGACAAGTCCTTGTGTCATTGAGTACAAACAAGATAGTCAACATGCTTAGCCATGTTGTCAATATAACAGTTACTCTGATGGAAACTATGGAGAAGGGTTTGATGACAATGATTGAAAATGAACAAGGCTGCACTTTTTCTGTATGGCATGTATCAATTTCAAAAGACATATACAACCAATAATTGTTCAAATTATGTCATTTGCCTAAATGTGCTAAAACATTTGCAAATGGTAACAAAGAGAAATGCTCTGTCTGTTGTGCTCAGGTAACAAAATGTTGTCTTGGCGACTTCAACTGTAATTCGAGAATTGAGCCAAAGCAACTGAGAAAAACTGGAGTGAAAGTCAAGATTCACTTGAGAGCAATTCATCAATTCAGGACACATTTACAAAATAATAGAAATGTATAGAAAATATGCTTGACACATTATGGCAACTGGTTCAACTATTTTGCATGTAATGACTTATGCAATTAACTAATGCCTAGACGTTCTGGAAGGTAAGACTATTCAACAGACAACCAATATAATACATTTTGATCAACATGACAAACTATTGATAATGTAGGAAACAGCAGACAGTTGGACATAACCATTTGCATGAATGTGCCAAAGCATTTGCAATTTGTTCAAAAGAATGAGAAAATACTTTGATGATGTGCACAAGTGACTAGATGATGTGGAGGTTGAACAAGTAGTTTTGAGAATTTCAATTGTGATCTGAGAAAGCGACCAAAGCGACTGAGAAAAACTGTAATATCATGTTAGCAACTATATGTGCAACTTTAAATTCTGACTTAAAGGGCCTTTCCACTGCATTTTTCTCAGTGAAAAAAAGTTGGAATTTCCATCATCTCTGCAAACGCAGCACAAGATACTGTACCTTGGGGCCAACCGGAGATAAGGAGGCCGGCCCTGTTTTTGCACCCTGGCGGCCCCCCGATGCGGTTCGGCGCTGTGCAAATGTTGAGATTTGAGGTCACTGCGACCCACGTGTGAGGTGTATGAAGGTTCTCCAATATCGCCTCCCCTCTGGATAATTCCTCTACAGAGGGAATCAAAGGAGGGATTCAAAGTCCGCTTCGTGGCGGGGGAGTTGGTGCCTGAAGATAGTCAATCCAGGTCATGCATTTTTGACCTGATCTCTTTTTTTCTTTTTTCTCTCTCTCACTCATCTCTGACACACACACTTGCATTTTTGGGAATAAGACGTGATTTACTGCCCCGCACCATGTCGTAAAACACATTAGAGTGAATGACTGATAGCTGAGGTGAAAAGCAAAAGTTAATAGAAAATGGTGGAATTGGATTATGGAACATGATGAGGATTTAGGCCCCAGACTGCTGTGATGTTAAGTGTTTCAGTACCAGACCTTCTCTAATACCGTGAAATGAGAACAGATCTGTTAAAGCCTCACAGAACACCGAAATGGGATAGGATTGGCTTTACGCTGTCTTACATTACCCCCACCCTCACATTGATAGGCCCTTAATGAGACTTAATTAAAAAGTCGATGGCACCTTTAATAGCCACAGCAGTAGTTGTTTTTCTGTGTTTTTAAAACGCTGGCTGGCTAATGACCAGAGGCAGCCTCATTTGGAGGGCAGAGAGGATGTTTTGACCGGTGGCATGTGGTCATTATGGCCGGGGGGGGGGGAAAAGATAAGCCCGGGTGTGCTGGGGTCGGGTTAGAGAGGCAGAAAGTCCATTTTTATATAACAGGTGAGACCGTTCCTCACACACACACCAGTGATGCAGTGATGAAATGGTTAAATTGCGGTCTGTTGACACAACGCTGCTCGGCTCGTACACCGCGTCGTGACTTTTTTCGGGGGGTTCTCTTCCGTTTCGTGATATCGGTGTTTATCTTATGAACTGGGAGCAGCCTCGTGGTGTGACGCGTTTCACTAGTGATTGAATGACGAACAACAGGAAGACCTCCTAGTAATGGTTTTGCTTATTATTTCCAAAGCGTTCTGCACCGGTTTGTTGCATCCCAAAAGAATATAGCGATCACAAATGATTTATTGTTGTATTGAGAATTGTAAGCCAAAACAACAACTATTACCATTTCTAACATCCCGTTTACATTTTTCATGTCCTGCTATCATGTATTTAGTATGGGCCTGTGGCTGTTTTTAGCTTCAGTATGAACAATCTACTACCACTATCATGATTTGATACTCAGGTTTTAATATGCCCCCTTCTCTTATGAGCCCTGGAGTTATTGGATATCGTTTGGTTCACCGGTTTCATGAGAAATACCGGAAGTGATACCATGGAAACTCTACATACATATTAGCTGACACTGCCTCAGTTTAGGTTTAAATATAACCATTTCCTACGGCCATATACATGCTCTCTAAGCAAAAAAAAAAAAAATCAGTCCTGGGGGGGAATTTGCTTTTTTTTGAGGCAGCTGCATAGCTCAGCTTCTGACTACAGCATCACCGCCAAATGTCTCACACTTTTCATATGGCAATTCATATATTAATATAATATATATGGATTAATATATGAATTTGTTCTATGGAGGCAAACTGCGCTCTTAATAAGGACGTGCTACTTTCAACACATCCGTTTGTCAGTACAACACCACCTTGTGTAGCTTTTCAACACAGCGTGTGCCGACATAGAAACACCTTTAACGCTTGCTGTACTGAAAGCAGCATGAATTTCGCTGCCTCTGAGTACACGAATGAACTGAAAGCAACACAGCCAAGCAAAAAAAAAAAAAAAAAAGTGCAGGAGAAATATATTCCAAATAGTGAAAAGTGAAGCCCTACATCTCGCACCTGACACGCAGCACACAGAGAGATCTAATAGATGTATTGTAATGTGGTTATTCCTTATACTCTCGTTTTCCTGCGCCATCAACTCCCAAGAGGCGTCGGTCTCTGCCAACGTGCAAACTATTTTCTCACCTTGATAGTTTAATGTATTTCCAGCCTGTTCGAGCCTGACATTAGAGGAGGGCCAAGCATAAACAGCGCTTCTTTCTCCTTAAAATCCCTTTAATATCTTTAAAAAATGATCCTCGTTTCGAACAGGGAGGCTGTCTTCCAAAGGATGCCTCTAATTGGAGGAGAAAAGGTTCCTTTCTAGCAGCTCTGGAGATTTAAAAAAAAGAAAAGAAGAAAAAAAAAGAAGAAGTCCATTTGCCGATGTAAGGAGTCATTAAACATGTCATTAAGTCCCGCTCCTTTAATATAAGTGGATGGAGCGTTGGATCCCGTTTGGTCTTTGGAAAGGATGCTGTAATTTTAACTGGAGCTATGGCAGTCAGGGATTCAAGCTTTACCTGCCACACACACACACACACACACACACACACACACACACAAACACATGCGCTCTGCATTCACACGCAGTATGTGGGTGTATACTGAGAGCCTCTGACAGTCTATCATTTTCATACAGGAGGGCACCAAATCATCCCATTACTGAGGGAGGAGAGTATGACTTTCAGCCACCAAAAGACAAGTCCTTGATGTTCCCCCGACTGGCCATGCTCCTCTGTCTGACTTGCGGTTCTTTGTTTCACTGTTGCAGTTGAATTTTTTTTTATTTTTTTTTCACTCAGCGGTCTGATTTGGCCTGCAGCGAGCGGCTGGTGAGTCCCGGTGGAGATGTCGGCCTAAACAGCCGGGTCTGAAGTGATTATGTGAGCGCAGTGTGAGAGATTCCTTTAGGGCTTGTGGGAAGCCTACACATTCTATGTTGACAGTAGCAATGAGAGAGAGAGAGAGAGAGGGAGAGAGAGGGTGGGCGGGAGGGTAGGAGAAAGAGATCATCATCTAAACAGGCAGAAACAGCGGTGGCGTCTGGGAGATTAAAGGTGCGCGCAGATACGAAATCCACCTCATCGTCGGACTATTAGGTTTTCTTTTATTTGCTCATCCACGTACCCAATTAGCAGGAGCCCTGTAACCCCCAGACGTACTGTTTATACCCCCGTCACATCGTATTCACCCAAACCTCCGTACGTATCTTGTAACGCCGCAAAAGTGATTTCAGAGATTTTGACTGAATAAAAACTCTTGTTACTTTTTTTTTTTTTTTTCTACTCTTCATGTTTTTTCCCCCTTTGAAATCTCTTAATCTCGGCGTGCCTCGTGCAAACACCCACCATCGGTAATTAAGCAACCAAGAGCCGCTCTTAAGGGCCCCTAACGATTCATTATTCATTTTCGTGTTATCTCGCATTGTCTTTTTAAGTACGGCCAAGCAATCAAATTATTTTCCCTTTTCCTTGGCCGCCCGTCGCCCCGTTTACTCTAAAAGCATGTCCTTCAAGCATCTCCTTTTCAGAATCGAGCAGCTAAGCCGTAGAAAGACGAGCTGTCGTTTATCGCTGCCTGGCAGACAAATCCACTCTGAATGGCCGGTGATTTCCACTCATTGGCTCAATAATCCATTTGAGAATTTACTCAGGGACTCAGACACATTGTTGAGGTTGTTTTTTTTTCTTTTCTGACTGACTTTTTTTTGTTTTGTTGAACCGATTTCCTCCCTCTTCAACTTGAAGGAGATTTACATAAACAACGGCAGACATGGCAACGGGCACACGAGCACTTTAAAGACACGGAAGCCTGGAAGTTTAATAACTCGGGTGACTGCGCTATACGCGTCGTTTTCAGCTCTTCCTGGTCGAGCGTAAAGCCCTGAAAGGTGGAGAGACCCGAGTCAAACACGTGGACGGAGTTGCCGGGCTCCCTCCAGTTGTTTCTCCTCAGTGAATTCCTTTCCTAATTGTACAGAAAAGTCGCCTTTGCGTGGATCCGTCCTGATTAGAGAACTGTCTCGTGCCATCTTTGCCCTTTCGGATACTGTAATATCCCACAGCACATGCCCTCCACTGTATTAATTGTGTCCTGATCATTTCTCCCCCCCCCCCCATACCTACATTCATGCCTTTTTCTTCTCCTCTCTACTGCCACCACCTTAACGCCCCTCCTGCCCGCTGTCCCTCCTCCCATAGTGCACTGTGGTAATTGAGTGAGAGCTGTGGCCCTGGAGTCCTGTGTGTAATCCACACTTTATAAGCACTCTAATTGAAGTGCAAATTCAATACTCCCTCATCAGCCTTTCACTGGCTGTGCCTTTGCCTGCACCCCTTAGGTAATTACAGGGAGACTGGCAGTTCAATCATTTTGCAGAAAATAATCTAACAAAAACATAGCTACATGCACCAAACCTTTGTGCTGTCACCGGGTACGGTGCGTGAGGGGTGGGGGGGGTTACCGGAGGAGGACAAACCAGCAGCTTTGTAATCAGCTCGGCTCCCAAACACTCACTACAAACTCTGTGACGGTGAAATTTAGAGAACATTATCTGAATGAGAATACGGTGTTGGATTGGTTTAAACGCACACACACACACACACACACACACACACACATGCACACACATGCACACGCACGGCTACAGATTTGCCCCCCCGCCCCCACCCGTAAATGTATTGGTTTGCCTACAGGCACGTGCGCACACACATTCATGCACACCGGCAAGCACATTCCGCACACACACACACAAACAAGCACAACCCCCCCCCCGTGTATTGGTTTGCCTATAGACATATGCATACATGCAAACATGCACAATGGCAAGTGTGTATGCACAAACACACACACACACACACACACACACACACAAATAGAGACAATTTCCTTCCACATGTATTGGTTTGCCTATATTACCGTGTGTGTCTCTGTGTGTGTGGGAGTGCAGTTTTGCAGCTTTAATTAAACTTCCTCTATTTTCTCTCAGCTTGTCCCCATTGGGCCCTGTCTTCCTCCCGACCACATGCTTATTTATTTATAATTGCATTAAAACTCCAGAGCTGAGCCACTGCTGAACACGGTGCCAGACCTGTGGAGTAAGCTGGGATTGTCACACAGTAATACAATTTCATGTACTGAAACATCCCACTGACTGGGAAAATTCCACATTATGAATCATGTAGGGATGTACATTAAAGAACAAATAGCAGAAAAAGTTTACATTATTATTCATGGTACCCCAGTACCAATATGTCAACGCAAATTCAACACTGGGCTGTTTCATAAAAAAAAGGCGAGCAAATTCCACCTGTGAAAAAAAACCTTATGAATACAATCCCTGCCACGCTGCACTCCCTAAGAGATCAAATATTTCTGAAAAGAGAAAAACAATCCAGGTGCCATCACAACATAACAACATCGTGTTTCTTTTCTCTTTTTTCATTTGCCAGATTGCTTTTCATTTTTTTGGGTTTATTTTTCTAATTTGTTTTGCCTTAAACTAGATATCCCACCGGTCCACCTTTTGGATGAACATCACAGTAAATTCACAGTATATCCCGAGAGCTTCTGTTGAAGTTTGATGAATGTGATTCAAGGCTTCAAAAAGAGAAAATCGTGTAATAATACTCCTACAACATTGTGACATGCCAAGATACCCTACATGGGCAGTTATCCCACATGCAATTTCGGCAATGTCTACAGCACTGCCTACTGTCATAAGCACAATAAATGGGCATCATATCACAAAACCCACAAAGCTGTAAATCTGTGCACAAAGACACATCTTTATTTACTTGTTGTATTATTCTCAATACATTATTTCAATGTAATTGCTTGTTGTATTATCTTCAGTACCATGTGTTTGTCTTGTTCTTATCTATATCTATACTCTCTGCTGCTGCTTCGATGACCCAATTTGCCTGGGCTGTCAATTCCCTGAACCCTAAAGTATGGCAAAGTTCCTGCATTTAATATCTTCTGCCAAGAAAACCTCCAAACTCGCTTATATCGACCAAATTTGGTGGAGCAATTACTGATAACTGACAAGATATTATTTGGTCAATGTGTTAAATGATTAGATGTATAGGTCACCAGGACACACAGCTTAGAGGGAACATTGGTCCTGAATGCACCCCTTCCAAATGTGCTTGAACCTCGCTCTCCAATATAATGAAAGAAATCAAATTTGGACTCAGGCTAGGGTATGAGGAGTGTCACAGCTTGCCATGCCTAACTGAGGTTTGAGTTTCCCCACGGGGATCATTAAAGTTCTAAACGTCAGTCACTGATCTAGCAATCAAGATTAAGAGGTAACATAAACTATCCTGTTTAATAGGTGGCAGTTAAAGTAAGAATTTGAATTGTCACAGTGTCCACATGACTCAAGTCAACTAGCGCCCAGAACCAAAACAATCCCAGCATGGCGAGTCTCTCATTGGGCGTGTCTGTAGACGTCACAGCGCTTACCCGGAAGCAGAGTGACTGCTCCTGTCAAAAATCCTTGGATCATTTTCGTGGAACATCGAAAGAAAGGTGAGTTTTAAAGCAATAAAAATCAACTCAGTCCATACTTATCGCTTGCATAATGTGCCCTTTCCCCCCGAAATAGCGTACTTTTTAATTTTGTGCTTGACTTAACGCGAGAAGCACTTTTACAAAGCTTAAATATTAGCCGCTAGCTAGCTAACGTTAGCTGGCCAGCTTGTTAAAAGCGCATCAGATTTGTTACATGTGGTTCGGTGACGCCGGTGAGCTGGTGCGTTTGAGTTTTCGGGTGCTTTTTGTTATTTGTTTTCATCGTACGGAAGTCGGCTGGGTTGTTGTGGATGTCACGGAAATTTTCATTTATTGGTAAATTTTTACAGGGACATGCAAAATAGCGAGCCCGCTAACAGACATAGTGGTCTGATGTATCCCCCAGCTCAGCTTCAGTATCCTGCCAAATAGTGACCACCGTTTTCCCTTCTATCGCATCCCCATGCGCAGTGCAGGACAACGCTGCAGGTTGCACTTTGCCAGAAACTAAGCTGAATAGACAACGTGAGGAGTCCGGCAAAAATGCTGCTGCACTGCAGAATCAAGTCCTACCCCCTGCAAGATGGTTTCAAACTTTGAAGCTTTGAAACCATCAAAGTGGTTTCAAGCTCACAGGCAGATATTTAAGTGGGTGATTAGGGACTTAGTTGTTCAAGCACAGAATAAAAAGGTTTTATAGGCAACATGTGGGAATATATGGAATTAGCTGAGTGAGCCTACTTTTAACTTTTATTATTCAGAGACGGTTTGCAGGGCATACGTGGCATGCTTTTATTCAGCACCACCCTGGGTCTCATTCATACAGTTGCACACATTCACACCTGGGAGCTGCCCAGTACAACCAGTCTTTTACTGTTGGCCACTGGGAGCTGCCCAGTACAACCATTTTTTTTTTTTTTTTACTGGTGGCCACTGGGAGCTGCCCAGTACAACCATTTTTTTTTTACTGGTGGCCACTGGGAGATGCCCAGTACAACCAGTTTTCTACTGTTGGCCACTGGGAGCTGCCCAGTCCCTGCAGTTCTTGCTTGATCTGAATACTTTTAGACTGGAATATTTGGAAGATATTTTAAAGAATTGAAATATTTTGTGTACTTTTCTGTGACTGACAACTTACCGAACACTAAATTTAACACTAAGGATGATTGACCCTACTTTTTTTTTTAAAGCAGTTTCAATCAGGGAAAATGTGTGCCAAAGATCCCCTTGCCAAATTTGAACACATTGAACAAGTTGCACCATGAGGCTACATTAAAAACATTACATATTATGCTCATGCTATTAACAATATTGCTTTGGAGCGGGCGAGACAGATGGATTCTGTTGCATAATGCTGAGCTATGCACATCGAGAACCATCATTAGACAGGTGGCCGGTCCTTGGACTTCCACCTGGCAGCTGGCAGATAGTCATATAAACAAAAAGAAATAGTGTCTCCCTGTGTGGAGTGAGACAAGACCACTTGTCTTGATTTAAAGTGCTTGCCTTGTCTGGGTGAGTATTCAAATTTAAACTCAGATGTTGATGTATGTCGAGTTTTCCCCCTAGTCTCCTAGTCCATTTAGTTTGGAGCAGTATATTAAATTGTTCAGTTACTCTGTGAAATGTGCTCTATACATAAGCGCCCAACCGCCCAGAGCCCCCCTCTTCATACACTACGGGATGGAGCCGTTTGGTTTATTTACGGGAGGTGCTTCTGTAACTGCGGGGAATAGGCGATGAGCCAATCGAAACACGCGGTGGAGGCCAAGCTAATAGAATCTGACAGGAACGGAGTCGAAGAGGCCGCTCAGGCATCGTAAAGCTGTCGCCGTTTAAGCCCCTAAATTTGTCGCTATTACCTGCTTGCTTCTCCCTCTACATGGGCACAGAGTTGTGAGGAAAGGTGTAGCCAGGCTCCAGTGTTGTGGTGCCTCGTTACTAATCGCCTGGTTCAACAACAACACCGCGTGTGTGTGTGTGTGTGTGTGTGTGTGTGTGTGTGTGTGTGTGTGTGTGTGTGTGTGTGTGTGTGTGTGTGTGTGTGTGTGTGTGTGTGTGTGTGTGTGTGTGTGTGTGTGTGTGTGTGTGTGTGTGTGTGTGCGTGCGCATGCTTGCCTATGTTCAACATTAAAAGCAAAATCTATTGACAATGAATTGGACGGCAATTAATTAGTGATTATGACATCAGAATGCCAGTGTCTGTTTTGGGAACAATAAGATAAATCATTTATTGGTGAAAGATCCATTGGATATTGTGGAAATGAATGAGCTTTTACATGCAAACAAGCCTGATTGGAAAATGTACCCAAATTCCCAGAGCATCATGCTGGTCACAGTGCCAGTCAGTCTCTTGGCGCCGCTGTCACTTTCAGTGGCGCAACTCCAAAAAGTATTGCTTGATGGCATCACAGACTACAACCTTGCTGTTCTGGCTTCGGGAGATACTTTTACTAGTTCACAAATCTATACTAAACTGTTAAAGGCTGTAGGAATAAATAGGCTATGTGATTTTTTTTGTTTAGTTTTAGTTTTAGATGGCAGCCATGTATGAGGACTGACACTGTGTAATGCAGAATGAGTTGTACAGATTGCTCATGGAGGCAATTTGCTTTTATTAGTACAAAACTGGAGAAAAATAGATGCATGTTGCATCACAGTGAGATGTCAATATTGCAAAGATAATTTTCCATCACAACGTCTTACTTCCGAGAACCTGCATGTATGTAGCCCTAGTTAGTCATAATTGATATAGGCAGAGGCCCACTCGACGATGTCTGGATTGGGCCTTTTATAGATGCCGCCTGAGAAGAAGCTCATTTCTCACAGAGCTGATGGCTTGTGAGGGAAGGCAACAAGTATTGAATTAGTTTGCATGAGAGGAGGGAAATTGAAATATGGATTGGGGTCGCAAATGCCTGCTAGTGCTATTGGCTGCTTCGGATATGGGGGATGAAATGTATTTTCTGCGTGTATGTGTGTGTCAGCGTGTGACTGATGCAGACAGTGCCGGCATCGAATGCTTTTCCACTGTTCCCGCACAGAGCTATTTTCCAATAACAAGTTGGGAGCAGGAGTGACACAGATGAAGTGGATGTTTTAAGAGGAAAAGTAATCTTGAAGACAAGCCAGGCCATTCCTCACTCTTTAAAGCCAGCCTCCTCTCCCTGCTTCTCCTCCTCCATCACTGCTTCCATCTTGGAGCCAGCTCTCTCGCTCGCCTTCTGCCATTTAGATGTATTTAAATCATGCATGCATGCTGAGTTTGAACTGGTCAGGTCCCTGCTCTCTGCCAGGCTGTTCGGTGCAACTCCTGACCCAGGGAAGCCATCTGAATATGAATGAATGACAACACAGTTGGTTGAAAGTGTCACCGTCCCAAAAAGTCAGATCCAATTTTGCTGATATTTTCTGGCATTTAAGCCTGGACAACAGTGACCCGTCCTGATGGTTTGATAACCAAAGCCAGTTCTGTTATGGCTCAAACGATCTCTGATTTGGCATTTGGGGAGGAAATCATTTTTGCAGTAGGTAAAACGATAAGGTGTTGTGCAAATTAAGTGCCAAAGGTGAAGACGGGCCCAGTTGGTAAGCATTTGAAAACAATACGGGCTGTTCAAGGAACGCAAAATAAAGAAATACAATGAATTAAAAACTAATTTTGGCACACATATTGCTATTCAAGACCTTTACTGTTGAAGTAGAAAAATAAGCCCACTGTAAAAATAAAATTCAAAACAAGAATGCTGTTCTTAATTGGTTACGTCGGTAGGAAATTGAAAGCCTCACTGGTAAAGTTTGCAACAAAAGAAATAAAATGACAGTTGATGACTACGCTACTTCCTTAGTTGGAACATCATTTAATTAGAGGATACTTCTGAATGTTTACGCCAACTGTGAAATCTAGCCGCAAGCTCTACCTTTCTCTGCAGACTCTCCATGTCGTGCTGTAGTTTTCCCGCCCCCCCCAACTCAGAAAAAGATGCTGTTTTTTTCTTCTTCTTTTTTTCCGACTGAACGGCCTAACGGCGTGGCGTTCAGGCTCTTCGCTTGCCGTGCCTTAATGGACGCGTGTGTTTTCACCACCGCGGAAGGCGCGCAGCCTCGTTTATGCACGGAATAGAAGTGAAAGCCATCATCAAATCATGTCATCAAATTGTGAAATCCCACTGGAGCGGCGGAAAAATGTTGCAGTGACAGGACTTGGATCACAGAAACACACCAGTGCTGTTGAGTTTTTTTTGCTTGTGATTTCTCTGCTGCATCATTCTTACATAGATAGTTGTAATGTGCATACAGTATGTAGCCGGCTAGGGTAAGATCATTACCTACCAGGCTGAAAATAATATTATTTATATTCTAAATGGTGTCTTTAAATAAAGAGGCAGACGAGATACAACTGTAGCGCCGTTGACACTTGCATGCAACTGTTGCACGCCGCAGGCGGTGCGTTTCCTCATCTCCTCAAATTAACCTGAGCTCTTCAGTCAGACCGAGCATCTGAAAAGCGACGACGACACGAGAGGTACACTTAAGCTGACATCACTAGCAGTAATTTTTTTTTGACTTAACGCTGGTGTTGAGGTGAAATCTCCTTCCAGTCTTCCTTGGAGAGGATCCCCCCCGGGCCCCCCCCACCCCACCTCACCCCCTACCACCTGTGTGTCAAGGACAGAAGGAGGAGAAAGGGAGAAAGAGAGAGAGGTAGCAGGAGAGGCAGAGAGATTCGCTGTTGTGAAATCAATAGTTCATACAATTCTGAAAGGTTTTTTTTTTTTTTGGTAAGAAACGGGCTTGGAAGGTAGAATGTGAAATGGCTTTGGCGGAGGCCCCTCATGTAAGTAGCTCTATTGATTCCCGCGGCTCTGGTCCAATTATGGCTCGGTGTTGTTTTTTTGTCCAAGCCGCTCGGTGCCCTTTAAAGACCCGGGGGAACTTGGGTGGGGCAAAGTTTTGGGCATTTCCAGACTTTCTCACCTCCTCGCCCTCAAGTGGCCGGCTGCTTCTATCACCAAAGCCGCAGAGAGACGTCGGCGGGGCTTGGAAATGGAGTCGGCTGTTTCTACAGTTTCCGGAGTCTCTGAGGACACAGCTGCAGAATGGGAGATTTCCCCCGTTGGCAGTTCCTGTTAAGAGATTCACTGGCATTACAACATAAAGAGAAAATAATCCTCTGTGTATGTGTGGTTGTGTTTGTCCTCCTGCGTGTGTGTGTGTGTGTGTGTGTGTGTGTGTGTGTGTGCGTGTGTGTTGGCAAGTGGCTCAGAGAGAAAAAGTCTGACTGCGAGTGGATTGACAGGGTGTGTGTGTGTGTGTGTGCGAGACGCTGTGGCTTTGTACGTCTCTCTGTGTGTGTGTGTGTGTGTGTGTGTTTTTTGTTATCGAACAAGAACGGCAGTCGGGTGAATGTCTGGGCCGGCGGTAGCGTGCGTCGCGGTGCGTTCACTTCCCCCAGCAGTTCTTGTGAACGTCCAGAAACGAGCAGACAAAACTGCAGCCGCTTCAAAGCTGTTGTTTTTGCCGGAGGATGAACCGGTCTGTCGTCCCCCCCCCACCCCCCCAAGCCTGTGCTCCCCCTGCTGCTGACACTGCTCTCCTACTGCCCCAGTCTAGCTTGGTAAGGAAGCGGGGACAGGAGGATATTGGCTCCTGGAACAATTTAGGACGACCTTTTTTTCTTTCTCCCCCCCCCCCTTCCACTCCTGAGATTCAGCGAAACTCTGCTGGCGATGCAGAGCTCCATCTCTCTCTCCCTCCCCATTTTTACTTCCTCTCCTTCTGTCCCATCTACCCTCCCCCCCCCCTGTTCCTCTCCCTCCCCAAAGTAATGGGAGTCTCATGCAATATGCTGTGTTTCCCCCACTTGAGTGTTAATGAGGCAGATGAACATTCATGAAGAGGAGGCTGACACCGCCGCGTGGCGATGGTGTGTGTGTGTCGATGGTGTGTGTGTAGATGGTGTGTGTGTGTCGATGGCGTGTGTGTCGAGGGAGCGGGAGGATGTTTGCGCGTCCGGGGACCGGTGGCGGCGGCGGCCTCGCACTTCTGAGGGATCTGCTGGTGCCGCGCCGTCGACTTGAGGACTTTCTGGGAGTCGGGGGGGGGGAAAGGCTCCTCTGCTAATCATGCAGATGTGTAGATGACCCCTTCCTGTCTTGTGGCTGCTGGTGGAGAAGAGCCCACCCTCCTCCTCCTCCTCCTCCTCCTCCTCCTCCTCTCCTTTTTTTCTTTTCTTCCCCCGACAAAGAGCTGCTGTGGGCTGCCTTTCTCCGGGGGGTGCTGCTCTCCATCCTTTTATTAAACCCCTCCTCTCTTTCCTCGCCGCACCTCTCTTCATCCGTCGTTTTTTAGCGTGGTGGCTCGGGCGTTTTTTCTGTCTTGGAAACAGATTGCGCTGTGATGTCGGGGAGCCGCCAGTGCTGCTGCGTTTTGAAGGACATAGATGAGAAAGCGCGCGGCCTCGGCAGCAAAAAGGCTGATCTGGTCTGCGCGATGTGTGTGTGTGTGTGTGTGTGTGTGTGTGTGTGTGTGTGTGTGTGTGCGTGCTCGCGTCTTGTGTGTGCCATGTCGTCATGTGCCCCCCCCCCCCTCCCTCCTCCCTCCACACTTCTTTCATCGCCGGCTTTGTTCTGCTCTTCAGTTCCTCCTCCAACAATTCCTATAGTCAGTCTCTCATGTTTTCCCTCCCCTGTTTCCTCTTTTGCTTGACAGCCTCGCATTTACATTTTCTCACTCACTTGTCATCCCCCGTCTTCCCTCCGCCCTCCCTCCCCTCGACTGTCTCCAGCCTGCAGCCTCCCCTCTTATTTTTCCAGTCCTCCCTCTTTCTCCCCGCTCTACCTCTTTTCCTTCCTTCCCTCGCTCCTCTGTAAGACGCCCGCCCCCCCGCGGTCCACCTCTAAAGGCGGCTCCTATGGCTTTGTTAAACGATGTGTAAAATCTTTGATCTCTCACCCGCCATCTTCCTACGCGAGGTGACGCGCGTTGAAGTCTTTGCGGCACGAGGTAGAAATCTGTGTTTTTGTCTGTCGGCCTCGTGCTGTCTGTACTCAGAAACCTTTCATGTGGGAAGGTGAGCCCGTTGGCGCTGTCGGGGAGGCCAGATCTTCTCTCCTTGTTCCTTTTTTTTTTTCATGTCTTTTATTTGGCGACATAATCGAGGCCTTCCTGCTCTTTGGCGCTCTTGGTCTCTCCGGGTTCATGAAAATGGTTACTCTGCCATTTAATATTGTCAGTACCGGTCCATGCTGATTCTCATACACACACACACACACATCCTCCCTGTGGTTGTGTGTTGGGGGGGGGGGGGGGGGGGTGGAGGCTGGCCAATTTATCAGCACTCTGACTGTTAGGCTACAGGGAGCCCTCCATCTTCATCAGTTTACTCAGCAGACAGACACACCCCAGTCACCGCTACTAGACTTACCTCGTGTGTCTCCATTACGCGCTAATAACAAAGCTGTGAGGTTTCGTCCGAGAAGTGGCGCTCGTTGCCCCGGCCTGCGCTCGGAAAACACGGGTCTGCTAAATGCGCGGGCGACGCGGGGTT
This sequence comes from Hoplostethus mediterraneus, assembly GCA_034670385.1. Taxonomy (NCBI): domain Eukaryota; kingdom Metazoa; phylum Chordata; class Actinopteri; order Trachichthyiformes; family Trachichthyidae; genus Hoplostethus; species Hoplostethus mediterraneus. The sequence goes on along the minus strand of JAXDDW010000034.1, from coordinate 2,724,117 downwards.
AAAAAAACACGTCGATCGCCTTTCCGGTGAGCGAGCGGGCCTCGGGACGTAGCTCGCGCCTTTTACCCCGACGGTTCGCACGCGCCAGCGACTCGGTCGAGCGCTCGCTCTGTGACTGCGTCTGTGTAGCGGTCTGGTGCAGCTACACACAGGCAAGATCATATGTTTGTTTGTTTTTTTTTGTTTTTTTTTCCTCGCTTCGCTATCGCCTTTCATAGCGCTGCATTGTTTTCCGATGAGTCGACACGCCGTCACGCTTGAAGGTTTGTGAACTCTAAATTACTTCGGAGCTCCCCGTCGACCCCCGACAACGGATGCAACTGTTCTCCGAGCGTCGTTTTGTTTTTGGAGACGTTGATTGCTGCAGTCTTTCAAATAATAGCTTTAGAGAGCTTTGAATGGCTGTAATCAACTTCTTGTCCATTTCGTACTTGCCAGGCGGGGCTATTGTTCACAAAACGACTATTAGAAGGGAAACGAGGAAGCGTGCCAATCTGATTGGCTGTTGGCGGCCGATGATGATTATTCAGCCCCGGCCAACTCGCATCGGCTGATAAACATGTTGCCCTTCCCGACATCGGCCGAGTTTCCTGGTTGCTCCGCTCTGAAGGAAATTAACGTACTTCCGGTAACTTGTTGTCTCTGATGAGACTATCTGACTTAGTAAAACAGGGAAACGGACCAGTAAGTACCGATGATACAAAATAACAGACAGCAACACACTCTCAGTGCTCGACAACATTCAATCTTTGCTCTTTGAAAACTACAGCTCTGGACGCCAGCTTCGTGCATCTCAGGACCCAAAATAAATATATATTAAAAAAAGTACTAATATAAAAATTATCAATATAATCAATATATGTTCCTGTGTGGCCACTGAACAGGCGTAAACTCAGTAAGCTGCGATGCTGTTTGGGGGGCCAGACGCTGCCACGCCGTGACGATTCGGTCCCATCGTCTGATGTCTCAGGGCCGTCCTCTGACAAGGAAGGACGCTCGTCTTCTTCGCCTGTCTTCCCATCCTCCCCCTCCCCCCCTCCCCCTCCTCCCCCTCCTCCCCCCCCCCCCTCTTCTGTCTATGCGAGCGCCTCACCCTTAGCCCGCGTGAGCCATCGCCTCCTTCGGCCCAGTGCTGATCAAAGCCCCTTTGAGGGTCCTGAGCGGGTCCTGATGGTGATCTGATGATATCTGTGTGTGTCTTTAAAAGAGCCTTTCCCTTTGCTGTGTGATGAGACGGCGCTGACAGGCGGAGTCGCCCCGTCAGCTCGCGTTAAGCCCGTGCCGCCGCCACCGCCGTTGCCATTTTTATTCTTTTAATGTTGCACCTTCCTCACCAGCCGAATCAATTATCAGTGATTATGCTGGTGTCAAAGTCTTTAGCGCCGGGCTGAGCCTCCTCCTCCTCCTCCTCCTCCTCCTCCTCCTCCGCTGCTGTGTGGCCCAGAGGCCCAAAGGCAGCCACACTACACTGATCCCCAGTCAGAGTCGGGCTGCCGTAGAGGGACGGCTTTACCGACAGCTCTAAGTTTAACCTTCCTCCTCGACAGTGCTGTGACAATGGAAGGAGAGTTGATTACGCCTGACAAACCCCCACCCCCCCTCCTCCCTCAAACCCCCCACCCCCCAAGTCGCCCCCCCCCCAGCAAGCATGAGGAATAGCAATTAGCCCTATCATGTTTAGTTGTGACTGTAACTGACTGAGCTGGCTTGGTGGTCTTGTCAGGTCCTTGGATGGAACATGATTACACATCGCTGGAGAAGACCACGTTGTGTTCGTAATAAGAGATCACAGAGCGTTGGCTAAGCCGCGCCGGTGGCACAACCGGCGGGAGAGTTTTCCACGAGACATCTGAAGCCCCGTTCGTTTGCCCCCCCCCCCCTCCCTCCTCCACACCTTCCCATGCCACCCCCCTCCCTTTTCCTCTCTCGCTCCCATGGGCTTCGCTCAGGAGTAGACGCCCGGCCTTGGCTTCGCCGGTGTTGAGCAGTCACTGTGTGTGTGTGTGTGTGTGTGTGTGTGTGTGTGTGTGTGTGTGTGTGTGTGTGTGTGTGTGTGTGTGTGGATTACTGTCACTGCAACACATGGAGCGGTGAGGCAGCTCGTTAAAACCCCCCCCTCAGCTGCAAGGTCACGCCTCTGTCTTTTCCAACCTCTGTGAGTATCAACGCTCCATCACACACACAGACACACATTCACACCCCTCCGAGTCCCTTCACAATATCAGGGAGCCACAAATATAGGTTATAACACTCTATAACACACACACACACACACACACACACACACACACACACACACACACACACACACACACACACACACACACACACACACACACACACACACACACACACACACACACTCTTGCTCTCTAACCACTATTTGCTTGTAGTGTTTTGTCAAGTGAATAAACATCAGTTGTGCTGTGATACTTCCCACCTCCTTCTCCTCTGATGTGCAGTACACTGTTGCTTCCCCCCTCCTCCCCCCTCCTCCCCCCTCCTCCCCCCCCCCACAACGTCCTCTGCTGTCTTCCCAATATCAGATCCATACCTGCCCGTCCTCCACTCAAAACAACTGTCTGTTTACAGGAGCCGGCGGGCCGACCACTGCTGTCTGATCCTCTTCCTCCCCCGTAGTGTAGCTCGTGTTTCTCTATACGCTTACATTTTTCTTTCCTGAGTTCCTGTCAGGAAAAAAAAAAAGCAACGGTCAAGTTTTGGAGTTGCCAGTTTGGATTAGAGCTTTTGAATACTGCTGTAAAATCCTTCTCTCCCTGACCAGCATCTGCTAGTGACGGGTGGGGGGGGGGGGGGGTTTGTCTGAGGTTATTATGTGTCGACCTCCCAGCCGAGATTGTTTCTTTGACTTGCTCTCGACCCTCCCCGCCTCTCCTCCTCCCCCCTCTCCCTCCCGTGTTGTCCAGTGTCGAGGGGAGGCGAGGAGGAAATAGTAATCTGCTGTAGCCTTGGCACTCTCTTGCACTCTTGGTCTCATTGAAGAAGACTGATAAATGGCCCTCTTTCTGGAATGGCTGTTGTTTTGTATGACGGGAGAAAAAGATGGAGGCAGAGAGAGTGGATTTACGATGAAAAATTGACTGAGCAAGATGGAACGGGGGGGAGGGAGGGAGGGAGGGAGGGAGGGAGGGAGGGTGAGAAAGCCACAGCAATGGAAAAAGGAAATGCCACCGAGGAGTCATTACATTTATTTTGTGTTTTTATTAACCAACCGCAATTGGTTTTGGATCGGCACATCATTCTTTCTTTCCCATGCACACGTGGGTTTCGCGCCGTCGCTCTGCACCCTATCTTCCCGCACATCAGCAGGACTGGATTCACACGTCACCCATCCTGTCAGGGTGCAAATTAGCCTGCCACCCGTCTCGTACGTCTCAGTAGCATCGTACCGCCGTAGCCTTTAAGCTGAGGTAGTACTAGTAGTGGTCTCTAGCTGTAGTGCTGGAGGGAATTAGCGTGCTTTCATCCCTCGCCACGATAGGCGGGCGGTATTAGCATGTTGCTCAGCAGCGCCCGTGGGTGGGCAAAACGGGGCTGATTGGCCGTGATGACAGTGATGCCCTTAATTGTGTCGGTTATTCATCCTCTGTGGCTCTTTTTTGAATGTAGTCAAGCGCTTGATGTAACCCCCCCCCCCCCGGCATTTTGTTCCTTTCTACATATCAGGGCTTTTTAAGTCTGAGCAGGTTTCAATAGCGGTGAGACGGAGAGGAGCAGGCCTTTCTTCTTCCTCAGTAATTCTCTCCCCTTCTGAGAGAAGAGTCTTCTGATGTATTTTATTTTTGTGTTGTTGTTTTTTTTTTTGGTCTACCCCATCTCGCCGTGTCCCTCTCTGCCCTCTGCTTGATTTGTCTTCCATCCCTTTAGTGTGTCCTTTTTTCCTCCACTCTTTTTCTTGACTGTTGTTTGGGGCTGCTGGTCCCCTTCTCTCTCTTCTCTCTCTCTCTCTCTCTCTCTCTCATCAGCTACTTGTACATCGACCAATCTTTCATCCTGCCTCTCCCCTATCATCTCCTTTTCTCTCCCCCTCTCCGTCTTATCCTCTCTTCATTTTTCTGCCGTCTGTTCTCCGTCCTCTTGTATTTTTGTTTCCCAACCTCCCTGTCTGGCAGCTCTATCCTCCTCTTTTCTTCTGTCTTTTCCAGACAGAGCCTGCTCTCTCAGGAGGCTCAGACATTGCTGGAGAGGTGCAGAGGGTTTTAAAAGTTATCTCTATATACCACCGAGACTCGATTGGTCAGATGGTCCATTGTCATCTGTCCCCTTCTTAGCTGACACTTGAGACCGATGGAGTCGCGGGAGGTGAGGCAACCCAGGACGGGGGAGGGCACGAAGGCCAGGTCCCACCCTGCCTATCCAACCTGTTGATGGGAGGGTTACAAGCTCCGGCTCATCCCTCATTTCCTCGGGTCACGACCCATTACCACACTGCTGGCCGGTGTCACTCAGCAGGGGCTGGAAATCGGACGGACAGGAAGTAATAGCCTGCGAAAAGGGCGACCGGTATTAGTCCAGATGGGATAGCGAGCAAGGGAGAAGAAAATAGAGTTGAGGAGTAGGGCTGTTTGGTCATCACTGGGTCAAAGGAAAAGGTAAGAAGGTCAGAACATCAGTCATGTAGGTGTCAACCGGTCGGTGTATGAGCAAGGCGGAGCCAAGGGAGTAATGCGCCCAAAACACGTAATGATGTCCACAATGAAATCAGTAGAGAAAATAGATATTAACATAGTTATCACCACAAATGAATTTCAAGTGAATTTATTTCATATGGAAGAGGTGTTGTCAAATACCAGAGGGGAGTTGAATGGGTATGATGCAAGTGGACCTAGCTAAGGTCTGTCACAGCAGTAGAAATTAAAAACCGCAATCCACTTCATACATTTTTTTTACATTTTTTTTTACTCTATTGCATTTCCAGCCTTTGGTCCGGTGTCCCCTTCACTCTCCACTCCGCCTGTTAAAAATAGTACACCAGGCCAGGTCGGTATTAAATGGAGTTTTGAAGCGCGGCGTATCGATTGGACTCGCATCCATTCTGTGAAGTTTTGAGCGCCTGTCTGCTTGTTCAGTCAATGAGGAGGATAACATATTCATTTCAGGTGAGCTATTGATCAACCTGTGCTGGCGCCCATACACACATCTTGAGAGTACAGCTGGGCTTTTTGACATTCCTCGCAGGGCCTCTACCTCTGTATTTTGCATCTGATTGACATTTCCGCGGTATGTATGTGTAAACCCGATGATTTTAATTCGTTCATTTAGGCCTTTTCTTCTCTCTCTGAGGTAAAGGTCCGTAGGCAGTATGGACGTCTGGACCGGAATACAAAGAGAATAAGTGCGACAAGAAGCCTACTCTTTGCCCAGTAGGTCCGGGCCAAGTGTTAGTCAGAATCTATTTCTCTTTTCAGGCAACTTTGTGACTCATATTTCCTTTGGCCATCGCTGTTGTCTCAAATCACCCAAATGCTGCTTCATATGAGCTGAAAAACATCAGAAAAATTAACTCGCCAGGTTGAATGTCTCAACTTAAATGTCAGGCACCTGTACGGCTTGATTGTATTTATATAAAAAACCCAAGGAACATCCCTGTGGCTGTTTTAGCCCGAGACATGCGTTTTTTTTTTTACAACGCGGACCTTTCTGGAATAATGCTTGGCAAATCACGACCAGCCAGCCCTGTGAAATCCTGTTCCTCTGTGGGGGCAGGAGTACGGTGGGATACGAGCGAGCTTCCTCCGTCATGTTTATTTAGGTAGAGGTGGTATTTAAAAGGGAATTAGACTTGGAGGATTTTAATGAGACTGCCAGAGCATACCTCTGCTGGAGCGGAGTGCCACCGTGGGTCTGTTCTCTCAGATGGTTGTACTGTTATTGGGGTCTCTGTGGGCACCTTCATGCATCGCATTAACGTGCAGCTTGTGCATGTGAATTGTTTCCGCCATTATTTTTTATCCGTGTTGACGGGGTCAGTGTAAATATACCCGCGAAGTATTAGAGCTGCATTTAAGTCTGCCTTGAGTCTTATCGCCATAAGCACTTCCATCAGTGATTGGCGGAAATTGGTTTGCAATCCTTTTCACGGCTCTGTTTACACCTGTGGCTTGGAGCGCTATACCTGGATCCGGGCCAGGAACAGTTTGTGTTTGGATTAGTATTTTATGCTGGGTCTAATTATGTAAGTAAGGCCTCTATATCCCACTTTGTTCTGCCACGCTGTGTAAACCTGGTCTTGGTGAAACATGTGTCTTTGTAATGTCTTGTCAGAAATGCGCACGCACATGCACAAACAACACACACACACACACACACACTTTCACACAAAGTGCTCTGCATTCAAGTCTCCTACATAACAGATGCGCACACAGTCAACATGACAAGGAGTGCAAGAATATGATAAGGCGGCAGCTCACACCCACTCCCTCTCTCACAACTAGAGTCTTGTTGATTCTTTCCACTGTTTGCAGCCTGCCAAGAAGCCCAGGCTGTGGACAGACAGACAGTACTGACACACCTACAGACGGAGAGACCTGACGGACAGAGTCCAGCTGGCCAGCCGTGGCAGCAGCCAGCAGAACAGATGTTTGAGGGACTTTGATCTAGGTGAGTACCAAATGGGGTGAAGATCTGGGGGAGGAAAGGAGGGGCGAACGTTGGTCTGTACCAATATTGGGAAATGGAAAATGTGTCGTGGACGGTGGCGGGTGTGGAGTGGGGGGTTTGATAGGTGGCTTGAATCTAAGGCTTTATGTCCACTGGGTTTTACATCAGCCCACTCACGCTGACCTATATTCTGATTTGGTATATATCTCCCATTTGGTATAGATGTATTCCTCTAACTGCAGTTAAAAATGTTTTTTTTAAAGTCTCAAGTTAAATTGCTCCAACTTGCAGACATCCCAGATGAAAACATCTTCTAGGCGGTTTGGTAGTCGTTCTGTTCCTGCAGGTGCACTGGAAGATACATTGAGGCAGATGAGGTAGAATTGAGTTGCGGCTCAATGATTTGCTATCATGCAAGCTAGATTCTGGCTTGCTTTCAAAGCAATGGACACTTTTTTTAAATAGGGGTGGGATTGAACCAGATAGTGGATATGAGGATGTGGGTGGTCCAGAATGAGAGATGGGGCAGGTGGTTTGAATAGAAAAACACAAACTTTCAAAAAAGAGTGAAGGTGACAGAAGATCTAAAAGCTACCGGTGGAGGAATACCAAGCAGCAAGAGAACAAGAGTATGCAGCAGACGTTCGATCACATAAATGGCAAACCGGGTGAGGAGTTAATTCAGCTGTCATTTAGAAAGTGGAAATAGCACCCGGCTCTAATAAAAGATTAGAAAGTGTGAACGAAAGAAAGAGATATCAGGTGGTTGAGGGCATGGAGGATGTGCTAAAATGAGAGGAAAAAAAACAACTCTATTCACTTCAACTCTACTCTACTCTACTCAAACCCACTAGTGTGCTGATAGGATGCACAGGCCAGCGTGAGGGACGTCCCTCATCAAGTGTAGTCTAAGAATAACAAAGAAAGTACAGGTTTGGGAGAGATGTTCAGTCACACAACTCCGATGTATTCTCCGTGCTCCCAGATGTTTTGATGTTTTCTTTTTCCATACATTTCAAGCGAGCGTTCAACCGGCGTTCCATCTGGCAGCGCGCTGTAACGTTAGCACCGCTGCATATATGCATGAAAATGAAAGCGATGAGTAGGATTTGTTGAGGAACACTGGCGTATTTTAATCGCCCCCCCCCCCCCCCCCTTCCACATTATCACCCAGACAGAGTAAGCGTGCAGAATCGCATCATGAAAGAATACAGTTGTGCGAGGCAGCATCTGTGAAGTGACGCAAAACATCAGGTCCGATCTTCTCGGGTCCGACTTAATTTGTGTTTTGTATTTTGTATCTCTCAGGAAACGCAAATATTGAAAAAGATGACAACTGTTTGTGTGTGTGTTGTCTGTCCTGTGCGTATGCCTGTTTACTTGAGTGAAAGACAGTCCTCGCTGACCCTGCAGTTAGAGCCAATTTGCTGTGATCACAGTGACAAGTGCCTCCATATGGATACCCGCTAATTAGCTCAGGGGGGCATCTAAAAGAGACCGAAGGGGGTTGTTGGGGCATTAGAGGACCTGTCAGAGGGTCCCACTCATCTTGCTCCCCCCCTCTCCACATACCTGTCAGGGAGCTTGTCTGGGGCCCATACCCGCCCCCTTCCCCCCAGTCCCCTCCCTCACACTCGGCTGCTCCAGTTAATTGACGCCACTTCAGATCAGTCAGAGGAGCTGGAGCTGGATCTGCACGCCTGAGCGGAGCAGCGGCGCTCACCTGACCTGTCAGTCACTGCTACCGCCAGCTGCCTGCCCCGACACCGCCGCTTCCCCGCCACGCATTCACAGGGCGGGCCACGGCGGTTACCCCGGGGAGACTCCCAGTGCATGCCCAAGCCCGACCCAGCTCGCTAGACCGGTTTTTGGGTCTCAGGGCACGTTCAAGCGTGTTTTGAAGCGGTGTATTCGAACTCTGGAGGATTTTACTCCTTTTTAGTTCGGTTTATTTGGGCAAGTGAGAACAATGCCCCTTAAACTCAGGTGGCACCAAATAACCGCCTGAAAATGCGCTTCTCAGGCCGCTTCCAAGTGCATCATGCTGAGCTCAAGTTACAGGGACTGGAAATTAATTGGTTTTGACTTGTCTCTCGCCATCACAATCTCTAACCTCTCGAAATGACAGGTTACCGAAAAACAAGCTATTTGTGAGTCCCTGGTTCGCCTGTGTGAACCTAAACTAACCCAAATACAAATGTTTCCACTTTGGTTCAGACCAAAGAAAACAAACTGTAGGCAGGATTGCACTAATGGCGCTTTAACACCTAGTTTGTTTTGAGCAGGCGATTCCGACCCCAGAGCGGTTTGCCCCTTAGTTCGGTGTGTTTGGGCGCATGAGCACGCAGTGATTGCACTCGACTGCGGACCAGACCAGTCGTATCGAGACCGAGCCGAGAGGGCGGTCTCAGCACGTTTCACCGCTTCAGGCTTTATTTGGATATTTGATTTATTTGGATCAGACCGCGGGTCGGACCCCACCGTAGGAAGCGGCGTGTATTAGTCCGGAACACGTTTTCACTCCAAGCACATGATGCTGATGCTGCATGTTACCCTGGAAGAAAATCCTGCATTCCTGCATCGAATTTCTGACCAATGAAGGAAGTGACTGCTCCCATATGGCTTTGGTTGATATGTTTTTGTTCACTTGGAATTTTTCTGTCTGAAATGTAATGGATGCATAAATCCACCATCATTACACTGTTATTTATGACCAATCTATGATGCTCAGTGTATTCCAGGAGTTGTTTTGGGATCATCTTTTGTAATTGACTTGTTTGGTGTACCCACTTTCCCTCAACCTGCATCATCAGCTTTTACTTCAGTTAGTGATTTCCTACCAGTTTGCCAGAAGGACTTCCAACAGCCTCTAGAGAACTGGCCTGGACGTGCCTCAGGTTCACACCTGGCATCAACATGCATCTTGGGTGATCCGATCACAAGTGGAGTGGACAGCTCTAAGTACAGTTGTGAGTTGTGAAGACGCATTGAGGACGCATTGAGATCCGATGACTCAGATCACACTATGGCCACATTCTTTTAGCAGTGTGTACATCAATGTGTCCTGGGCCACATTGAATGACTGCCTACTCAACTGACGTCCTCTGCGTAAGCGGAAGTACGTACTCATTCGCGAGCCAAAAAAATTTGACTCAACGAAGAAGAAGAAGAACGAAGTGCGACAGACAACAACTACAACAACAGGAACATTTCGAAAAGCCCATAGAGATATATTTCGAGTGCGTCAAACATCTTGGGCGATTTGGTTTGCCTGGAACACCCCAAGGAATAGAACCAGTCTGTGTTATATTGATTTCTTCTTCTTCTACAACTAAGCATTTGGTCTTTACAAACATGTAGACCGGGAAGTGATATCCACAAGTGGTCGCTCAAGACCACTTGTGCATGTGGAGATGTGTTCTAAAGCCAGGTGTGAACTGACGTACTTAGAGCTGTCCACTTGTGATCGGATCAACCAAGTGTTAGTGGAGAGAGCAATAACGATGGTGATAGCGTTGAGAGGTTTTCCAGTCGAGACAAAGCAACAGAAAACACACGTTGGTGGAGAAATCGGCGTGTCTTCCTCTTCTACGGTGGATTTCTCCCTGCGTGATTGTTGAACGTCAGTGCAAAATGATGAGTCTAGAAAGAAGAATATTAAATGTCGACTACGTTTGGCCAGTTGTCCAACGGAATGAGAAAAATCCACCACCGAATAACAAAATGGACCCAGAAATGGAAGGTGCAAAGACACTTCAGCTTGGTGGATGCTTCCACCTGGGTCCTCGGGTTGAAGGACAGTCTCCTGGCTCACTATGCCACCCTGTGGCCCTAATGGGGGAGACATGTAGATCCGAAGCCCTCGGGAATTCTGGGGAGTTGGTCCTCCTGTTGGTTCTGCACCGCTACTTACCATATAACACTGACGCCTGGGAGTGTGTGAAGTGGAACCGTGGGGAATAGATCTCTTTGAGGCAACTCGCTTGGGAGTCTCAAATGAGAAGCCGAGCTTGTGTATTGTTTTAAATGCCAGGCTTTTCCCCCCTCCGCCGTGCTTTACTGTGCAAGCCGTCAGTTGTAGCTCAGTCAGCTGGCATTTAATGCTCAGCCATTACATCCTTTACTGCTGCTTTAGTATAGGCCTAGTTGTTACCGGCATGAATATGAACAGACAGATGTGACAGCTGGCCAGCCATATGTGACAAGACTTTTAGATCTTTACGCCTTAATTATTCTTTCCCTTGGGACCAGTATTGACATTTTAAGTTTTAACACCCAGACCTTATAAACTACCAGCCTCCAATTGGCATTATCTGTCTCCTGGCAGCCTGCAAGCAGATCTAGAAAGGAGCTTGAATGTTTTTCATGATGGCGCAGCCGCCACATCTTCAAGAGCTCAATTCAGCTAATTCAAATTTTGTCACAGTGTTGTATCATTTTCTACACATTGTGTCTTGTCTGGTTTTTTTTACTGATCAGTGTCTCATTAATAACAGGAAGTGAAAGTTGGGTTATTTTGAAACTTCTACTTTAACTATAACTATCTACATATTAGCTACAATTTCCTCCCATAATCCTTTGCAAATGTATTTTTAATGTATAGCTGATGTCATGCAACGGGAGAACCTACCTCTGGGTTTTTCATGTATTAGTTTGAATAGACTGCTGCCATACAGTGATGTTTGGTGATATAGCAAACATTTTTTTACGACCGTAAGACAATATTTTAATATTTTACAAATTGTCTGTGTTAATTTTACTTGATTCCCCATAGAAAGAATGAAGGCTGCTCTCTCTCGGGGATCACAGACCAATGTGCAGACCCCAACATCACTCTCTCTCTCTCCCCCCGTCACCTGGGTCGTCCCACACATTCTCATTTCTCTTGTTATCCCAGGTTCTAATTCCAGTTGCCGCGGCAACCCCACAGCTCCCCCCACTCATGCAACCCCCCCCCCCCATCTTACTGAGCTGCTTGTTAAGTGTGGCAGAGCTGGTTACTGATTGTGTTTCATTAATATTTTTCCTCCGGTCGGGTTTCTTTTGATGGGCCACACGTCTCGACTCTTGACTAAGTCTAGCTTTCTTTCCTTCTTGCTTTCTTTCTTTCTTGTTAATTTTCTTTCTTTCTTGCTTGCCTGCTTGCTTTAACACTATGGATACTTTGGTGTAAGATGAAGGCTGGCTGGCTTCCCATCTTTCGTTCTTTCTTTCTCCCTGTCTTTCTGCTTTTCTCCCTTTATCTGCCTCTGTCTCTCTCCTCCCATCATTGTCTGTCGTTGCCACCATCTTGGCATCTCCTGGAGTCAGTCTCTATGGTGCTTTTGATTGGCTAAGAGCAGAGCCTGGAATGTGCCTGACTCAAATTACTCCATTAGAGAGCGTTAATCTCAGAAGGGGTCTCCACCAAAGGCAGCCTGATGCGATTGATTCGTCAGAGCAGTTTAGGCAAAAGACAAAACGTGTGAAAAAGTAATTTCAAGCAGCAGAAAAGACTAAAGAGTGGGACTAAAAGTTTGATAGTGGCATGAGTGTACTTGGAGATAGCAGAAGAGAGGGAGAAAGGAAGTGCTGGTTATGTTCCCAGATTCACTGCGGACATCTAAAATGTCACCTTACCGTGTGTGTGCGTGTGTGTGTGTGTGTGTGTTTGTTGCAGTCTAGCAGCTTTATCTGCCTGGCATTTCCTGCTTTCAGAAGAGACTACGGCACCAGGCGCCATCCGATGACCCTCCGAACACCTCGGCGCGGCAAAGAATATTGAGGGGAGCACATGTAACCTTAACATGAATTAGGACGGCTTGGATTCGGATGATGACATTCAGGGTTTGCCACCTCTGCTAACACCGTCAGAGCAGTTATTTTGGTGTTAGGATGCGCACAGTTTTGTCTTTACGCGAGGCTCTTTGTCCAGGTAACGGACTGATCCCAGATGAGGCTCCCCCCCGGGTGATTAACAGAGAAAATACGCCTCAGCGGGACACATTCAGGGTTGTCTGGCGTCAGCTCGGTGCTGCAAGTTGGGAGTCTTTTTTTTTTTTTTTTTTTACAGTTGGGAACAGTTAATGCTGCACGGATAGAGGCTGGCATTTAGGTGCTACAGCAGCCACAGGGAGACTGACATCTGCAGACACTTGACGCCCACTGCTATATCAACTGGGGTTCTTGAGGGAGCAAATATTGAAAATGTCACCTGAAAATTATATGTACATTTTAGAAACTCTTGAATTTCTAGCCTCTTTTAAAGAAAATCCTATTTATGAAATTCAAATGTCATGCGTCTTGTATAGGATAATATAAAATTACCTTGAAAATGAATGAAAATGTATTTTTAACTGTAGTAAAAACAGATCAACACGGGTTCAGCAGTGAGTAGGAAAGGGATTTAGTGTGCTCAGCTATATCAGCTCTAGCATGTAAGGGGAAGGATCGGAAAAGGGTTGTACATCTGTTTCTCGTTGTGGCGGAAGGACTGCGTGGGCCCGAATCCTCGTCCGGTGTTGTGCAGTAAATCAACTAACAGAAAGGTGCAGTAAATAGCGTAATCCAGCGTGGTAATCCAGCCCAGTCGAACGGAGATGATTCCACCCTCCTCAAATGAGGAAACAGTAGAATGACACCATCAGTTGCATCTTCTGTGGCTTTGGAACAAAACAAAAAATTGCATCAGGTTAAGAAAATCACAATAATAGTCTTACATTACATTCAACAGCTCTAATTATTGTTTGTGTTATATTTGTCTTTTTCCATTTGAGTTATTTACTCAAATACTGCCTGTGCCTAGTTATGCCAGTAGAGTCATTTTATCTTTTTTTTGTTGTTGTTTTTTTGCATCCCTGCTCTCGATGCCTCATCTGACCAGCATTTTTTCCCCCCCTGCTTATTTGTGCTGGCATTTCCCTTTGTGCTATCAAGGCTGTGGTTTGACACCTCCCAGAGTGGGACGGCTCATTTGCAGCCCTCACTGTATAATGCATGCACTCTTTAATGTATAGGTAGCGATGTATAAAAGGTGAGAAGATCACTCTGGGTTTTAAAGATGATCCCTCCCTTTTTATGATTTTAATGGTGAGCATTTAGAATTCTGCCTGAATGTAAATGAACGTGTGTGTGTGTGTGTGTGTGTGAATGTGGTAATTGGGAGGTAGAGTGACGTCGGGGCACACAAAGGAGTAGCCCCTGTCGTACTGAGTGCAGCCGACGGATAGAGCTGAACTTATTAGCGCAGCTACCTTTCCCTTTCCCTTCCCTTCGCTGAAAAGAGCAACAGCAGAGCAATAAGACAGAGTGCTCCCATCACCCAGTCTCCCACCCAATCTTCCCACTGCTTTATGAGACTAGAGCTTGCTTTCCATCCACATATTTTTATGTGAATTCTGATGTAGCGCATTAGAGGAGCGGAATGGAAAGGGGAGTTATGGAGGAAATGTCGCAATTTTTTTTTACCCCCCCCCCCCAGGCTGTCGTACGTTCACGCCGTCTCGTCCGCCGTTGGTTGCGTGTTCGATAGTTGGGGCGCATTGCAATATACTATAATAACCGCTTGCCCAGTACTTTCCAATTTCTGAAACACTCTTCCCACTTTTCTGGTTGATTTGTTTTCTGAGTTCTTCATTCAGGAAGCCTATTTACTCGCTTCAGTCCAGCTGGTGGAAACCCACCTAATTCATTATTTTAACATTTCAAAAGTTTGCTTGAAATTCACTCGACCCCCCCCCACCCCATCCCCCTTATGTCTCCATCCTTAATGCTGTCATTTACCTCCTGCCTGCATGTCCAGGAGTGTTTACTCCTACTGGACACCATGCCTGTGTTGATGAGCTGCTCTGGTCACCAGCATAGATAATGTTGATCCTGATCCTGTGGTGCTGATGAATGGACCTGGACAGTCTCAGCTGCCAGCCTCACCAGGGAGTGGGGAACTGGATGTGGAACTGGATGTGTTGCGAATAAGGAGGCCAGTTTTGTCGCCCCCCCCCCCACCCCCACCACCCACCCATATTTCAGCACACCGCTATGACAGTATGACAAGTTAAGTGAGCAGTTAATCTTAATTGGCTTCTCTACAGTGTGTCTGTCTGTATGTGTGTGTCTGTGTGTGTGTGTGTGTGTGTGTGTGTGTGTGTGTGGACCCAGGTGCGTATGAAGTGTGTGTACTTTATGCTGATGGCAAGAGCAACAGTACTAGGAACACACATCTGCTTAACAAAGGGATGTTTGCTTTTCATTGATAGTCGGTTCATTGATGGCTTTCCCAGCTACCCTCCCTCTCTCTTGAGAGCTGTGTGTGTGTGTGTGTGAGAGTGTGTGTGTGTGTGTGTGTGTGTGTGTGTGTGTGTGTGTGTGTGAGAGAGAGAGAGCGAGAGCTGGGGTATGTCTGAACCTCGCTGTCATCACTGTTCTTTACATTGGGGAATCTCTTCTTTCCACTATCTCTTGCTTTTCTCTTTTTTCCCTCCCTGCACTTTAACGTAGCAGATTCACACCAATCTTGCCCCCCCCCACCATTCCTCTTATTCCCTGTCTCACTTGACTCACTCTCCCTCTCTTTAAGACGACTTCTCGCAAATTCAGTGACATGTACCGCTGCCGGCACAGTTAATCATTATAATTGTTGGGAGAGGAGAGAGGGAAATGTTAAGGGGAGAAAAGGGAGAAAGCGAGGGAGGAAACGCCGTGCGGAGGGAGTAGGTGCCGAGTGCTGGAGTACGGGGGGAAGGGAGGGGGCTCAATTTGGAGCAAGGCATGAAGGGATAGATGGATTTGCCCCTTGTTGAAATGAGCCTTTATGGGTATCCAGGGAAAGGCGGAAAGCAGCTTGTACCCAGGCTGCGTTCCTGTGCCGGAGCAAGCTGACATGGTTTTAAACCGTTGTTCAAATGGAAAACAATGCAAGGAAGGAGTCGACGTGTTTTCCTTTCCTCAGTCAGAATCCCCAAAATATTCTGAAATATGGAAAATCTGACTGCTGCGATACGGACGGACCACGTTTTGATTTATTAGAGGAGCTGTAGTA
This sequence comes from Hoplostethus mediterraneus, assembly GCA_034670385.1. NCBI lineage: Eukaryota > Metazoa > Chordata > Actinopteri > Trachichthyiformes > Trachichthyidae > Hoplostethus > Hoplostethus mediterraneus. Next base: position 2,708,480 of record JAXDDW010000034.1, on the reverse strand, counting down.
GAATCAGACCAGATTAGATTTGGGCTCCATCACGTTCACCGAGAGTTGACCGAGCCCTCCGTATGAGCAGAGGTTGCTCACTGTTCATGGTAGTGCAGCTTTAAGAGGCTTCTCTTTCTTAGTGCATCACAGCCCCTTAAAGGGTCACTGAGGACTTGACTGAGCTTAGCCCATCTTCTGAGGGGCTTGTCGAGTGATTAGACATTGTCTTTATTTGAAGATGTTCTTAATGCTAGATGTCCATTTGGCAAGAAGCGATCGTCACCTGACATTTAACGCCCAGTATTTCAAAAATAACACAAATTAAATCACGTCATGTCGAAGAAAAGGTTTTCAGCTGGCTAACTAAATAGGCAGGTTTACTCGATTTCTAAAAGGTATCCTATTTAAAAAAAAAGAGTATTTCATCTGGGAATGAAACTGTTTGGACCAGGTATACAATGCCCCCATCACCCATCACGCTTTGTTCAGTAAATATTGATTGAGTGCGTACATGATGCCCGACACCCTTTGCGAAAAAAGAGAGTGGTCAGAAGAGATTAGACAAGCGGCGGGGATAAAGACGGGAGTTAAAGACAGGCTTTGTTTTTTTGCGGTCCCTTTGTGAGCCGGGGCTCCTGCTAATTACTAAGCTCTCTGGTCCTCGCTCGATGTGTTTGAAATCCACTGGATGCAGATAATTGAGCTGGAAACGTGTTACATGACAAAGTCAAGCTGAAGGACGACCACTAAAACAGGGCCCTCCTCTCTCCTGTGTTTCTCTCTCATGCACACTTTTGAAATAACCCCCCCCCCCCACACACACACACACCTCTCTCTCAAATGATTCATTGCACTCCGTTTGTCTTTGGTGTTTGTTGAGATTGAAGCTTAGGGGATGTTGGAGCCACCTATTGTGATAAGCTAGAGTCAGAACAGAGTCGGAGCGGTGGCCGTCGTGTCAGGCGGACCCGTGTTTTCCTGTTGCTAAAATAATTGCTTTTTAGTTCTTAGTTTAGGGATGCGAGCTGTTAAAAACTCTCACCCATCATCATAGCCAAGTAGAAGCACAAATGTTTATAGCCGCAGGCGAGCCGTGTCCGTCCATGCATCTCAAGTTTTCTCCCACTTACGCGGTGAGTTGTAACTCAGACTTTGCGGAGCCTAAATCACAAATTGATTCCAGTGCTTCGTATGAAAACTGATTTACTGGATTGGATACATAGATCTCGGGCAGAGATGGGCCTCCCCTGAGAGCGGTGGAGTGAAGTGAAAACAAGGTGAAGAGAGACTCCCTGTCGCTCTATTTGCATTTTAATTATAAATTGCATCATTGCACCGAGTGCGGTAACAAAACAACTCCCTCTCCCGCCATTCGCTCCTCCCGTTCGCTTCAAGCTCCGCTCGGTTCGTGAGGATGGAACTTCACGCAGGGAGAGCCTCTGCAGGGCGGAAAACAAACAAGGGAGGCTGGTTGCAGAAGAGGACACTCAGTACGGTCACGTAGATGAAGGTTAAAGACGCTTTACGTCGGTGGCGGTATGCAAACGTGCACATGTAGTCTCTAGCAGCTTGGTTGGTGGGGGGGGGGGGAAGGAGGAAATATAGGGTTGAATATTTTGATATTTGTACATCACCGGTGGCTGTCCTCGCTGGAGAGGAGGAGGCAGAGCGAGAGATGTGGACTGGTTGTGGCTCGTATTATTTTGTCATTTAGAAAGCACTTCTCTGTCGTTATCTTGGCTATAAAGGACCACTGTGGTTTGGTTGTGTCTGCCTCAGAGTGTTTTCTTTTTTTTTTGGTCCAGTCTCAACTATACACAGAGGATTTGTATCTCTACTGTGTGTGTGTGTGTGTGTATAGAGGTACTGTAGGCTATTTTGCCACAGAAGCGTTGTGCTGTGAGTGTAGAGGGCTAATTGATCACACTGGAGCAGTGTGCAAGGGCAAACTGCGAGAGCACAGACTGTAAGGCTGTAGACATGGGAGTTAAAGCCCTGCCCTTTTTCCCCCTGTTTTTTTGAGGACGGCATCATGTGTACAGACACATGCACACATAGTCCTGACGGGTTATACCTGCTAATGGCAGATAAGCCTTGTGCAACATGTCCAATTCCTCTATACCTCAAAATGCAATCTTGACCAGTCACTGAGATACAATTTTAAAATGATTACACTTTCTTGAAGGAAGTAATTCCATTTGTCTCTAATACAGTTTCACTTGGTGCAGGATTACACACTTGATTAAAAAAATGGAGTTGATTTACATGGGAAACAAGTGAACATATATCTCACCCTGTTGGCAGATTTTATCATCTATTTTCAGAGAAGACTGAACATGAAACTGACTTGTTAAGATGGATATTTTTTTCAGTGTCCTCCCCATTTCCATGGACGGTACAAAACACTTCATTTATAGCTTTAAAAAGGGAGGATGCCGCCACATCCTGTCAGTGTTTATATCAAGAGATGAGTCGTCGAGTTTCAGTCTCATGTTTGGGATGGGTGATGGGGATTGAAGCTGCTCTTTTTTTTTGTTTTGTTTGTGTCCGGGTTCAGCATCGGAGCCTTTTTTACCGAGTCAGACAGCAGCTGGCCGGCTCTGCGGCGGGAGAGCAAAGGAGAGATTTGGGGGGGGGGAGTGCAGAAACAGAAGGAGAGACGGGGAGGGAGAAAGGAAGGTTGATTGCGAGTAGCCAAACACTTTCCTGTTAGGATAATGTTGTTCTTCTTTTTAGTCTTTTTAGTCTTTTTAGTCTTTTTAGTCTTTTTAGTCTTTTTAGTCTTTTTTTTGGTCTTTTTTTTTTTTTTTTTGCAGCCTTGGTATCACGTCAGGCTGGACTAGCTTCAAACCGCTGCAGGCTGTTGATGATGTTAAATGATGAGCGATGATGTCGAGATGAGATGTAGTGGCCTTCAAACCAGCTTCTATTTAATATCAAGAGAGTATGGCCACTGGAGTGTGGCCTGCGTGGAAGTGCACGGTTGAATAAACCAATCCATGAGTTTGGATGTGAATTCATTTAAGTGCAATTGAGATGACAGCGTGGTTAGACTACAGGAGGCTGGCGGTCGGTCGTCATCGTTCTCTTCACAACAAAAGTCCCGTTCAAGTAATTGCGGAAAACCACGTTAGGAAATGTTGCTGGATGTCGATTTTTAAGCGCGTCTAGAAATGCCGAGTCCAATTTTTAAACGATCGCGACTCGAGCTTCAATAGCTAGTTGCACATATGTTCTGAAGAGCAGCTGAGACATTTGTTAACATCCTTGATTTGGGTTTCAGGCGACTTATTTCTGAATGTAAACCCTTTAAATTCTTTGCTTCTCTTCCATTTGTTTTCAGGGGGGGTGTTTTCATAAGCCCCCTGTGGCATTTTCTCATCTTACCCTGCACAAGTTAGTCATTTGCACCTCAATTTTATATCTCCGAAAGCAAGAACGGGGATAGGGACGAGGGACTGCAGGAAAAAAAGAGAGGCAATAGAGCAAAGGAGGAAGGGACCGTGGGATGTTTTATGCCTTGTTTTATGACAACATCGTGTGGGTTTAAGAGCGCCAGAGAAAAGGGGGGGGGGAGGTTTAGGTGTCGGTCTAAAAAAACAAAAAACAATAAAGGGAGAGTGCGAGAGAGGAGAAAGTCAGTGATATGGAGCGGGATAGTGATGTTGTTTCAGTGGGGCTTTCTCCACGGTTCAGGGAGGGCCTCTGTCTCTTAATCGATCACACCTCCTGCAGCCCCCGGATCCGACACACTCCAGCGTCTTCCCAGCCCGTCGCCGAGGTCACGCGCAGCCCTGTCATGCATGTGCACCCGCTCTTCCCCCGGCTTTTGTCTTTTTTCCTCTTTTTTTTTGTGTCTTTCTCCCCTCTCTACTCCTTTTTTTTTTTTTCCCCTCTCGACGCGCGAGTGCCAGGGTTATCAGGAGTGCCTTGGGCTAGATGGACAACCACTGTTTAACAGCGGACATGTTTTCATACATGCTCCACATGCCGCCTTGTTTCCACATCTGCGCGTCTGTCTTTCACACACACCTGAAAGGCGAGTCTCCCTTCCCCCTGCCTGGTTTTTGCGGCGGCTCCTCATATATTTTCCATTTTCCCGTCATTAATGTGAGAGAGGGCCCCGGCTCTGCTCTCCTCTCCGCATGCCTGTCTGCTCCTGAATCTCTCATAACCGAGGGTGTGATTGGTTGGTTCGTACCGTGCCTGTGTGTGTGTGTGTGTGTGTGTGTGTGCTACTTTTGAGGGGCAGCGTGCCTCCAGCCAACTGTGTGTCTTTTTAAAAATAAAAAAATAAATAAAATGGGGGTTAGCTACTTCACTTGATCAATCTTGCCAATCCTCCAGATGCATCTGCGCACGCTTCCCGCTTGCTTTCCTGGGTGCTCCCGCCCGCTTTTAATGGAATCTGACCTTTTAATGAACAGACTTCATTAACCCTCTGTCAGATTTCTCACCAGAGCTTGAGGGAAGAGAAGCGGGGTCGATTCTGAACTCTGGGAAAGAGAGCCAGTATGTGGGTGTTTGATTATGTTCAGAAATGCGTCACGCGTATGCTCAAAGCCCGCAACGCTCTGTCACTCAGCCTAAACATTTTGGCATGTTTTCAGTCTTTGTAGCTGATCCCGCTAGTCTCCGTAGCTCATCTCTCTTTTCCTCGCCTCCTATCGCCATACAAGGTGACCCTCCAAAACACTCCAGGATCCCCCACTGTGATCCAAGCCTCTTTTTTTTTTTTTGCAGGAGTCCGAATCATGCAGCTGCACCCCCTGTCCACCTGGTGGCGGTGTCTCGGCTCTGCGCCACCCGTTTTCTTTTCCTCCCATCAGGAAGTGGGGCCCTGAGGGAGAGGCTAGTGGGTGGTGCCGTGTATTTGATGTTTCTCTTTCATGTCGCGAGTAAAAGGGAATTTAAATGGAGACACATTGCGTGTGTGTGTGTGTGTGTGTGTGCGTGCGTGCACGCTCGCATGTAGAATGTTTTTTTTTTTTTTCATAATGAATTTATTTTCCCTTTCTGAGAGTCGAAGCTATAGCTGTAATGAATTCCAGAAGGCTTTCCATCTCTATACTGTTACTCTCCACCTCCTATTTCACAGCGGCCTTTGTTGCCTGAAGTCCCTGGATATATTTAACCGTTTAATACAGATCTATTAATATGATTATCATCATCATCATCATCACAGTATAGTATGTCACTGCACAGTAATGATGAGTTGATTAAATAATGTCTAATAATCTCTAGACCCACCATTTTGCCCTGATGCATTCAATGTCTCCATCAGCAGTAGTCTCAGGAGACCACAATGCAGCCACGAGACATGTTGCGTTTTGAGTTGGGAGCAATGTCTCTCTTTCCCCTCGACTGGAAAAACCTGCTCTCTCGCTGTTACTATGCTGTCGCTATGGCTATCGCTCTCTCCACCTACACGTATAACCCACAGCTGAACGCAACACGTTCTCCGGGGGTTGTCGCAAGGCATCCCGGGAAATGTGGGAAATCACTAACTGAAGTGGAAGGCAGTTTGAGGAAAAGTGGGCACACCATAAAAGGAAAGTACAACCCAAAAAACAAAAAAAAAACCCTCCCGGAATGCTTTGAACATCACTGGTGATATATAACAGTGTAAGAGTATCTGAGGGGGGAATTCTCCTTTAATTCTCCTTTAATTGATAGCTATATAATTGCAATAAACTGGTGTTGTGTAAACACACTGTGCAGATTATAGTCCCAAAATATATATCATCACATCATCATGTAGTTCAAAAATATACGATGCTATTGCAGCGTCTAACAAACTTCACAAATCAATATCACAATTTCATGCCAATGTAACAAGGTATTGTTCTCCTCATTCATTTTGATTCCTCCTATTAAGGAAGAACTGGGTAGCTGACTTTGTCCTCACTATAGGCAACTTTGTTTTAATTTCAACTTCACTTGCTACAGCATAACTTTAGATTAGATGAAACTTTAATGACCCCTGTGGTGAAATTGGGTCATGAGGAAAGGCTATCGATAAGAATAAGACAAATGCTGATTTTTTCAAGAAAGACACGTACTGAAGATAATAAAACAAATAATTTATGGTGCAACAACAATAATAATAATACAGTTAATATAGATGCAACGTTTTCACTGACAGACATATGCCATTGAAATGGATGTTCAAGTGAGCATCGCTAGCTATTCACTGCATCAGGTGCACGGCTGTTAGAACAAATAAACAGAAAACGTGCAAATACGCATCGTGGTAACGTGCGCTGAAACGTATCGGGTCAAACTGCAACGTGAGTGCATACAGGCTTGTCGTCTGGTCAGCGCGGGGAAAGTTCCTATCCTGAAGGGAGAGGCGGATGCGGCATCACCTCGCTTAGCTCTTGTTTATACAGAGGAAGTTGGATCTATCTGTCTGTTGGTTTGTCAGACTCTCCCTGGCCCGTTGAGGTGTGTGACAGAGAGTGGAGAGGAGAGAGATGCGGAGAGAGATGGAGGCTGGACTGGCAGAGTGAGAGCAGACTGTCTCTCTGTAATGAATATAAATGGGCTCCAGGCCTCACTCTCCTCCTCTGAAAGCAGGCAAGGGGTGACGATGTGGAGAGTGGTGGCCACACACCCTCCACACACACACACACACACACACACACACACACACACACACACACACACACACACACACACACACACACTGATACTGTATACAAACACACACACACAATTATACAACTGTCTTTTTCTTGCTTTTCGTGGCGACCGCGCTGTGGTCCTTAAGAGCCAAGTCCAGCTCTATACCTTCATCATGGTGTTGTCAAAATCATTTTGTCAAAAGTCTTGTACTTTTTGAGGAGGGTCTATTTTTTTTTATGATCGCTTTGGCCCAATTTTCACAGCAGAGTTTCAATGTGCAAAAACAGCCAAACTAACTTGTCTTACCTCAAGATCCCAAAATGCTGAAAGTGCACAACTCTAAATCACACGCTCCCTTCTCAGCATAGATCCTCTCCACAGATCAGAACAACGTTGCCAATGCCAATCTGGCTCACTGAATCAACTCAACATGTATTTTCAATCATGTTGCATTATTCCCAGTGACATTACTCAGCTTAGTAGCACTGCAACATGATTGCTAATTACTTGATTGGCTAACTTCATACCCAATTATTTACCCACCTGATTCTACTCCATTTTACTAATGCGAGAGGAGGTGCACTTATGTTTGCACCTGCGCTAATTCCCTTTATTTCCATTTTACCACATGCACAATTTCCTCTCAAGAATATGAAATGATGTTATTTTTCCTTTATTTCAGTGACGGAAAGGCACATTTTGATTAAACAATTGCATTGTAAAATGATTGTACGACAACATACTAAGTAAGTAAGCAGTGCTTCTGTGTATGTATGTAATATGTCATAAGCTGTGTTAATGTCACTGTATTCTCCATAGATGACATGAAGCTGAGATCACATTCAAATAAACCGATCATTAGTTAGATCGCTGTGGGTCTCTGCAGAGTCCGTCTTCCATCTCCCTCTCCCTCTAAGCATCCTTAACCTCGTCCTAATCTCCTCTGCTCTTCAGCCCCAGTCAGGGGAAGCCTGCTGGTGCTGATGCTGCCCGACCAGCTGGATGGACCCGCTCAGAAAACATCCTCTGACCCGCCTTATCTGCAGCACAGCACCTCCCCGTCCTCCCCTACTTTGCCTTTTAATTGTCTTTGGAGGAACCCGATCTTCTTAACTCTGCGACAACGTGTGTTTTCTCCGTGCCGCGTGCATTATCACCTATTAGTCACTCTTCCCCTTCGCGCCGTCATCGTTTGATTCCCCCGACAAATGAACTGTCTGAAGACATTCCTGGCGAGGGAGTGTTATGATTAGCACACATCCCAACTCCGTCTCTCAGAGTTGTTATTGCTGCGTTTCTGCCGCTGTGCTCTTCATGTTTGTCATGAAAAGGAGAAAAAAAAAAAAGGCTTTATTCTGGTCAAGTGTCATCTGGGTCTATTTAGAAAGCTGTGAGGTTGTTAGCAGCGCTTCCAGTGTTGTCATGTTTTCTTAAAGTGACTCCTCGTGATTACTTGGCATCGGCGGCGCAGGATGCAAGAAAAATGGTTGGAGTGCGGCTCTTAAGATATGCAGTTAAGTGGAGCCCCGGCGACGCCGCGCGCCAACACACACGTGTGCGTGTGTACGAAGTGTGCGTACACACCCTCGCTCACGTAGAGTATAATTAATTGCCAGGAAGTCTCAGGTAATTTAAATTGCAAATCAGTGCCGCCTTGTTCTCCCAACTTTTGTGATTAATATTTTATTGTTTTACTGAGTGGAAAATGCCACCAGTGTTTTTCATCAGATACAAATAGCACAAAAGAAGAAACGGGGTGGCGGGCGGGGGGGGGGGGGGAGCGTTGAATCGAGGAAGATTCCGACGCAGGCAATTGAAAGTTATCTCCAAACGTTAATTAAGTCACGTCTGGGTCTGGGGGTGGGAAGGTGTGGGTGTCGCCTCTCCTGTCGCCAATCCACTCGCTGAGACGAGAGGTCTTCCCCTCACTTTTTACCCCCCCCCCCCCCCCCCTTCCCCTTCCCTCGGTTCTCCTCGCCTCGTACCCAGTTTCTGCCAACTTTCTCTCAGGTCCTGAACTTCTCTTTCAATCAGCCACTAATTAAGCAGGGGAGTGGAAGGGGTTTCTCTTGGCAGGAGATTGTGCGGGGGCGGGGGGGTGGGGGGGGGGGGGGGGGTTCAGTGAGTAAAGCCAAGAGAGAGGAACAGATCCTGCCACCTCGCGATGACTCGGGAGATGAAATGCGTAGGGGTGGGAACCCGGGGAGGACCGAGGGATGAAACCAAACGAGAGATGACAGCGGCAGAGAAGCGAGGCTCGGAAACCAAACCGTTGAACGTCACTTTATATATATTTTTTTTCTAAAGAGGCTTTCAATCTCAAGAGACCCCTTATGTAACAAAGGAATGAAAATGAGACCAAAATAATGAAGAAACCTTCACCCAGAGACCACGGGCGGGCTGTATCTCAACCGCCGGCATTTCAGAATGATAAACCCTCGGAAGCAGGCACTTCTAAGAACCCTGACCTTTTCCTTGTCAGTATTTCCTTTTGAAAGTTGCCTGTGACCTTGTGTGTGTGTGTGTGTGCGTGCGTGTGCGTGTGCGCGCGCTCGTGTAAACAAGTGGAAGACTGGCAGCTTGAAATGAGAGTCTTAAGTCCTGCTCTTCATTTAGAGCCACGAGTCAGATGGGTGTCACGGGCCCCCAGATAGAGGAAGGCTTCCCCGGCCGAAGCAGAGCAGCGCCAGGACGTTTGGTGCTTCGAACGCCGAGGCCCCCGTTTGAAAACAAAGTGAAGTCGGATGCCGTTATGTCCTACTCGCCCCGGAAATAGCGCTCAATTCGACTAACCGTTCAATTAGGATTTGCCTCAACGCACAAACACACAGACGCATTCGCACGAGGTCACAGCTCTTCGGGCCGTAACACGCTCCGCCGGGTTTTCAACTTCCGTTTTTTTTGTTTTTTTGTAATGACTGTGTTTCTGTCGTTCGCAGGGCGCTCGGGAGCGATCTGGGGCGTCTGCCGGAGTTGTCTCTCTCGCTCCGCGGCTCGCTCCCGCGAGGGGAGCGAGACCGGTCGCCGGCCCTCACCTCCACCCGGACCCCCCCAGCCCACCCTGAATCCTGGCTGGCGCTCAGGCCCCACTCAGGTCCCCTCTGCATCAAGGCTGGCCATGTCCAGAGTCCCAAGCCCCCCTCCCCCGGCGGAAATGTCCAGCGGCCCCGTGGCTGAGAGCTGGTGTTACACTCAGGTGAGGAGGGACGAACGACCACTGTGTGTGTGTGTGTATGTATACGTGTACTCATGACTGCATCCATCTTCAGTACGGGTGGCCCCAGTGGGAACACCAGCATCAATCTGCAACATTTTCATACAAGTAAATGTCCATTGTGCTACTCTGATATAACACAATGGCGACTCAACCCCTACATGTGTCAGGTAGGGCGTTCCTGGGTCTGATCGCCACCATGCAGCATTCAGTGTTATACGCCCGATAGTGTTTTCTTTGCTTTAAGGATTATGCTGTGTTATCCTATGCTGTCAAACACTGTTTATTTCAGCCAACGCAGTACAAGCCCTGCTCGTTCAGATAGCACCCTCCTGTTGAGAGTAAGGTATATGTGAGGTTTTTCATTGATAATGTCTGTTTTTTCATGTCCTCTATGTCCTTGCGAAAAAAAATTTCATTATTTTTTTTTTTTTTCTCTTGCTGCTTTTACAATCTCCTTTCTTCTTTCCCTCCGTTTGTTGTCGGTGTTTATTAAGATGAAAGGCAGTTTTTGATGTGTGGTTTTGAAGTCCGGGCTGACCAAACACCACTTACCCGTATAGAACAGATAAATTATATAAATAAAGAGATCTTGTTTCATCCCTTGCCCGTCTCTCTCGCCCAGATCAAAGTTGTGAAGTTCTCCTATATGTGGACCATCAACAACTTCAGCTTCTGTCGCGAGGAGATGGGAGAGGTCATCAAAAGCTCCACCTTCTCCTCGGGAGCCAATGACAAACTCAAATGGTGAGTGGGGGCGGGTCTTTCTCGCTATTGGATATTGAAAAGGCAACAGAGAGCATATCTTACAAAGCTGGAATAGCTTCACTTTTACGTGCCGTCGAATGGTTATCCACCTGCATCAACATTTAGCAGCAGAAAATTCAGTTTTCAGCCGATCAGATCCGACAGCATTCATGTGGTTTTTCTCTCAACGATACCAAAGAAATGTGAACTAAGTGAGCAGAACCAGGGAGGGCTTCGTCGGTGATCTGGAAGTGCTTGGACATTTTGAGTTGAAATGATAACATGGTGCAAGATTTATTAGATCCACATAAACAGGGATCCTGTTTTTCCTAGGCCTTGGTTAGAGTTAAGATAGACTTAAAAGGCTTTCATATCAAAGAGGGCCTTGAAACAAAATTGCATCTAGCCGTCTTGTTCCATGACGGCGGAAAAAGCTTACCGAGAGCAGGAAGATTTTGATCTAAGATTTTGAAGGGGTTGAAAGTAATGACTGTAGCCTTGGGTAAAATACCACGCAACAATGGGCCCGGGACCGGCAAGGTGTCTGCTAAAATTAGTAGCAAATTCACAAGCGCACGTTCACAGAATTGGCTGTTTTCAAATGCCACGTCAACTTAAGTTGTTTTTCAAGCATTATGCCATTAAAGCCTCCTGTAAGTGCCTGCCCAAGACCGCTTCCTGCTTTCTCATTACATCTGGGCGAACGTGCTTTTGACAGCTCCCTTCTTTTCACATTTAGGAGCATTATTTTTTTCCATTGCTCACATTCAGTATCGCGTATTGATTAACACACCTCCAACCAGAGAGAACGGACTAGCCTTTGGTTGGAGTGAAAACCTGCATGCTCTCGCCTCTCCGTGGCACATGATTGGACACCACTGCAGTAGACGCTCGTTAGCGGACCGCAGTGCACCGCGGGTCAGCCGGACGCCTTTTGGCCTCACAGCAAGACGGCACAAATTAAAACGATAACAGTAATGAAATGACTTATTTGGAGAAATGAATGAGGACCCGTCCGGAAAATGGTCTCGGTTGAAGAAATAGAAAATGCCCCAGCTGGTGCCGGTAGGAAATCAGAAGTGGCCAATTCAAGCACTGCCATTATCCCTTTACTAGTCCAATAGTTTTTGACAGTTAAGTATCGATCTCAATGGACTGTTGTCTACCACTATTATTATACAGTATTGAGTGGGGATGGCCCCGTTTGGCTGATATTGACCTGTCTGGTCTGTGTATGCGCTTCAGAGATGCTCAGCACCTTAGTGTGTCACCGTGTTTCAGAAAGTATTTTTTAAATTGCCTCACACAATTTCAGCTAATTGACAAAATGGCACCAGCCAAGTGGCTTAAAAACAAAGATAAGCAATGAACTGTTCCAGGGTCAGCCTGTGTATATACCAGCCTAGGCAGCAGACAAACCATGTGGTCCAAATACATTGCGCTTTTATTATTCCAAACGCTCTCAGCTACCTTAAGGTATCTACCTTAGCATTGGTATAATGGATACAACTGATCTTCGAAGTGGTTCAAATCTCCTGCCATCTTTGTTTTGGAAAGAAGCGAGTAGGGTGCACTCTCCTTGAGACGATGGGTCTGGGGGCAGTATGGCAATTTCCACACTCATTTTTAAGGTCAGGAAAGCAAGCGAGGAAGCTGATCCCGAGTCAGAACTGAAGAGAAACTTCACTGTGGCGTGAATGATCGAATGAAGGTGCCTGTCCCCCACTGTCCCTGCCAATCCTATGGTTCATCTGGGATGAAACCCATGGGCCTGGCAGTAAATCATTATTTCTCAACACCAAGGCTGGAAAATTGATAACCATGGTCTTTACAGTATAACTGCAAAATATCAGGGGAACAGTTGGGCATTGCTGAAAGACGAAAGTTGTGGTTGGAAAATATGAGCGAAAATGTTTCCTGGAACTGAAGCGCCACTGAGCTGTATCAGTCTGATCAGGACATTTCTTCCCTTTTTTTCCCGCCGCCAGGTGTTTGCGCGTGAATCCTAAAGGTCTGGACGAGGAGAGCAAAGACTACCTGTCACTTTACCTGCTCCTGGTCAGCTGCCCGAAGAGCGAGGTGCGCGCCAAGTTCAAGTTCTCCATCCTCAACGCCAAGGGAGAAGAGACCAAAGCCATGGGTAAGTTCCCAGCTCCGAACCGACGCGCGGGCCTCCTCGTTTTTTCATTTTCCTCTGGCTCTCCATCACTCCGGCCATCACTCCCTCACCCGCCACCGGAAGCAAGCGGACGTCATAACTGAAAAACCATTTAAGCCGAACCTGTAAATCTCCAAAACTCTCGCATCCCCGTCCTCCCTCGGCTGCAACCGCACTTGCCGTTTTATGTCCCGACAGGAAAAAAAAAAAAAAAAAAAAAAAAAAAAAAAAAAGGAGGACATCTCCAAAGTTTGAAGAGGTTTCAACTTTTAAAAGTCCTGTCATACCTTTGGTCTCTGGGGTGTTGAAACGAGCGTAGGAGGCGCGGGGGAGTGTGCGTCGAATACTCGGGAGTGTGTCGATAGCCATATGGGCGTGTGTAATCACTGCAGGTTGGATTCATTTCCTGTAAATATATAATTCAAAGTAGCGTGGGGCAATTTTGATTTTAATTAAAAAAGACCCAACCTTTTTAGGAGTCTTCGTCCGCCTCCCTCCCCCGCTTGATGAATTGGAAACGAATGTGCCTCCAATTCCTGCTTATTTTTTAATTAGGTTATGTTATGGGGAGGAAAAGCAAACTTGTGCGGAATTGAATTAGCGAGGGCCAGATGTGACCGCTTCCTGGTTATCAGGCGTTCTGGCTGCCTCCCTCTCCCTCTCCCAGCGCCCTGCAGCATACTGTACAGGAAGCGTCGGGGAGAGGGGGGGGAGAGGGGGGAGGGTAGATAGGGGAAGTGGGAGGCAGGGGAGAGGAGAGGTGGGGAGGCGGAAGAGCGTTTGAACCGCAGGCGTACGCAGCGAAAACTGTGTACAACCCCCCGCGGTGCCGACTGTGTAGAAAAGGGAAATCACTTTTTTCCTGCTGAGAAACGTTCTACCGTGTGAACTTGACCCCCCCCTCCTCCTCCTCCCCCCCTCCTCCTCCCCCCCCTCACCGTCTTTCTCTCAACCCCTCATTTACTCACTCATGCCTCTCTCTCTCTCACATTCACATTCTCCTGTATCACTTTCTTTTTTTCGCCGTACACTTTCATGTCTCTCTCCTTATATTGTTTGAACACCGTTTTCTCACCCCCCCCCCCCCCCCCCCCCGCGCGAAAAACGCCGGAACGACCCTCGCCGCCGTAATGCCGCGTGAAGCTCGCGCCACGGGGGCTCCCGCACGCAGGTTGCGGTAATGGGGAGAGGATTTGCCCGTGGTATGAGCAATAAACAGGCCTCTGAGGTGTTTGACGGCCATTTCACGAGCGCTTCCCCTCCCCCACCCCACACCCCCCCCTCCTCCCCCTCCTCCTCCCTAAATGACCCCAGAAGAGAGAACCGCCGAGTGAAGAGGATCTCATTTTCCTCTCCTCCTCTGTTTTTTTGCGTTCTCCGGGGCTTTTCGGCTGTAAACGGCGGCGCTCTTGCGGTGTTCACCCCCCCTTCACCCCCCCATCCCCCCCCATCCTATTCTTGCCATGCGCCCTCCTCCAATCTTCCCATCATCCCCCTAGGGAGACCTGGGTCCTCCACTTCGCTCGCCCCTGTCGCAGGAGAAAATTACCCCACCGCCAGCATATTTGTGACGGGGGGGCTTTAGCGGGCGCTCCGTCTAGGAATATGGCAGGAAAGATTGCTCTATCGGTTCTGGATCATTTAGAATCCAATCTAATCCAGGCCTGTAGGAGGAAAAAAAAAAAAGCCAAATAAAAACAAAGTGCCTTAATTAAGAAAGCTGGGTGGCTGTGGACTGTTGATGCGGCGTGTCAGCGCTCGGGCCTCTTCTTACGCTCGGTCCCCACGGGGATGCTTTTCAATACCGCGTGCTTTTGAACAGGTGCGGTTCAGACCATCCGCAGCAGAGAGCGGATAATCGGTAAAGACGGGGAAAAGTTTTTTAAACTGTAGCGAGTGCGTAATAGTCGTAAAAGTACAGCGGGAGCGGCGTCGCTATCGCGGGCAGGTGTCAAAAAAAACCCGAGTGATGGAACTCCTCGGTGCGGCGCCGGAGGAGCCGAGGAGCCGAGGTGTCTGTCTCCGAGGCGTCTGCGTGAGTTCCCGTCTTTCGTAGCTTTTTGGGATGAGGCGAACGTCTCGCTAAAAAAATGGCTTCTGTTATTAATGTACAAAGCCTAGCCTATATACGCTGTGTGCAATTTGCTGTGAGCCTGGATGAAATGTGATTTGTGTGGAGTGGTGGACTGGAGTGTTGAGAGTGGAAGTATCCTCTCCCCGTCGGGGGGGGAAGGGTGGGGGTGGGGGGGTACAGAGCTGATTTGAAGGCTGCGCTGTAACTGCAGATGTGCAGCTTTTGACTGGGGAGAAACCTCACCGCTGTCTCATGAAGCTCCCCACCCGCAACGCCAGTCAGCCCCTGAGCCCCCCCCACCCCCCGCTAGTAAGAGTGTGTTTGCATCTGGATGCTCTGATGGTCCACGCTTGCTAATGGAGATGGATTTAGGCTGGCAGTGGCAGCCCCTCCCCCCCCCCCCTCCCCCTCACGCCATACTGCTCTCCTCTCGGCTCGGCCACATCATTTCTCTCCCTGGCTTAATGTGCTGGCTCTCTCTCCTCTGAGACTGCTGGGTGGGTTGTAACTTGTCTCACGACGTCTCCCCCCCCCCTCTCCCCTCCCCCCTCCCCCCTCCCCCTCCTTCCAACGCAGCTGCCCCCCTGCAGACTCCTCTTCTGACAGCTCTGAGAGGAGAGACGGAAAGTTCTTGTCCTCTGCCGCAAGCTATTTTGTATTCAAATAGCCTCCTTGTTAAGTCTCCCCTCCAGACAGAGGTTTTTGTTGTGTTGTAGCCAAAGGCTAAGTGAGCTTATGCCTGTGTGAGCTGGCCAGAGGGTGGAGTTACAGCAGGGTTTTGGTGTTGGCTGGTGCTTTGTGGCTAGAGAGTCGGCGTGTTTGCTGTCTCAGTTAATTGAAGCTCTCGGTACAGAGCTTGTCAGAGGCGGTTACCCGCGGTAACTGATGGAGGTGATCAGGCGTTGGGCACGGGCGAGAGGGAGCACGGCTAATGGAGTAGAAGTTATCCGACAGTCTTTACATAATCAGATGGTATTGACGGCGGTAGAGAGAACATCAATACACATGTTTGTGCTGACACTGGCTTATAGAGCTCAAGCTTCAATAAAGATTAGATTTGCGTGTGTGTTGTGGACGTGTGTGTGTGTGTGTGTCTCTCTGTGTGTGTGTGTGTGTGTTAGCGGGCTGTAGGATTATTTTTTAAATCGGATACCGGTGAGAACGGGAATGAATGTACTCTCGTATAGACTGAGGCTTTGTCAGTTGAAGGTTAAGTGCTGTTTCCGCTTCAGATCAACCGGTCCTGAGGGGTTTTGGGGGGGGGGGGGGGATTGGATCGGAGCGCGGGCTGTTAGTGGAAGTGTAGTGATTTTGATCAAATCGGGCGCGCCGAAGACCGAGACAGCAGAGTGACAGACGGTCAGGGAAAGAGAGAGAGAGAGAGAGAGTCTTGGCGGTGTGAGTTAGCGAGGCCCGCACTGTTGACCCGTCGTTGACCTTCCTGTTCAACGTGCCCCCCCCGAGCTGCAGCCTGAATATGGATGCCCCGCTCACTAAAAACACCCCGGCATCACACCCCCTCCCCCCCCCCCCCCCTCTCTCCTTCTTCGCCCCCCCCGTCTTGTGCTCAGATGTCATTTTTCTCACCTTATCCCTATCACCTTTCTCAACCGCGGTGCGCGAGAGAGAGGGTGAGACGCTTCACTCTTTTTGTACCTTTCGTGAACGCTCGACTTCTCAACTATCGGGTCTCTCCTCATCGTAGCTGCGACTTTTCACACCGCTCCCCACCGCCCGCGTTTCCCCCCCGACGCAGATGAACCGTCGACGGCATCATTTCGGGAGGCCTCTTGGGTAAATACTCGGTGTGATCTCAACTAGGTGACAGTGCTATACATACCGATGGCGTTGAGGTACCCCGTCCCGCTGCAGTTCAGTTGCGAACGGCGACTAGCAAGTCAAGTAGCCCGATGTCACCGTGGTCATCGAGTGAAGATGAAGGATGAGGTCTGATGTCATCGCCGCAAAGAGCGCTAATTGTTCTTTCGCTCCAATCTCCTTCTCTTTCAGCCTCACTCACTGCATCCCTGTTGAATGTCTGAGTTGTGCTCTCTCTCTCTCTCTCTCTCTCTCTCTCTCTCTCTCTCTCTCTCTCTCTCTCCCCCCCGTCCAACTCTTCTTGGTATTCTGGCAGTGTGGTTGCACTCCTGCCACCTCGGCCCAGCTTACTGAAAGAGTGAGCACCAGCGGTCTGACCTGCAGTTGATGCTCTGCCAGTGCAGGGTCTGACGCCCCACCGGAGATGGCGGCACGACATTAGCTGAGCTCAGCACACACACACACACACACACACTGACACACACTGACACACACTGACACACACTGACACACACTGACACACACACACACACACCCTTATCATCAGTGGCTATATGCATGCACACACACAGGCACCTCAATTTGATGGGTGAGCACTGGAGAACTCACACCTCTTTCTTTTCCTGGCCTCTGTATCTTTTCACTGCAGCTCCTTTCAGCATTCCCTCTCACCTCTCCCCCCCCCCCCCCCCCCCCTCTCTCTCTCTCTCTCTCTCTCTCTCTCTCTCTCTCTCTCTCTCTCTCTCTCTCTCTCTCTCTCTCTCTCTCTCTCTCTCTCTCTCTCTCTAGACACTGCCGGAGGGGAGCTCCTCACACACCACCACTAGTCTTGTTTCATACCCAAATAACACCACTTCACTAGGAGATTCAGAGCCTTGGGACTTCATCTGGGTCTCACATGCTATGTCTTATCAGGCATGTTTAAAGGACACGAAAGGAAGGTGAAAGACAGTAGAGAGAGAGAGAGAGAGAGAGAGAGAGAGAGAGAGAGAGAAGCAAAGTCTTTCTTGCTTTCTTGCGTCTACCCGGCCACAAACAGTACGGTGCAGAAGTTTGAAACCAGACAGGGCTTTGGTCTGCGAACTCAAAAGTGTCTTGACGGAAACCCTGACACTTTTCTGCTGTACGAAGAAGGAAAAGGGAGAACAATGAATAAAGAAGAGCGTTGTGGAAAAAAAAACTGTTGGATTTGTAATTTGCATGCTTGTGTGTGTGTGTGTGTGTGTGTGTGTGTGCATGCTTGTGTCGTATGTGCGTCCACGGCGGTTCCTGTCAGCTTCTGTGCTTACTCCGTCTCCAGAGGCAGGGATTACAGCGAAGGACCCGCCGCATGAGCGCTGGTGGGAATAACTGCATATGCACTGTACTCCCAACGCCCCCCCCCCCCCACCCCCCTCTCTCTCTGGCTCCCTGCACCCTCAGCCGGATTTGACACGGGATCATACAGCAGCCAGCACTGACACGCCGTCTAACTGCTCCCCGCTGTGATCCGTCGGTGGATCTCCTGGTGGGATCTCTCCGTGCAGGAGTAGCCTGGGAGGGGAAATCAACATCTAGGAGGAATCTTTGCAGGGTTATGCACATGGCGGTGTGTTGCATGTGTCTGCAGGAGTCTGAACTCATGCATGCCCTGTGACCAGGGAGCTTCATAGCCCCCTTCACACCTGCCGTTAATATCCAGAGTGTGTGTACATGCAGGTTTTCTGCTGGCCCTGAAAAAGTTATTATATAAAGTTAATTATATCATCTAATTTTGTGTGTGTGTGTATATTTATACACACCTTGTTTTCATTTTCATGCTTCTTAAGTTGAGAAATTGCTCTTCTGACTGAAATTGAAAAGGTCTAAGAAAGTTAACCTGATAAAAGCGGCAGACACCCAGAGATATGACTGAGCTGGATTACATTTCCACCTGTCCTTTACTATTTTCTCTGCAGTATATCCATTGAAATTGGATTTCTCTTTCTTTGCAGATCGTCGCGCACGCCGCTTCCCCCTCGTTCATCCCGCTCGGCGCGCTGCTCGTCGCCTGGTTTTGATTTGTTTGCGCGTCCTGGGTTGGATCCACGCGCCAAAGTTCATTTCCATTCGCGTAGTTGCTCGACACCTCGTTGTTAATGTGGAGGTGGTTTGGGTGGCTTAGATCTTCAATGTGGATTTTATGTGTTTCTGTCTCTGTCTGGATACAGTCTGATGTTAAAGCCAGGTGTAAAGACTGATTAAGTGAAGGTTCCTGTGTGGTTCTTTCTCGCATTTTCCTGGTTTGGGTCCACTTAGCGAGGTAAATACCCATCGATATGAAGCCATCCTAAGTCGTCACCTTCATTTCTATCCTGGCGGGTCGTAGACTCAAGGACAGTGCCTCCACGCGCACAGGGCGCGAGGGAGACGACAGCGATACGAGCCATATGCCACGGTTGTCTGCCGCCAGAGCTCAACCCGACTTAATGCGGATGGGGGAAATCCCCAGAGCGGCGCCCGAAAAAAAAGCGCTTACTCTCATCAAGAAAAAGGCAAATGATGTCGTTTCTCAGAAGAAGGAGCTCGCATCCCTCCAGTAGAAGCTCCAGCTACTTGTAGAGTCCTGTGCCTTTTTTTTGTTTCCCGCAGCAAGCCGTAGTCACGCTATTATGGTTTGACCTTGCGATGCGAGGTGAGTATTCATGACTCTTGGCGGTCCGTGTGACCGCCCCCATAGCGGGCCGATTATACACAGAAGAACCGCGGCGCCATTTCGCCCGCGTCTTCGCAGCGTAACCCGAGTGTTGCCGAATCCTTTCTGCCACTGTCAGAGATAATTGCCACTCCATAAACACATGATAATTGGACTGCTTTGATCCCTGCAATTTCTCACTTCCTGGCCAAAGAGGCACAGCGGTTCTGTCTCGTGTTTACCGCCGGTCTTTATGTGGCAGCGAGAGGATAGAGAGAGGGGAGCGAAAGAGCAGGAGACAGAGAGATTCTGTTTTCTTCTGAAGTGTTGAAAGCTCCCTGCAGGCAACACTTCCTGCATCCAGCCTCTTTCGCCCATTGTTTCTCCAGTGCTTATGGCCGTGACTCATAACACACTTTCTCGCTCGCTCGCTCGCTCGCTCACACACACACACACACACACACACACACACACACACTCACACACTCACACACTCGGAGAGCTTACATTACAAAAAAATGTTCCCACGTAATCTTGTTTTTCCCTTGTTTGTCGATGTGTTTTGCAGAGAGCCAGAGGGCATACCGTTTTGTCCAGGGGAAGGACTGGGGTTTCAAAAAGTTCATAAGGCGGGACTTCCTGCTGGACGAGGCCAACGGGCTGCTGCCTGATGACAAACTCACCCTCTTCTGTGAGGTAGGACCTGAGCCGCGGTGGCGACTCGCTCCACATTACACTGGGCGTGTCCTGTGCCTGTCCCTCGGGGGCGTGGAGGATGAACTGAACCGCAATCAGATCAACCCAAATCTGTCCAATAGAAATTCACTACTCATTAAGGCTAAAATGAACATCAGGATTATTTTACTTTATTATTATTTTGCTGTATCTTATATCAACGTCTTGACTTTTTTCAACTATAACATTCATTATGAAGGAAATAAATTGTTTCAATAGTATACCAAAATTGTGACATACACTATGCGTTGTGTAGCCCCTAGTATACATTATCGTTAGAAGTAAAGTTGTGTTCAAGAAAATAAAATGAATGAATGAAAATAAAATGAATGAATACTCTTCATATATAACCTTTTTGTTTATATGGGTGGTTTTGCCTCACCGTGATCACAACCGCATTCACCACGACTTCACTGTACGTTCCCGTCGGTGATCCGTGTGTGTGTTTTTTCTGCTGGCGGTTCACGGCCCGTGGGTTCAGATCCCTCCCTTGCCGTTAACGGTACAGGCCTGATTTGTCATTCAACCGGCGCGGCGGCGGCGGCTCGTCTCCCGATTCCTCTGATCAGATGCCGGCTGCTGCTGCTGCTGCTGCTCCCCGTCGGAAAAAAAAAAAAAATCCCTTGTTGTTTCTCAGCTCTAACACAGGGGGCAGCAGAGGTCAACTGTCCCCCCCCCTCCCCTCTCTCTCTCTGTCTCTCTCTCTCTCTCTCTCTCCCTGCCCGTTGTCTAGCCAGGGAGCGCAGAAGAGGTTAAACTTTTCCGGCTATGTTAATGCCTTAGTTGTAATGCATGCGCCCATAAATGTTTAAAAAGCATGGCAGTGGCTGTTTAAAACAATTCTAATTAACCCTGCGGGTATCGAGGAGAGGATGTCTTGGAAGTTTCCCCCCTTTTGTAGCGGAGCGATGTGCAAGTCTGTTTAAAGTGTTTCCAAACTGGGCTTATTGACAGAGGGGTAGGAGGGGCAGCGCAGCTTCTCCAGAGCCATGTGGGATGGGGGCAGAGACTGTGTGTGTGTGTGTGTGTGTGTGTGTGTGTGTGTGTGTGCGTGCGCGTGTGAGTATCTTCTGCATATACTGTGTGTGTGTGTGTGTGTGTGTGTGTGTGTGCGTGCAGGCGCGTCTCACCGGGACGTCATTTTGAGGATGAGAGACCGTCCGCTGGTGAGAAGCAGAGGGATTAGCCGAAGCCCCGTGTAGTCGAGGTTGAGGTTGCCGGTTCGAGTCCTCGGCGGCCTCATCCTCTTCCTCCTCTGTAAATATCTGCCTTTCCGCGGTAATTACTCAGCTCCCTTAATGAGCCGGGGCGCCCCCCCCCCCCCCCCCCCTCCTCCTCCTCCTCCTCGCGAGAAGTGGGGCGCCGTGCGAAATAAATGATGCCGGTGCCCCACGGTGAGGTTCTGGGTAGCGCCTTTACCGTTGCCGCGTCGGGGCGCTGCCCGGGAGATGCTTGGCAAGGGAACGGGGGGGCGGCCGGGTGGGCGGTGAACGAGGAAAGTGCGGCGTGGTCGTTTTTTTTTGGATCTCTCTCTCTCTCTCTCTCTCTCTCTCTCTCTCTCTCTCTCTCTCTCTCTCTCTCTCCCCTGGTTCTCTTCCATGTGCGAGCGGCGCCCGGTGTTTACCGTCAGAGCCCTGGCGCCGCTCTCCTCCAGATGGTCCCGTCTTGCATCTGAGAGCGGCCCGATCGCCCCCAGAGCCCGGCACTCCTCTCCCTTTCTCCCTCTTCTCTCTCACCCCCCACCCCCCCCCTCCTCCCATCTTACGTCTTCTCTCATTCAAGCCCAATCTAGTCCTTCCTCTTTCGTTTTTTTTCGTGATTCACTCCTTTCATCTCCTGCTGTCTCACTCAAACGTCACACACACTCTCTCTCTCTCTCTCTCCACCCTCTCCTCCTCCCCCGTGACCCTCGCCTCCCTCGCTCAGCCTTCCTCCTTTGCCTTTCCTCTCTCTTTCCCCCACGTCTTTTCGTCCTTTTCCTTCTGCTCCCTCTGTCTGGTTGAAATGTATAGGTGTCAAAGAGGGTCTGAGGGGGGAAGCCAGATCACGGGCGAAAAAAAAGGGGGGATACCAGCTGGACCTACCCACCCCTGCTCCCCTCCGGTTGCCTCCGGAGACATTAGTAAGTCAAACTCAGCGCAGGGGGGGGGGAATCCGGCTGCGCGTTATGTCGTTTCAGGCCCGAGTAACCTCAGCCGCCGTCCCCCCCACCCCCCCTTTTTTTTCCCTCTCGAAATCCTCCCTCCCTCCCTCCCCCCCGTCCCTGCCAGAGCTCCTCAGACACCTGCGGGTATTTAATGAGGAGATGGCTCCCATTAAAGGTGCTGCGTCGGCTGTCAGAAGAGAGGGCGAGAGGGACAGACAGACACAGGATGAAGAGAGAGAGAGAGAGAGAGAGAGAGAGAGAGAGAGAGAGAGAGAGAGAAGGAAAGCGCGGGAGGTGGCGTGGAAGCAACGGGTGGGGGGACAGGCAAATAAAGACAACAACAAAGACGGTCTTGGATTGGACGGGGAGAGATTTGAGGGTGACGTTTTCCCCCCCCAGGATGAGACGTTCCTCCATCCATTCCTCCTCTAATGAGACACGGTGGTAAAGCAGGTTAAATCCCGTCCTCCCTCTCGCCTCCCTTTTTTCTGTGATTTCTCTCCCCTCTCTGTCCACGCTCTCTCCGAAGACCTCTTGCTGTTAGGTCAGACCAGTCATTACACAGCCGTGATACTATAGATAATGCAGGCGCTCTAAAAGTCCCACAGCGGTGCGGCGGGTCCCGCGGCTCCCGGCGAGGTAACTTTTTCCCGGGTAAGGGGTTACTACTCCAGACGTCTGATGATCTGTTGCGATCATCTAAAGGGAAAGGGCGGGCTTGTCTGTTTTCTTTTTCGGAAGGGGGAACTTATCTGCCCGTCATGTTAAATTGGCTGCCGAGAAGCGGAGGAACACGTTGGGATGGAGGTGGGGGGGGGGGGGGGGGGGGGGGGTTCACAGAGGAAGCCATCTTTTTTTTTTGATGATGCTTGATGCTCGTCATCGGCGTCCACCTCTTACAGTACGGTGATGGAGGTTTGCCCCCCCCCCCCCCCCCCCGACCACAGCTGCGTAAAAAAAAAAAAAAACACACTCTCCAAACTTGATGACTTTTTTTTTTTTTCAATTAGATTTTCTTTGCACACTTCATTTATCCGCTTAATTGTCCGATCACGTGTTTTTTCGTAAATGAATTCTAAATCTCTGTTTTCAAAGTACACGCCTGAATTCAAGGGCAAGTGCGCCGCCAGAGCTGAGCGCTCCCTCCTCCCTCCCCCCTCCTCCCCCCTCCTCCCCCCTCCGCCCGTTCCCCGTCATTCACAGAGCGCGCGGGGGATGAGCGGCAATTGAAAAGTGACCGGATTGGCATTGATTTCACAGCCCTTCCAATCAGGTTCTGAACGCTTCTGAAATGGATCGCTACCTTTGTACTGCTATATGCTTTTATGTGTAAATGGTAAGGGAGTAATATCTTAAGAGGAGCAGAAGCAGAGAGTCCTTAGGAGGAGGAGGAGGAGGAGGAGGAGGAGCACCTACCGCGAGGGGTTAGCGCCCCCGCGGTTTGCAAACCCGGGAGGTGGACCGGTTCGTCTTCTAAACATACGCGGGTTGATGCGGTTTACATCGGTGCGTTCCACCTTTGGTTGACCACTAGCCGGTCGGAGGTCTCGAGGCCGGTCGGAGGCGGGGGGAACAAATGAGCGGGGTGCTGACGCTCAGCTGTTTTCCCTCCTCTTCCTCGCGGTGTTACCGCGGCCCGCCTCTCCTGTCGGCGGGTAAGCACTTTGCCGGGTGACAGCACCCATCCTTCACAGGGCCCCGCCATATGCCGCGCTGCTGTCAGAGGAGACGACTGCAGATGCTCCAGCTGCTCCCCCTCCCTGCACACCGCACAGCACACACTCACATAGCCGGAGAGGAGGAGGAGGAGGAGGAGGAGGAGGAGGAGGTGGGGAGGGGTTGGGTGGGTGTGGTAAGGAAGCAGAGGAGGAGGGGTAAAGAAAGAGGACAGGGCACCGGGGAGTGGTTTGCGTGGGCGAGGGGTTAGGCGAGGATAATGTTTCAGCGCTGGTAAATGAGGAAGTTGTTTTGGGGGGATTACACGAGCACAACTGGCGGAAAAGTTTGGGCCTTTAAGAGGAGACTGGAGACCTAATCAGAGAGATGGGTAGACAAATGTTGATTGAGGGAGAGGCTGATGGGAAGAGAACAAGCAAGCGCTTTGAGTGCATGCTTGATCCCCCCCCCCTCCTGCAGTGGGACTTTTACCATGATAGCTTGTTGGCACCCACTTTTGAGCCGCAGAGAATCCTTTAATTGATACTGGCTTTGCAACGCTTTTGCGCCAACACCACATCAACAGGTCTTTTAAATCCCATCAAAAGCCCTTTGCTTCTCCCTGAGTTCAGGCAGCCGAAATTGAACAAGCAAGCAACTTTTCCCGCTTATTTCTTTCCCCCCCCCGCTTACGTTTTCCTCTCAAGCACTTCAGATCGAGTCTCAGAGTCTCAACACTATCAGTTTAGTGTCTGTGATCTGCCAGCTGAGAAAACAAAACTACTTAAAAAGAGGCCCAAATGGCTGGTGCTCACAGACGGCAGGCCCTCGCTCACTGCCATTGGTGTGTGTGTGTGTGTGTGTAAGAACAAGGCTGGCCAGGCACGACACACTTGGCTGTGAACCGGGGGGGCCGACCGGGACGCTCGTTCAGCAGCCTCAGCCTCAAATCATGCATGAAATATGCCTCTGTCTACGCAGGATCCCCCCCCCCCCCGAATGCCTCCGTGTCAGTAGGCCCACCTGTCGCCGCGCCAAGCCACCCAAGTGACCACCGTTACATGTCAACAGGTACATACAGCGGTGTGTTCAGGTCACCGCAGACGATATTCAGCTTTAACCGTCAATCACAGCTGTCAAAAGTCTCAAAATCACGTTTTTCTTCAAACAAGTGAAAATGTTTTGCCAATTTTTCAAGAATTTTCTATAATCAAGTGGCGATGTCTTGAAATAAGGCAGACTCCACTGGCGTCAAGATACTAGAATATTGACTCTCCCAAGTGGTATGGACTAACGATACACCCTGAAGTACAAAGATTAATAAAAACATTTCACGACAGACCTGTATCGTATTGTGCTTCATCTTTTCTTTTTGCCGTTGCTAGCCTTGTCCATCCATGTAGCCCGGTACGAGCCTATTTTCACCGTCACTTTAAACTGGTAATCCTCGTTATTTTATTTCGGTGACACCTTTTGTGCTAAGTGGTCATTTGCTGTGGCGTTTCACTGTAGGTGGCGCTCTTTCCTTCGTCTGTTCAGCGACGGCGGCTGCCGCTGCTCATGCTGACTACCCAGCTCTTCTTCTGTTTACGCCGAACAAACTGGAGCCACTTCCTGCGCACCGGAGGATTTTTTTTTCCCCAGGAAAGCGCCACCTGACACAGAGGTGTTTACAACAGCAAATGGAAAAGCTTTCATGAACTGGCGAGAGGTTGAATCACTACTGTGTTATATTACTTGGCAATAGAGAGTAGAAAAAAAACCCAACATTTACAGGATAACGTTGTGAATTATTACTGTGAAGTGCAATACTAAACCATTTAGATGAAAGTGAGGCTTCATTTCAGATCTTTACAGCTCAGGAAAACGTGTGCAGTGTTCCTTGAGACCTTTTTTTTTAGTAACCATGTGATAACCGGCGATCCTATTCTCACTCTTACCAGTTAAGGTACCTGTGGCAGATGGATAAGAGCTGCTAATTTTGACTCCTCCTATCTGAGTCTGTCAACTAAATTATCCCGTAATTGCTCTGAGTGTGTTTAATTTGAGCGAGCAATACGGGCCAAATGATGCATTTCCCTAGTCTTCATGTCCCTGTAGCTGTGGGGGCCAGTAAGAGAGAGAGAGAGAGAGAGAGAGAGAGAGAGAGAGGGTTGCACTGTGGGTCTGTGGCACCAAGGCTGTTTACTTTGGCTGGCTGGAGAGTGGAGGGCGAGTCATGCATTATAAAAAGATGGTGATGAGTTTTGTGCTCAGGGGTTCAGACGATCTATTAAGGCCCTGCAGACGAAAAGTGTGTGTCGTGTGCGGTTGTAATGAAAAAACTGTGTGTTACCGACTCAATTTGTCATCCGTCATCTCATCTCTCGGCTACTTCAGAACCCCAGACTAGTCGGCGTTTGAATTGAAGCACGGCAGCGACACCGGAATTGATAAAATAAAAAATAAAATGATAAAATAATGCCTAAGCAAATGGTGCATGGATGATTGAAATAGTGATGCCAAGAAGGAAATTACCCAAAAACAGGAAATCACTTTGATTTTCTTTTTAACTTGTGCGGCGGCGGCACGTTTTTCATGTGTGTGGTGTGATATGAGAGTGTGTACGAGCGTGTCTGTCTGTCCATCTGTTTCCCAACGCACAGGATTGAACAGACGGGGAGGTAAAAGAACAAGTACCATATGACTTAATGGATTTGATTTGATTTGATTATTGCCTTCTCTCCTTTTAGGACCGTTTCACGCGCGGCGCAACGCTGTCGATCCATAAACAAACACATAAACGGGCAGAAAGAGATTGATGCGTTATGAATAAATCATCGGGCCGCCGAAACCCAATATTAACTCTGCCTTGCCCGGAGGGTTCGGTGGGTGTGGGGGGGGGGGGGGGGGGGGGGCTTAGCGACAGATTCATCTGCGATGTCTGGAAGAATCGATACGATACTTCGGTCGATACGTATCGGTGGAACGTGATAGTGGCGATGATTAAACATTAGTTATTATTTACCACCATTAGAACGCCGT
Organism: Hoplostethus mediterraneus; assembly: GCA_034670385.1. Classification (NCBI taxonomy): domain Eukaryota; kingdom Metazoa; phylum Chordata; class Actinopteri; order Trachichthyiformes; family Trachichthyidae; genus Hoplostethus; species Hoplostethus mediterraneus. The sequence continues at coordinate 2,681,646 of JAXDDW010000034.1, read as the reverse complement.
GCTGTTATCGTCGTTTTCGCCCAGTGACGTGGCGGTCAATTAAAAGCTGGGTGAACTCTGACCTCTAGTCAGCGATCGCCACAACCACCAAAAGCACCCTGTCCTCGTAAACCCAAACCAGTTTGATGGCGCGCTTTCATGTGTACTGTGAACTCTACGCCGCGAACAAAAAAAACAAAAAAAAAACGTGGGTGAACCGAGTCGGGGGTGGGTCTACCTCTCCCGCAACATCTCCCCCCCCCCCCGTTTGCCGCCGTCCATTTAGGAGAAGGAGCGCTTCGGGAGGAGGACGAGGAGAACAACGGCGAACAGGAGGAGAGTGACGATGACCGAGGGTGACAGCTGACGGTGTGAAGACTGTCAGGGCAGCCAGTGTGTCTAAATAACCAGGTGCTGCGATTTAGTCTCTGCCTGGTTAAACAGTGGGATAATTGGTCAAGTTAGCCAGTAATTAGAGCGGCTCTGCCACGCTGCGTCTGAGAGCCCGGCGATGGCTCCGCCACGCTAATTGGGCTATTTATACCCAAACACATTGACCCAGCCCGCTGCCTTCCGTTCGCTTTTCAGCACTTGTTTATTTTTTCGGTGTGTACTCACAACACGGCGCTGGACTCGGTACCCCTGCTTCCCTCCTCCTCCCCTCCTAAAGCCATTTTTCATTCCAACTTGAGATCAGTGAACTTCTGTCCTATGCCCCCTCCCTCTCTCTCCTCTCTCTCTCTCTCCCTCTCTCTCCCTCTCTCTCTCTCCCTGCCCCTCCCTCGCTCTCCTTGTACACGGCTCCCTCTCCCCCAGGCTTTCTGTATTGCTAATCAGTGTTTTATGAATGCCTTTGTCTGTGTTATGTGAGCGACTGTCTCATCCTTGAGTGTGTGTGTGTGTGTGTGTGTGTGTGTGTGTGTGTGTGTGAATGTGTGTGTTTCTCTGTGAGTGTGTGGAGATGGATGTACGTCAGTCAGACCAGCATCCCCCTGGAGTGTGATTAATGGAGCCAGCTGTGGAGACCAGACTGTGCCGTAGACACACACACACACACACACACACACACACACACACACACACACACACACACACATGGGAACACACACAGGAACACTGTCAAAATGCTGCTTTCTCCAGAAAAGTCGCATTTTCTTTTCACTGTGTCCCTGTCATGTCTGTGCCAGAAATGAGCTGCTGTTTATGAGAAGCCATCTCTAACTGGAGATCCCACCTATAGCTCTCTCTCTCTCTCTCTCTCTCTCTCTCTCTCTCTCTCTCTCTCTCTCTCTCTCTCTCTCTCTCTCTCTCTCTCTCTCCTGTTGTGTCTATTCTTTATTTGTCCGTCGCTCAGTATCTCTGCATCTGTATTCTCTCCCCCTTTGTCTTCCTCTCTCTTCCTTTCTCCCTCTTTCTGTCTTTCTCCCCCCCCCCCCCACCCCCAGGCCAACCCTCACACCTCCATCAGAGCAAACAAGGCTCCTTGACATTCAATTTCCTGCTTGCCACGCACTTCTCCATTGTATGTTTTTCTCCTTGTTCTCTGCCTCTTTTTGTGGAAGTTGAATGAATGGATGGATGTGGCGTCGGACAAATGGGCGAGCGGATGGCTGGATGGATGGATGGATGGATGGATGGATGGACGGCTGGATGAGGAGGGGGGGGGGGGACTGGCTGTTTTTCATGGGATTTTGGGTGTCGGCCTGCCTGGCTGAGCCTCCTGGCAGCAAGGTCACTTTGCTGGGATGTTGTGGGGATTTTCAGCCTTTTCCTCTACAAACATACTGAATATGTTTAGGATCCGTGGGCAATGACAACAAGGAAGAGAAGATTCTCTTCAAGTTTCTTTGTTTTCCTGGTGTTATCTCCGGCTGCACAATGTGATAATTGGGCAAAAAGTAATAAATTGTCTCTCTTTTTAGGTTGAAAATGGAAGCAAACCTGTTATTGTAATAACTTGCTAATTATGTGTTTTGAATTGATGTGATAATAATTGGAGTGAGTGAAACTATTCTCGCAGTGCTGTGGTAGCATGTAATAATAGCAGTGTAATAAATTGGTAATAGCATCTTTAGGTTGAGTTTGTAATAATTTACAATGTACAAAACTTTATACCCCTCATAATGTAATAATTATATGCAACAATGTTAATGCATTTTGAGGGATGTTTTATTACATTTTGACAAGTTATAACATTATCAGTTGCTCAGGTCTAGACTGAACCAACCTCACACCATCATTCTAAACAGCTGTGGCTCGCTAACAGCGCTATTGTGCGGGTATCGTTTGATGATGTAACAGGTGAAACTAACATAAAATAAGTCAATCCAGGCCGTCGGAAATTAGTCTGTAATTAGTGTGTGTGCGAGGACGTGGGTGTGTGTTTGTGCATGCGCGCCCATCCGTGTGTGTTTGTGCTCAAGCCTGTAGAGAGATAAATGAGTCTGGTTGACATTGTCTGGAACAGGTGGTGAAGTCAGCAGGGAAGACGTAGAGACAACTTTCGCACTTGCACGTACACACACACACACACACACACACACACACAGACACAAATTGACTTCTGTACATATTTTATGGCTTGTTTGAGAGCGTAACCAATCTGATTGGCTGAAGAAGGAAGAATAAGTTGTCTTTGAATAGCGCCCGTATTGAGTGGCTGATGTATTGATTACAGAAGCAGAGGCCCAACATGAATCATTCACAGTGCGGTTGATTGACTGATCTATTGTCTTGTTATGGACATTGAATGCTATTTATTTTCCTCAATATCAACCACTGAGGCCCAGATTCACTAAATGAGAAGACAGTACTTTTCACTAACCATGAGCAATGAGTGGAAAGCCTAACAGCATTGATGGAAAAAAATAAAGCCTTTTGTGCTTGTCATGGTCATGCAGATGGTATTAAGATGTAAATGAGATTGTACCCAGTTCACTAACACTTTGCATCACCTGCTCATCCGGTGCATATCGGGCCCTGCAGAATAGCTGCTATCGTGCCGTAAGACACGGGCTGCCTCGCCAGCAAGCAAGGGAGAGGGTTTCCTCACATCGGGGGTGTCGGTCGACGACAATTACACCGCGAGTCCAAAGTACATTGGAGACGACGAGGTAAAAAAATATTGGCAAATTGTGTCCTTGTATGTGTTTTTCAGGTGAGCGTGGTGCAGGACTCTGTGAACATCTCGGGCCAGAACACTATGAACATGGTGAAGGTCCCCGACTGCAGGCTGGCCGAAGAGCTGGGAGATCTGTGGGAGAACTCCAGATTCACCGACTGCTCCCTGTGCGTCGCCGGCCAGAAGTTCCAGGCACACAAAGCCATCTTAGCCGGTGAGATCATCCTGCATTGACCTCATATGGGAAAGATGATAGATAAATGCTTCCTATGTAGCATTACCGACAAGGAATGATATAATGATAAATCTGATCAGGAGCCGTCACAGAGTCTACCGGAAAACTTCAACGCAACGGCTTCGGGCGAGTTCAAACGCGGGAGCGCTGCCAAGTTGTTGCTTTTGACCGTCAAGTTGTTCTGACGGTTATTCCCACACGACGTGAACGCAGCGTGATTAATGGAGCCAGCTGCTGTGGAAAACAGACTTTGGTGTACACACGCGTAGATACAGACCGCGCACGTTCCACATGTCTGCACCGGGGTTACACATTGTAACCTTCTATTAAAAATCACATATCGGCCAGTCAGTGTTGTCCACCTCCGATATGATGGATACGATGGATAAGATGCAGGTTGTTTGATGACATATTTATTGTAGATTCTTATTATCCTTAGTTTTAGTGTCCCATGATGGTCTAAATGCTGTTTCAGAGGCTTTTCCACACTGACAAGAATACAATTCTGGCCGAAACACTGAGCACTTGTAATATTTTAGAACTGTTTCCATAAAAACCCATCCGATTTCAGGATTTTGAATGCGAGCACAAAATATCAGCTATCGGCAACCCAAAACCTTTTGGTATCAGCATTATCAATCGAACCCCGTTATGCACACACACATATTTGTAACACACACACACACCAACACAGAGGTGATATACAACTTGTAGGAGATATTGGCACTTTGATAACAGCCAGAATCAGTTGGTGAAAAGTTTGAGGAAAATGGGCAAACTGTGTGTCTCTGTGGAGGCGAGGAGAGGCTGTTCATTATTGGATTTGTTGAATTGTGTGTGTGAGGAGCCATTTTAATTATGTGCTGCTGTGGTTTGGGGTCTTCCTCTCTCTCTCTCTCTCTCCGTCATGTATCTGTCTCTCTCTCTGCTCTACCTGGTCCGGTGGACGTTCTCCCCCGTGACATCTTTCCCGGCCGTTAATCGCGGTGGAGACGGACAGAAAGGGATCAAAGGAAAGAGGGAGAGCAGCTCAAATTGGCTCCTAATTGGCCATGTGATCTTTAAACCACTACTGGATGTGGTGTGGCTCTCTCTCTCTCTCTCTCTCTTTCTCTGTCTCTCTCTCTATCTTCCTCTCTCTCCCTGTTTCTCTGTCTTTCTCTACCTCTCTCTCTCTCTCTCTCAACCAATTTACAGGAGAATTAATACTTATAAGCTAACCTTGAATTTGTGTGTGTGTGTGTCTGTACGTGTCTGTATATCTATGTGTGTGAGAGAGGGAGAGTGTGTGTGTGTGTGTGTGTGTGTGTGTGTGTGTGTCTCTCTCTCTTTGTATCTATATTCAAGTCAGTTCAATTCAAGTAAATTCAATTCAATACAACTTTATTGTCATGATACTATGCCGGAGCACATGTAAAAAGAAAAGTCGGTTGTGACCTCACCAAAAAAAAGCAAATTGGGAGGTGGGGGCTGGGGTGGGTGGTGCAATACAATATAACAAGACAAACCTGATATAGTGCGTGTGTGTTGTGGTGAGCCGGGCCCTCACCACGGTCTAGGTACAGCACAGCACCCCTTTGCTAACCGGCGCCATCGAGGCATAGTGGTCGATCACCGGTATTACCAAAACGGTGCTGCTGTTGTGACGTGGAAACGTCCAGGAGCAGCAGCAGCTCTGAAGCTGTGTGGTGGTCTTCTGGTTCTCCCTCCTGGCTTGTCCTGCTTCAGCTGTTGCAGCTCATGTCTCCTGTGGGATCCTGTGTCATCCTCCTCTTCCTGCTCTGGTGCGGTTGTCTCCTCCCACAGCGCTGCTGCTGGTACTGGGTCTGTCTCCCTCAACGTCTGCCTTCATCCTGAGGAAGAGTTCCTCAAAGGAGTCGAGGCTTGCCATTTCATTTCCCATGTACTAGCACTGTACCTTTCTTGAGTGTGGTAGGTAAACGTGAACAGAGGGCTGTAGGGTTTCATCCTGACACACAGTTCTTCTTTGGCAGCGTGTGTGTAGCTGCTGCAACTGACCTGCTTCCACGTGCCGATGTTGTCTGTGTGTTGTTTTTACTGTTGCGTGTGATGTCGTCTGAATTGGACAAGAGAGCTTTGCCTCTTTGTGCTGTTCCTTGGCTGTAGCGCTGCTACAGTTAGCAGGGTGTTCTACCTGCTGCTGTGGTTGTTTGGCCCCGTCTCCATGGCAACACAGTCTGCTCCAACTGTCAGAATCACAGAGCTAGCAATTAATTTCATTTTTTTTGACGTTTTAGGCCAGTAAAAGTCTTCTTCCAAAGTTCCAGATGAAGGTGAACAAGTGTCAATGTCTCCTGTCTCGCCCTGTTTTTTTTCCAGCCTCTTTTCTTACCTCGCCTCCAGGTTTGGTGTCTGGCTAGATGGGTTGGCTGGTTTGCACCTTGCTGTCTTTTAGGTTTAGACATACTGGAGATGTTCTCTTTTTTAAGTGGTATAATAGATACTTTTGTTGCTATTTTTCTTCCTTTTCAGTCTCGGTACCTTTTATGCTGCTATTTTATAGCTTTTGCTATCGCCATGTTCTCGCTCGTTCTTTGTCTACTCTCTCTTCCTACATTTCTCTATTTCTCTCAATTCTCTTTGTATCTCTCTCTCTCTCTCTCTCTCTCTCCCCTTATCCCTGTCACTTTCAGTTTGTCTCTCTATATCCCTCTCTATCCCCCTTCTCTCCCTGTCTCTCTCTTCCTCTCTCCACCCCCCACCCTCTCTCTATTGCTGCAGTATGAGCTCACCAGCATTGAGCTGCACCAGCCAGACTTACCGTCCCTAAGTTAGGGTGTAAAGTCCCGCCTAGACATTTGGTACTTGCTAAATGTGGTTTCAGTGCAAATATGTAGGACATTACTGAACTAATTTCAACATAAGCTCATTATTAAGGTGAGCCATTGTGCTTATCCTATGGCTGGTGCAAGCTACACTGTAATCAACAAGGTTGGGGCTTGTTCTTCAAAAAAAATTACTTATTACTCATTACTTATTTTAAAAGTAACGTGATTACTTTACTTGTTACTCCCGGAGAGCAGTAATTTGTTATACTCCTAAAAAACTAAAACTAACTAAAACCTAAAACTTTTCTGTTACACTCCCAAAATTGGCGCTTGCATCCTCTTAAAAAAAAATGAGGATGACTCAATTACCTCTCCTGTGAATGATCAAGGGAACCAAATAGTGTTGATGTCCAATATTTATGTCGTCCTTTTGCTCCATAAAATCAAAGTAGTGGGAGTACTTTCACTTGGAGAAAGTAAACTTTTCTGCCATTTCATTTCCTCTAATCGGGGGCCTGGGGATGATGTTAGTTTTTGGATAATGCAACTTGATAATCTGATATAGAGGGGATGATAACTGAAGTCAAGTCAAGTTTTTGATGTGCAACTTTAATATTATCACTTTAACTGAAATTGTTCTCATTACTAGGGAAAAGTAGTACCGTTACTGAAATGCATTACTGAGTTTCGTGTTACTATCCAACACTGATAACTAAAATACCTTTGATAGTTGTAATTACTTTGATTGGTGTAGCTTTAATTCAGCGACATGTTCATTAGGATGTACTGCTCTCCGAGATGATAACTCGGCTATCTTTGAAATTAAGTGCATTTGGTTCAACTGGCTCTGGAGGCTTAGCTGCACATGAATGGCTCCAAACACACTGTAGCTGAAGACCTCCTAGAGTAGAACAAGGTTGTTATCGTAAATTGAAACTAAAACAGAAAAAAGAATTAAGTTAAAAATCTACATGTAAACTAAAACTACATTGTCTGGTCACAAAACTAAAACTAAAACAAGACAGCCTATGGAATATGTGTGTTTTTTTTGTTTTGATTCAGTCCCGATTGTGGAGAGAGCAGTCATTTCTTCTCCCAGTTTACCTTGATGACGGCTGATCATCTGATCGGCTAACACATCCCTGTGTTTGCTTGGCCAGCCAGTGCAAGAGGTGCCATCTTAACATGATATAAACAGTCCAAACAAACTGTTCCACTAAGTCTCCCAAAATGAAGAGACAAAAACAAAACAAAAATCCAAACCATAGTAAAAACTATATTATGTGGAATACTGTAGCTAAACTAAAAAACCAAACACCCTGTAAACTAATTCCAACTAATCTGAATTAAACAGTGGACTTGAAACTGAAACAGGTACTGTACGGGGAGGACGGGATGAATCAAGTGGATTTCTTTACATTATCCCCCTTATTACACGGCTGCTTATCAAAGACATGAAATATTGATTAAAAATGATTTCATGACAAGCTAAACTTACAATCTTCTGCCACCAAAATAGTTCAGTGAGATTCCAACCATAGATCGGTCTGTAGCTAGCATCCATAGCTACACTGTAGCAGAACTGGAACCATAGCAACGTCTGTAGCTAGCATCCATAGAGTACACCGTAGCAGAACTGGAACCATAGCAACATCTGTAGCTAGCATCCATAGAGTACACCGTAGCAGAACTGGAACCATAGCAACGTCTGTAGCTAGCATCCATAGAGTACACCGTAGCAGAACTGGAACCATAGCAACGTCTGTAGCTAGCATCCATAGAGTACACCGTAGCAGAACTGGAACCATAGCAACGTCTGTAGCTAGCATCCATAGAGTACACCGTAGCAGAACTGGAACCATAGCAACGTCTGTAGCTAGCATCCATAGAGTACACCGTAGCAGAACTGGAACCATAGCAACGTCTGTAGCTAGCATCCATAGAGTACACCGTAGCAGAACTGGAACCATAGCAACGTCTGTAGCTAGCATCCATAGAGTACACCGTAGCAGAACTGGAACCATAGCAACGTCTGTAGCTAGCATCCATAGAGTACACCGTAGCAGAACTGGAACCATAGAAGCGTAAACAAATCCAGTAAGATTCCCATTCAGCCTCTAACAATCAAAAAACCAAGCTGTGTAATAAAATGGAGATGAAAGCATGAATCTGTGGCATAGAACAGACTCACAGTTACCAAAGCAAGGAGAAGACACAGGAAAAAGGTAACTGAGCTCAGGCCTCCTGACAACCATCCCTGAGGGAGTCAGTCGGGGTGAGGAGGACGAGCCGACTGGGTTGTTGCAGCCTGAGAGGATTGCCCTCCAGCCTCACCGTTTACTCCGAGGTTCAACCGACATGGGGTTTTGAGACTTGATACATACATATATTTTGGGTTTAACTCATCAACGACCAAAACACTCTAAGCGTTGAGTGTGTACCCCACAATTTTATTCCTGGCAGGAAAAGCAAGGTAAAAGCCTCTTGAACAGCATGAGACCATGGGACACTAAACCCTCCATTGAAACCCAGGATGACAACAACAATAAGATGAAGAACCATCCATGCATGCTTGTGTGGAATCTGATCAAAATGTCACATTGAACTCAATTCAGGTTAAGGGATTCCTATAGACAACCAACTACACGGTAAATAAACTGCATCATATCCATCATATTGGAGGTGGATGACACATATATATATTGGCAAACCAATATGCTGTCTAACCCTAAGTGGTAGACACTACCATACAGACACAAACACAAATCACAATCACATGTCTTTGTACAGCCCTTAATCACAGTTGCAGTCTCAAAGGGCTTCATGCGCCCACATCTTAACACAACGAGTGAAAAATGAAAAAAAAAAAAAAACACAATCGGCGTATTCCGAACCACTTAACCCCGCAGAATTATCGTACGACACTGTTGCCGTGACAAGCGAGAGCAGGATGGATTGATAGCAGGGTTGCATATCATGTAGACGCCAGTCAAGTCAACGCTTTAGCATCGATACCGGGCAATTAAACTGGAGAGGTCTTCATCAGCCTGTCAGCAGGCCCGGCCGCTGGAGTTTGCTCGCACGATGCTTTCACTGCTGACACCGCTGTCAATCACCCACCTTCGTCTCCTCTGACCCCGTGGCAGGCTGTTAACGGATATCAGACGCCGCGCCATGTATAAACACTTGAGACAATAAAAACTCTCTCTCTCTCCTGTCTCTCTTTCTTTGTGTTTCTCTCTCTCTCTCTCTCTCTCTCTCTCTCTCTCAGCTCGCTCGCCGGTGTTCAGTGCCATGTTTGAACACGAGATGGAAGAGAGTAAGAAGGTGAGTAGAGCACTTGCCGCCGTTGTGCCTTCGCTTCTGTTCCCTCAGCGGCGAGTATCTTTTTTTTTTTTTTTTTTTTTTTTTTTTTGGAGATTCCTAAAAAAAAGTCCTTGAAAAGTCTATTGTCTAGATTTGAGGCCACTGAACACAATTGAACATGTTCCTTGATTCATTCCCCGTCGTCCTTTTTTCTTGTACCACCCATTTATACTTTCAAAAAACCTAATTAGCAATGTTCAATCAGAAATAGGCAGGTTTTTTTTCCAGCTCTGCGTCTTCATTTTGGTGTTTAAATTGGGCTTAAATTCAATTCCAGGCCATGTTGAAAAGATCTAAAGAAGTCTTCAGTGTTTCTGTCTGAAGCCTGTAGATTTCCCTGTGCCCTTGTGCCTCCTATTGATGTTATGGCTGCATGAAGTAGCAACACATGCTCATGGCTGCGAGTGCACGTGTCCCCGGGCCTTCGGCGTTTCGCGCATTTCCATCCCCGCCCCGCCCTTCATCACGTCCCCCCCCCCTCTGCACGGTCGCGTCTGCGTCGAGCGAGAAAGAGAGAGCCCTCCTTGCCACAGTCGGTCGTGTTCATCCGATAGGAGGCGGTGAGATTGAACCGCGGCGATTTAGCCGTCGCGTCAGCGGAATATTGATGCCGGCGCGGCGCGAATGGGGAAATTATAAAGCACAGAGCCAGGAAATGCATCTTAATTGCTGTTTAAGTGGGCGTCTTCATCAGAGAGAGGGAGAGACGGTGGGTCCACATCCCCATACGATACAGAGAAAACAGATAGATGGGTTAAACACTCCTCTGCAGCACTCTATAGAGGAGAGACAAATGAGCTCATAAAGAAACACTCTGAGAGAGGACCGCTTTGTGAATCGAGGGGGAGCGCCACTGTAACTACAGGAGTGTCTTCTGATGAGACGCCACTGAAAGCTCTCCCTCAGCTGGTGCTGATGCTGAAGGGAAGTGGGTCCCCTGTTAAGTCTTCCTTTCAAAACACACGCTAGCAGCTTAAAGTTAGCGTCTCTATTTCTTCCTTCATTTTGCTGGAGTGTCTATGTGAGGTTAACTGAGAGACCGTATGTATGTGTATGTAGCAAAGTTCATGCAATTTGTTTGAAAGATTGAAAGCTGTGTGTGTGTGTGTGTGTGTGTGTGTGTGTGTGTGTGTGTGTTTCTTTATCTGTATCGTGTAGCGTGCTCTTAAGTGCAACCGGGCCGCTTCGCCACCTCTCCCTCCATTATTTCCCCGCGTGTGTTTACGTTGCCCTTGAGTGGTCAGTGTTGACATGAATGCACTAAGCCGTCTGCACAGCACAGCCTGACCCAGCTAAAATGCCGGTGGTCGCCGCAGCGACGATGGAGCAAGCGTTATAATTGGTTTAGCTTTTTTTTTGTTCTGCCTCTCGGAGTGGAGGGAAAGGTTCAGGTTACCGTCACTGTGCCGACAAGCGATAAAGCCTACTTTGCTGGCGGCGGGCGCTGTCAAGGAATGAATGCTTAGGATTAATTTCCAGGAATGAGCTGGAAAGAATTAAATAAGTCTACCAGAATGTAGTTTTGAGTTTTTCCCCTGAAACGTGTTCAGACTGTTCAAAAGGGTTTTGTTTTTTTTTCTGTTTTTTTTTCTTACTCGACACTTGGAACTTTGTTTTGTATGGCTGCGTGTCTGGCTGTCCCCGTGTGCGTGCTAAACAAGGTGAGCGAGTTGAAATCAGGTGGGTGTTGGGATATTCTAGTAAAAAAAAAAGAAGAAGAAGAAAAAAAAAAACGGCTACGCGTTGGTTTTGAAGGATGTCAAAGCATCTGTCTTTTTATTCTCCCCGCTTTTTATTCTTTTTTTTTTAAAACCCCGGTGTGTATTCTCCTCGCCTGTCCTCTCCTCCCATTCAGAACCGTGTGGAGATAAATGACGTGGAGCCAGATGTCTTCAAAGAGATGATGTGCTTCATCTACACAGGCAAGGCCCCCAACCTGGACAAGATGGCTGACGACCTGCTGGCTGCTGCTGACAAGGTACAGCGCGCGCGTGTGCGTGTGTGTGTGTGTGTGTGTGTGTGTGTGTGTGCACGTGTGTGTGCACGTGAGTGTGTATGTGTGTGTACGTGCATACATAATGTTCCCAAAAAAAACACACCAAATGCTACTCGAAAGCCTCCCACCAACCCGTGAGCACACACACCCTCCTACAGATAAATATGAACCTACCATGCACACGCACACACACACACACACACACACACACACACACACACACACACACACACACACACACACACACACACACACACACACACACACACACACAGACACACATTGGCTCCTATTGCTCATTGTTTGTATTAAATGCCGACCCTGTCTGCTCAAGGATTTTTCGTCCATTTGTCCACTCCCGCCTCTCCTCCTCCTCCTCCTCCTCCTCCTCGCTCGCCGCCGTCCAATTTCTCTCACCATGTTTCCTGTCATCCCGCGAGCTCCTTCTGTGCGCTCTATTAATAGTGATGCGCTGCTCAGCGTCGGGCTGGATAAAGAGCAGCTTGAATCTGGGCCTCACAGAGGTCAGCTTTACCATTCAGATAGCACCCCGGCGCTCTCTCTCGTCACATAATAGCGAAGGCCCTCTTGTGCCGGCTCCGCCTCAACTCCTGAGGATTTTTGAAGTACTGTGCGTGTGTGTGTGTGTGTGTGTGTGTGTGTGTGTGTGAGAGAGAGAGAGAGAGAGAAAAAAAGGCGTCACTTTTCCTTCCTCTTCCTCATCTTTTCTCATATAGAAACAAGCCCCTCATTGTGGCGGGAGTAATTTAGTGTTTCCAAATCATATCACAATGCAACAATGGTGCTTTTCTCTCTCTCTCTCTCTCTCTCTCTCTCTCTCTCTCTCTCTCTCTCTCTCTCCCCCCCCCCCCCCCCCCACACACACACACACCTCTCGCTCTATCACTGTCAGTATGCTCTGGAGAGGCTGAAGGTGATGTGCGAGGACGCTCTGTGCACCAGTCTGTCCGTGGAGAACGCGGCGGAGGTCCTCATCCTGGCCGACCTGCACAGCGCCGACCAGCTGAAGACCCAGGCGGTGGACTTCATCAACTAGTGAGTTAACGCCGCCGCGGATCATCCATCTTCCCCACACCACTTATATGCAAACGTTTTTTTTTTGTTTTTTTTTTCTCAACGTGCGCACATACACTTTGTCGAAAGAAAAGACATTAATCCTCAACGGGAGCAATTTTGGGGGGGAAATGTAATTTAATCTCCCCGCTTCAGAGCAGTTTTTTTTTTTTTTTGCTGCCGTATGGCATCGGGGGGCCGTTTAGCAATAACCCTCCGCCGCCGATGTTAATCATGTTGCAGGCAGCCTGTTTAGGTACGATGGAGCCTATTAACAACAATGACTGCTATTTATGTCGGGGGGGGGGGCTGAGGTGATTGATCCAGTAGTCGAACGCCCAGTTGAGCCCTGAGAGCTTTCAGCCGCTACTGTACCTTGAGCACCGTTCCTCCCTCGCTCCTCCATCGCTTGGCTCGTCCCCTCTTTGCCGTTTCACCTCATCTCTTGGCCTCGTTCCTCTTTTGTCTCCCACCCGCCTTTCATCCCCCCCCTCCCCCCCGTCTCCCTCATTCTCTCCTTAAAGAGCTCACGTGTGCCCAAGGTGTTCAGCAATGCAGATTTCTGCCCCTAATCCCTGTCATTAATTGTGGTTATGGGCGTTATGACAGTTTAATTTGCGACAGCGTTGTTGTTGTTGTTGTGGTGGTGGTGATGGTGGTGGTGGGGGAAAATTGGCCACGGGGGACTCTGGCCAGCAAAGCGTTATCAACCCCCTCCTCCCCTGGACAACATCGACAGCAACAAGAGCAACAAAACAAAAATCAATACGGAGGATGAATACCGGGAAGCAAACAACGCGGGGGAACCAAGAGCCCCGGAATGCTGCGGAGTAGTGTTCACCCACCTCTTCACACACGCTGAATTCATTGTATCCATAATGGGGAATTAGTGTCAAACTGATGGAAGTTATGAAGGGGACAGAAAGCAGAAACGAATGCTTTTCTGAAAGTACGATTGATTTTTTTTTTTTTCCTCTTAACGGTGGTTGTATGATTTACTATTATCACTAAGTGGAGGTCATAGTTTGCCCACCACTACATCACTGCTCCTCCCCTCCCTCCGCCTCCTCCATCTCTGGCCCCCGTCCCTCTCTGCACACTCTCATTACTCCGTCTCACCTGCCTGTCTGTCTCCCTCCCTCCCTCTCTCCCTCACTCCCTCCCTCCTCCTCCTCCTCGCTGTCCTGCTGTGGCTGCTCTCCCCGTGCCCTTTGGCTGGCCTGCTGCCGCCTCAGCCCCGGCCCACCGGCCGTCTCTGGGCGCAGGGGTCCACGTCCCCTCGGCGGGGGAACGGGGTCAGAGGTTGGCTGGAGGTCTGGAGCTGCTGTGTGGGACATGCATGCGCACACACACACACACACACACACACACACACACACACACACACACACACATGCCAAGAGTAGACATGCCAAGACACGGGCGTACACACACACACACACACACACGCTGTTGTTTATTTACACACAATAAAACATGAAGAATGTCATTAAAGGCCACACAGCGGTGTGCGTGATAGTGCAGCCCTGCACCCTGAGGGTGTCAGGAGGGTGGAGGTTGCCACAGGGCCTGGCGGTGTGAACTCACATCTGCGGGAGATCGTGGTTGTATTTAGTCCCTTCCATTCATTTGTTTATTTAGTCTTTTCCTCTATGGTCCTTTCTCTCTCTCTCTCCTGCCTCTCATGTCTCTCTGTCTCTGTGTCTCGTTCTCTCAGTCACGCCGCCGACGTGATGGAGACGTCGGGCTGGAAGTCCATGGTCGCGTCTCACCCCCACCTGGTAGCGGAGGCCTACCGCTCCCTGGCCTCGGCCCAGTGCCCCTTCCTGGGTCCCCCGAGGAAACGCCTCAAGCAGTCCTAGTGGTTCCTGTGGGGGGTGGGGGGGGGGGGGGGGGGGGGGGACGGTCGCCCTGCTGTACCGGCGACCGTCCCGTCCCTCCTCCTGCTCCTGCGGTGCCCAGAGCGGGCCACGATTGACACCCAGGATTCGGCACTCTGGCTCGCGGAGCTTCGGACCTTCTAACCCCCCCTCAACGTAGCTCAACTGGACCGACGCTGCAGGGACGGCGCTGCACATCTCTTCAGGCGGGGATGGGATGGTTTTCACGCCCTTTCCCCTCCCCTCCTGATATATTCTGCTCCAGGATCTTGGAATGAACTGATCCATCGGCTACAAAGAGAAAGGTCAACGCCGAATCCCTGTAAATAGACTTTTTTTTTGGTGGCATGTTGTCCTTTTCTTACACCGCGTCTCGTGCGTCGATGCTTTCCTCGCGAAAAAGAAAAGCGAAGCGAGTCAGCCAACCCAGAGAAAGTGACAGACTCTTGCCCAGTGTTGATGAATCACATCAGTGTTTGTTACAAAGTGTTTTCTTTTTTTTATAGCACAAACAATCAAGTGTCCTCTTGAACAGCAACACAAAGATTTATTTTGGCTTGAATGAAACAAGACAGAGCTGAACACGTTTTAATGTTCACATTGTTTAACCTATTTCTTTACAAAAAAAAATGTACAAAAAAGAAATCCACCTGGGAAAAAAAACACTTTCTACTCAGCCGTTGACGACATTCCTCATGACTGTAAAATTGTGAACAATGTTTTGGTCTCTGAACTCATGAAATACAGCTATTTTACATTTTTTGTGGCTTGTCTGTGTTTTTTTCCATGGTCCATGATATTTTCATAATTTCTCATCGGGGGATTTTGACCACATCTGCCAGTTATTGACTCATCACATCCCTTTCATGTTGCGGCCAGATCTACGGCGGCGAGTTAACGCGCGTTCCCGGTTTACAAGTCCGATCCTCTCGTGATCAAAGCTCGATCCCCGGTGCACGATGCAGGCGGAGCCGTCGACTCGGGTCTCCGCGGACTCGGATAGGTTGTAATCACTTTTCGGAGCCAGCCGGACCGAGCTCTCGGGGACGGTATTTTAACAGGGATTTTCCCTCCCGCGTTGACCGAAGCCGGAGACCCCCGGGCGGGGCTTTGGGGACGGCTCATCCCTGATCCCCCGGCAAATCTCTCCTCGTCAAACAGTCGGCTGCTGCTGTGTGCCGGTCGTTGTTTTGCGATTCGCGACGAAAGCGCATACGGTGTTGTGAGTCTCTCCTACTGTGCTGCTTATAGGTAGTTGATTTTGTAAGAGCGTAGCTTACTGAAGGGATAGCGGGTTAGCCAGGAGACGGAACAACAACTTTGGTGGAAACTTGAATCCAAAGTGCCTTTTACACGACCATTTTTTTTTGGGAATCAAACTCCCGAACCCTGGCAGGGTGGTGGGTGCCGTTGCAGCACCGCAGAACCAAGCCGAAGACGGGGGGGTAAAAGGGTAAAAGGAAGAAGAGGTTTCTGGCCACGCGTTGCAGTGGCCTTCAGATACGCCCTCCAGACAATAATGCCGTGTCCAAGAATTTCCCCCCGCAAAGGTCGAGGTGTGCGGATGTGCGGTACCGGAGCCAAAGAGTGTGCGAACATGTCAGTCATGCGCTGACATGCACGAGCGGGCGTGCGTGTTACTGAACCGTCACTGAGATACGAAAAAAAAAAGGTTTTCATTCACTTGGCCTGCCAGTGTGACCTTCATCATGCGGGCTGGAATCTGAGGCATCAGGGTGTGATTTTTTTTTTTTGACAAAGTCGGCTTTTGTTACCGCTTGCAGCTAACCTTCTGCGTGTGTGTGTGTGTGTGTGTGTGTGTGTGTGTGTGTCTCTCTCGATTGGCCTTAGATGAGACAGTCGGGGGAGATAGATGGAGTGATGCATGTGGAGAGGCGTGCTCTGTTGTTATGCATGCTGCATGAGTCTGTCTCCCCCCCCCATTCTCTC
This sequence comes from Hoplostethus mediterraneus, assembly GCA_034670385.1. Lineage (NCBI taxonomy): Eukaryota > Metazoa > Chordata > Actinopteri > Trachichthyiformes > Trachichthyidae > Hoplostethus > Hoplostethus mediterraneus. The sequence continues at coordinate 2,665,256 of JAXDDW010000034.1, read as the reverse complement.
CCTGCCTCCCCATCACTCACACCCCCATTTTTTATGGGAGAAAGGAGAGGAGAGGCACAGCAGGTCAATGCTGTAAAAGCGGGTGACAAGCTCTGTGTCTGTGTCAGCCCGCCGCCGCTAAAGAGGAGGAAGAGCCGGTCCGAGATTGATGCCTGCTGCTCCGCACCCACCCTGCGAGGGAGGGAGGAGGGAGGGAGGGAGGGAGGGAGGGAGGAGGAGGGAGGTGGAACGTGGTTTGTGGAGAGGGGTTGAGAATCGTCTTTGATTTGTCAAGGGCTTTTTTAAGTCCAGGGGTTTAAAAATCAAACCCCGGCTGTTTGACGACAACCTCCCCCTTCCTCCCCCTCATCAACTCCACTAAAAAAAAACCCCCCCGATAATTTAACTTTCTTGAGATTTGACTCGTGTGTGTCTTTTTGGTTAACTCACGTTAGACAGACCGACTCAAAAGTCCTGCATTAAAAAAGTCACACGTGGTAGGAAGACGTCCAGCGCGGGCGTCATCTTCTTCCTGAATGCGTCGCTGCCTCGCTTTTGTAATTAAAGCGGCGCTGGGGCAACTTCACGTGACGGTGACCTCAAACGGCAGCGAGAGGGGATAATTGTTTGAATTTTGAAAAAAAAACAGAGAGAGTCCAGATTTCTTCGGACGGATTTGTTTTTGTATATCACTCTTACGTTTCCCCCCTCCGGTCACCGTACCTGACGCCAGAATTGAAATTGGGCAAATGGGGGGGAGGGGGGGGGATCTACCGGGTCTCCATTAGAGGGGAGTGGATGCTTTGTCCTGTTGCGGTGCCATTTTGCGATTAAGGCTAATATACAGCATTTTTTTAAACTAGTGCAGCTTTTCAGAGAAGTTGAGAAACTTTAAAAAAAAATATTTATATTTATGAACTCATTTGGTTTCTTAACGATGTTTAGAGTTCACATTATGAACTGGAGATGCTGGACTCGATCCGCTCAGAGGGGTTGTGTCGGTCTTTTGACAAGTGAGGTGGAGCTCCGGCCTTGGGGTGGGGGTGGGGGGGGGGGGGGGGCGGGGGGGGCAGAGGAATGGAAAGGGATGAAGTGACAGAAGTGTAACGGATGGATAGGAAGATGAAAAGCGATCGGGTGTCACAGAGGCGGAACAGGGCCAGACGGGAAAGTGAACGCAGGAACGGGGTGGAAGGAAGGAAGGAAGGAAGGATGGAAGGATGGATGGCGGGAGCAGGCCAGACGTGGGACACTGTTGAGAAATTTGTCTTGCTTCTACTCCATTTGTCTCCTTGCTCCTGCATGAAAAGATTTACTGTGCCAATGTATGGTGGAGGGAGGAGGTGGAGGTGGAGGTGGAGGGAGGGAGGGGGGGGCGGTGTACAGCATCGCTACAGCATTACCTGCCTGGGAACGCTTTCCGGAGGATCCTCGTCCTTCCCATCCCGGAGTGCCGTCACCACGAGAGAGGGGGGGGGGGGGGCACGTGCACACAAACACACCGGTTTGGAATCTGAAAATGAACCGTCTGCTAATAACAGCGGATGTAGGAATTAGAGACGGGAAGGAATTAGACGGGGGAGTTGAATCACACACACACGCACGCACACACACACACACACACACACACACACACAATTACACACACAGATATAAACTGCTAATTGCTTTGTGTGGCTCCAATCCGTCCTGCGAATGAGCCGGCGCAATATTGCGGTGCTGTGGGTGTTTTTTGGCCCCGGCTCATAACCGCAGACCAATGTGGCGTAGACAAGCTCATATATTAAGATAACCCCGAAACGGAATGGAATTGTATTTCCCCGGCGGTTCAAACGACTTCTGTGGTTGTAAACTGATAGTGGATGAGATTTGGCTTTAATGAAGCAAGACTTATTGTGCACAGTGCAACAGAGGAACGTGTGCGTGTGTGTGCGCGTGTGTGTGTGTGTGTGTGATTCATTATTTGCGTGTGTGTGTGCATGCGTGTCCATCCTTTTCTTTAACAAGGTGCACCGTTATCTTATAGGCGAGAGTCTCCTTGCACAGAGGATGTTATTGTATCACTATTCTTCTGCTAGGTGTGTGTGTGTGCGTGCGTGTGTGTGTGTGTGTGTGTGTCTGAGGACGGTGATTTATTTCGCCTGAAATAATCAAGTGAAAGGTTTTTATTTTGTACTTGTCCCCGGTGTAATCTTTTTCAAGGTTGTGTGTGTGTGTGTGTGTGTGTGTGTGTGTGTGTGTGTGTGTGTGTGTGTGTGTGTGTGTGTGTGTGTACACAGGCTGTGAGAGTGCCATATTCATCTGTTTATTAGAATGTTCCCTACTGGCCTGGCTGTAATGAGACCTGTGGAGCCTAGGAGTGATGGAGTTGAACTCATCAGGACAGCAGTTATCACAGCAGAGTGAGAGAGAGAGAGAGAGAGAGAGAGAGAGAGAGAGAGAGAGAGAGGCAGTGGGACAAGGAAGGAGGTGGAGAGGTAGAAAGGAAGGGATATTGGATGGTAGTGGGTGAAGACGGTGGCAAAAAGGAACAACATTTTGTCCCCCCATGAATGAGGCAGCCCCCTTCTGGGCCAATCAGTCTCCTTGTTTTGCCCCCCTTCTTAGCCAATCAGTGTCATTTGCAAACAGGAAGATGATGGCGAGATGCATCACGCCCCGGTGTTCCCGTCAAAATTCCGCCCAGCGATTTCCGAACGCGTGACGAGCGGGCGAGCGACTGATCCGGAGTCCAATATGGCCGGCTGTGATGTGAGGTTAAGAGAAGCAGAGATATCCTGGGAGCGCAGAAGAGAACTGAGTAACAAACGAGAGCAGAAGTTGGGCTTGGAAAAGAGGTTGCGTTCACAAAGGAAACATTCAGCCGCACTTTAACTGTTAATGAATTCACTTTTCGTTATGAATGGTGAAATGAAGCCGCCGGCGGGGTGGAATCCCAGGGCCGGTTTCAGTTTGAAATCGACGTGTACAAAAGAAAAAGTGTTCAAGAGAAACCCCCAAAAAACATCCTGAAACACATCGACACTCTATTGTTCGCGTTCCCGTTGATAAACAGTCAGATGACGTGGGCGCCACGTTGGAGGTATTTCCCGGCGGCGGCTACAACCGAGTTCAAGAGAAGAAAACTTCCTCCGAATCAAAAGAGCCAACGGGCTTCTTCCTAGACTCTCTCGGAGATGCTGCGTCGTACTAGCATCGCTTGTTGTCAGTTCATTCATTATGTATTTGTCTTGTCCATTATTATTATTGTTGTTGTTCTTCTTTCTCCTCATCACATTTAGCCTGACTCTGCCCTTCCTAACATGGCCCTTCTGATGTGCACCCTGATACTATTATGATCAAAAGTACTAGATTACTAGTTTTCCAGTCCATAAACCATGCCACACAACAAAACATCTTACTGGCACAAGCAGTTATAGATGACTAAAGCTTCTGAGGGAACAAAAAACAAACTTCTAAGATCGAAGAACAGCTTGCTAAATATTTCAATCATGATTCACCTGCTGGCCCGCTGCTACTTTGGACCCAGCTGAGCAAAGATGCCGTTTCTTTGGCAGCCTCTCGCTGTCTCCGTCGCGTCTCCGTGACACTGTAAACAAGGTGCAACAGCCAATATATGAAGATCATTTACAAAGAAAAAAGAAAACATAGTCAATTTGCTGCCTGGTAAATAACATTGTAATATGACTCAGCAAAGAAAGTGGAAAGCGAGCCCAACCCCATTAGAAAAATAGCTGTTTTCCCGCAGCAGGTAAGAGATATTTCCTGTGCTGCGCTGTGTGGTTTTCCTGAACACGACCTCGTACGGAACGCCGGACCGAAAGCTACGTGAAGGTACACCGCCGTAATCAATTAATTAATAAATGTCAACCGATTCAGTAGCGCGGGGGAGGAGGAGGAGGAAACAATAGCGGCATTCAAAAAAAAAGAGGTGAATAAACAAACAATTTCATGACCTAGCAAAGTGGTAACTCATCCTCTTGGGAACAGAACGTGTAACTGTGGCCAATAACACACACACACGGATTGGGGGGGGGAAAGGAAGGGTGTGCAACCTGCTGTGTCGGAGTTTCCCCAAATGCCCAGGGAGCCAGACTATTCAGGCAGAGGTGGACTTGGCAATACGGAGAATAGGGAAGTTGAGGGAATTCTTAAGGAATGGCAATAACAGCAACAACAACTACAACAATTATATTTCTCTCTTTTTTTTTTTGGAGAGGGCTACACCAAAAAAAAAAAAGTACATCACAGATTAATGACATCTGAAGGGTGGATTTTCCTTTAAGAGAGGATATGAGTGAGCTGTTGGGGCGAGAGACAGGGAGAGAGAGAGAGAGAGAGAGGACAGACAGAGGGAAGGACAGGAGGGGGAAACAGGGTTGTCTCATGAAGACTCCGGCCCATTTGTTACCTGCGCACGGGGTAAATGAAAGCCCTCTCTCTCTCTCAGCCTCGTTAACCATGATGCACCGCCTCGGCCGTCGCCGTGGCGCTGATTAAAATTCACCCTCCGGAGTTTTGAGGAAGCGCGGCGAGCTGAGGCTGCACTCCTCTGCGCTCCCCGAGCAAATGGGCCGAAAGGTCACGGCTCGGCGACCCCGGCAGCCATGCCTTATTTATTTAGCCTTTTACCTAGCCTGCCACGGGGCGGAGAGAGAGGGAGGGAGGGAGGGGGGGAGGGCTTCATTCACACTCACATTCATGCACATGCTGTAGACACTGACGCGCCGTATACACACATGCAGAGATGTCAGCACACACACACACACACACACACACACACACACTCCTGTTTAGATACTGTAATGTGCGTGTACCTGAGGAAGGGCTTGAGAGAGACAGCAGAGATGCAGCTTGTTTCATCTCATCCCTCTCCTCGCTGTTTCTCCCCCCCCACCCCCCCCGCCGGCTGTTTCGGAGGTTGTTGTTGCGTCAAACGTCTTTGATAGGTTTGAACGCCGACTCTATAATTGATCTGAACAGTTCGGGCGACTCAGAGACAAAAGCGAAGAGGAAGATTCATTCATTTGTTCGTTCGTTCGACGTCTCGCTCCTTCTTCCCCTCTCCCGCTTTCACCCGCAACCGATCTTGAAACTTGAGAATTGAAACTGAAGGGGAAAATTCCACCCTCGGTTCCCTCCACCTGCCTCGCGCGCGTTTCCACTTCATTTAGTGATTTTCTACATTTCCCAGAATGCCTTTTTGACAACCCCCCCCCCCCCCAGAGAACATGCCTGAACTCGTTGAATGCAGCTGTGGGTTATAGGTGGAAGTGA
>JAXDDW010000034.1:2442500-2655000 GCA_034670385.1 Hoplostethus mediterraneus | reverse complement strand
AGCCGGTCTAAGCGCTAACGTGACAGCTAGCTGCTAACATCCTCCCGTTGAATGGATTATCAAAGATGTGCACCGCCCCTTTCATGAGACGTCTTCGCTCTGACTGGGGTCTTATCTGATTAGTGAGGGGATATTTGACTCCATGTCAACGCAGGTGCTCTGCCGGTTCATCTCGCTGTGTTACAATGAGGACGATCTCCTGTCTCGCGCGTCTGTGTATCATACGTTGTATTTTTTTGTGGAGGGCAGGGGGTGTATGATATGTGGCTCATGCTGGCTGGCCCTGAAGCCTAAACGATATTGGTCCACACTGGGGGTCTTTAGTGACAGGGGTGGTAATAAAATAAAGATGAGACTGGGCCCGTGATATTTACAGAAGGACAATGCGATTACGCCAGGCCTGTTTGTTCTGCTATGAAGCACTTTGGGTTGTGATGAAAAGCAAGGGGAAGATATTAAACCTGAACCATTTTGTAAAAGCCTGCCTTTTGCCATCCGCACCTGCCTCTGAGAGAACCTTGGTGTCATGTAAATAAAGAGGGAAAGGGAAGAAGGATGATTGCTTTAGAGGGAGAGGGACGGCGCGGGGGGTTGGTGGTGGCGTCGGCGTCGGCAACGGAGGAAAAAAGACCGAAAATGGCTGGAAAATGTGTCAGTGAAATATACGGAAGAAAGTAAATGGGATCTTCTGAGAAATGAATGATGAAAGAAGGCATATTGAAGCCTGGGAGGGAGAAACGCTCGGGCAGAGGTAAAAAGGAAAAAAAAGTGAGTGGATGTGAAAATGACAGTCAGATGCTCTGAGACTCTCTGCTCAGTATTCGGGACGGAGCGGGGCTCGCTGCTGTCTCAGATCCGAGGAGGCCGGGCTTGACGCTCGGGCTCCCGTCCCCCCCCCGTCCCCCCCGTGAGCATCGGTGAGGGGCCGGGCGCTGCTTCAGCACACACACCTAAACCACTTAGACGGGGTCTGAACGTGATCGCGATGACTTTACCTTTAATAGCGCATCACGTGATATCTGAGCTAACACGGTCAATCGGTCAAATGCCGGTCTCAGTCGACAGGTGGACCGACGAGGCTTCGTCCTGCGTTTCTCGGGGGTTGATACACTGTGCCTAGCCTAGCATCTTGAGCCTTGACGATTTTTTTTTTTTTTTTTTTCCATAGGTCTGGTCAATTTAGGACGTGTCAGTGGGAAAAAAAAAACCGTGTGGGGTCAGTAAAAGTAGCTTGTAATAGTTTGGGGGTCTGTGCACCAGGCCACTTCCCGGGGCTTGAAGGTCACCGTGCTCTACCAGTGCTAAAAAGCTACACGGTCATTTTGCCCTGCTAATAGAATTAGCAGGGCCATCTGTTTTCTTGCGGTGTGCCAGCCCGGAACCCCTGCTAATTATGTTATAATATCCACGTTCAACGGCAGCCGTCTTTTTAATATTCCCCGAGCAAACACTCCGGGGGCAGGCTCCAATAAAAGCAGGTGGCTGGAGACAGAGACACAGAAACACAAACCCACATGCTCCGTTTCTAATGAAATAACACTGCAGCCGAAAGTGTATATCTTACCCCGAACTGGGAAATATGTTCAGAGGCTCAGCCATGTTGCCAGGCGACTGCTGCCTGGAATGGCGTTGCCTGTCTGTGGTGGCAGACAGATGGAGGGAGGCAGGATGTGGCGAAGCCAAGAGGCTGGAGTTACAGTCTCTGTACGTCTGTACGTGTGTTTGTCTGGGAGAGAGATGTGTGTGTGTGTGTGTGTGTGTGTGTGTGTGTGTGTGTGTGTGTGTGTGTTTGTCGGCTGTCAGCGCTGCGGCGATGATAGCAATGTTCACAATGTCACGCTTTAGCACGTCTGGGGAGGTGAACAACACTGTTTAATACTCTGGCTGGGTTCGCTCCTCTGGAAAATACTATTAATACTATCAGCACAGCAAACAATGTCCACAATGTGCCTGCTATTACAGTTTAATTACGGGGAGACTCTGGGCATCCGGCCTGGTCATTCTTGTTTGCACTGTTAGGGGTTTGTAATCTGACTTTTTGTTTTGTTTTGTTTTTTATTGTTTTTTTTACAAGGCCTGGCTTTGTTTTGTTGTTGTTTCCTCTGCGCGCCCTTGTGTTTTGCAGGTTGACCTTGCTCCAGACAAAGTGAGACAGAGACTCAACCGAGCGCTCACAGCGCGCCTCATTAAATTAGAGCACTGTCAGAGGGGAGTTGAAATAATGCCACTACTGCCCATTGTCTGTCCCTCTTTGTCATCTGAACGAGGCGCCCGTTGTTTTGTCCCCTCGCGTCACGGTTTGCGAGCGCCGATGCCCGTGTTTCGTGCGGGGACGTATCGGTAGTCTGCAAACCGACCCGGCCTCTCGTCTTACAGGTGGATGTTCAAGTCGTGTTGTTATCGTGCCGTGCAAACCGTCTGGGACCCAGGGGGCCCCCGGGCTGCTGAGGGAGACACAAACACATGCTAGATGAAATTATTATACGTGAGATTCAATTACTACACACATGCAAACTGATGCATGTACAGTCAGATACTCACACACGTAAACGCAGTTGCAGCCATACCACCCAAGAGGGGCTTTTTTTTTTTTTTTTTTTTTTAGGGTCGGACCTTGCCCATAATCACAGTAAAGAACATTCTCAAGGGTGGATTTTATACTTACTGACGCGTGTGTCTGAAAGGTTGGTATGCATGCATGAGAATGGAAAAACAGGAGAGCACACAGACTGCTAACCAGCTCCTTGGTTACCAACCGATACGACACAGCTAGCCGTGCTTGATGGGAATTATGAGCACCGTTGGAACGTGTCTTTGACCAGATTGCTTGGCTGAAACTACCCACTGTGTAAGGGCACTTTGCTGTTATTCCTGTGTGTCATCTAGGAGTGCTGTGATGGAGGACCAGCAGAGAGACAGACACACAGTTAGCATCACACAGCACTGACTTCCTTTTTTTCAAATTTGTTTTTATTACATTTTAACTATAAATCTCAGGGGATTGTACGTGGGCGGGTCTTCCTCGCCACCCTCCTCGTTACAAACGAACAAATTGCCAACTGATTAAGATGTCGAGAAACTGGCCGCGGTGCGCAGGCCTAGCCGCTCTACAATGACAGCCCAAGAACAGAGAGATAAGGAAAAGAGAAAAGGAAAATTAATATCCCTTTTGGAACAGGGGGGAAGCGGATATGCCAAATTACTATGCTGCTGCAGTATCTGTCTCCGTCTGACCAGTAGTGTCGATTGGGATTTCTCCCCTGAGGTAAAAGACCCTCTGACAGGATTCATGGCTTTAGCCCCCACCAGTCAATTGCCTGACTGTAATTTGTGATTACAGCACAAGCAGAGGAGCTGTCAGGGATTAATTCAATCCAGCTCGCAAATCTCATTCCCCCACATTTGCATGTTAATGATAAAAAAAAAAAAGGGTGTGTTTTTGGCAGGTGGCGAGGCAGAGCGTGGTTAAAAACATGGACCTTTTGATATTTGCTGCTCTGGATGGATGGATGGATGGATGTGAGTTAGCCTGGACCCAGACAACAGGAGCAGATATCGATCCATCTGATCGACGAACCTGCCGCTAATGAAAGTGAATAACTGATGACGTTGAGTTGTCAGTTCCAACTCGTAACAGAATATTTTGGTTTATGGTGATTTTGTATTTTGAGGGGAGGAATGGATTTGTTAGTCTCTTATGATCAGATGTCTTGGAAATGTAACGTGTGTTTGAATCTAAAGGATTGCTTTCCTTTGCGGTGAGGTCTACACTGGCGCATTTTCCTCGATTTTTGCTAAGAAATTTCCCAGGATTCATGAACTGCCCCCATCCGGGTTTCTTTTTTCCGATTGCAAACCTAACCCCTCAACTAGCATCAAAGAGAAAACAAACAATCAAACACTGACAAATGACAATGACTTAAGATAAGTGTAAGTGTATCTTAAATGAAGCGTGCTAGCGCTGCGGCTAGTATTGCTCAATCTCAACCGGTAGCGGCGCACTTCTCGGGGTCCAGGGCGTCGTGGGGTCCAGATATCGAGACATCGTGTTTTCCTGTGCAGTGGTGACTGGCGGAGTGGGACTGAGTGGGTGTAAAAGCCCCGGTGCCGTTTGCCAGAGTGCGGCAGCCTCGTTTGCTGCGAGCGTACTAGCTGGCTCTCGGCCTCCGCTGCGGTCGGATGCAGTTGTGGTTTATGAGCCACGCGGCTAGCCCATTAAACCCGGCGCTCTTTTGTAAAGGTTGTCTGCCTCTTAAACGGTGTCATCTTTATTGATGTGTTTCTCTCTCACCCCTCCCTCCCCGCCACCCACCCCCACCCACCCCCACCTCTCATGTACAGAAATATGCGGCGTGGCCCTGGTTTGAATTCAATTCTCCAACACAAGCTGTTTATTGTGGCAGGCTGGTGTGTGTGTGTGTGTGTGTGTGTGTGTGTGTGTGTGTGTGTGTGTGACTGTCCCAGCCTGAAATGATACAGCAAATTAATGTCTTCCTTTTCATGGATAGCTACACACACACACACACACACACACGCACACCGGCCCGCTCCACACAGCACATTCTGTTTAGCCCTGACAATATAGCGGCTGTAAATGGGGCCGCCTCTGCGATCGGACGCACAAATCACAGCGGGGCGAGATGAGATGAGATGAGATGAGATGAGATGAAATGAGAGGAAATGAGATGAGATGAGATGAGATGAGATGAAATGAGATGAGATGAGATGAGATGAGATGAAATGAAATGAAATGAGATGAGATGAAATGAGATGAGATGAGATGAGATGAAATGAGAGGAAATGAAATGAAATGAGATGAGATGAAATGAAATGAAATGAAATGAGATGAGATGAGATGAGATGAGATGAGACGCGGCAAAGGACAAGCTGCTGGCCTGAGGAAAAAAAGAGGAAGTCAACCCCTTTCTGCAACTCCCCCTATGCACCTCTGTCTCTTTTTCACAGGCCCACTTTCCTGCACAGCCTAAGCCCATAACAACGGTCCAGCCAGGTTTGCTCCGGCTCCATACTTAAGATGCTAAATCGTCATCGGGATTGGCTCTTATTTGGTTCTGCTTCCGTATTATCTCTTCATGCTCCTTTTTTCGTATCGAGTCACCTTTGACATCAATTTCATGTGGTCCGTCTTGGGCGGCTTTTCAGAGCTGCAGTCCCAATATAAATGTAATACAGTGAGTAATAACTCTGGCTAAGTATTGATCCTCTGGGATTTCTGCACTGTGTTAAGTACTCCATCTCATCGGCTTCAATCTTTACATGACAGCCAGTATGTGTCTCTGGTTGCTTTTGTGGTCTGGCTGCTGCGTGCACATACACACACACAAACACACACATGCACACACACACACACTCACACACACACTCAAGGGATCAGAGGAGTGAGTGTGTGTGTGCGTGTGTGTGTGTGTGTGTGTGTGGGCGCGCAGGGGGAAGAGGAGTCAAGGGATGGAATGAAAGGCGGATCTGATGAACACTGTGAGCTCTCTCGCCGTGCAGTCTGGGAGAGTCTGCCCCTCCCTCGCCCCCCTCCCCCACCAACAACACAACCACCACCACCCCCCCTTCCGCCCCTGTCCTCACCCCCCCCCCCCCCCACACACACTCCACTCCCCAGAGCTGCTAATGACTGCTAATTGTGGCACGGCAGGGGAGAGATGCTAAAAAGTGGATATCACCAGCCATGCCTGGCATGGACACTGCCCGCAGGCTGGGAGGCTGGTGGCCCCTCATCTGTCAGCTCTGTCTGTCAGGAAATTCACTCAACTCCCGTGTCTCTGGCTTGCAAAGCAGTCGGAATTACACCGCTTCAGTTATATAGTGGAAGTAATCTATGACCTTTATCGATCTCTATTGGCGACCAGCAATCTCTCGTCCCCTTGAGAGACGGTGGCCTGTAATTGACACAATCAATGAAGTCACATTTTCCCCCCCCCGATAGAGACGTGTAACCTGGCTGATTGGAGCAGAGCAGAGTTGGAGGTGATACATCCCACGTTGAGGTGGAGGGGAGGGGGGTGATCGAGCCTCGTGTCTTGAAACTCCATTACATTTTTGTTCCAGTTCCTGCCAGAAACTGAGCTTTGTAAGCACTTAAGTGATGTCATCTTTGAGTCATGGGTATTTAGCAACAACGATATCAACCCCCTGCAGTTGTATTATAGTCATTTTGTGCTATTGGCCAGAAGAAAATCTGACTTATTGCTCTTTTAACCGGTTCTCCCTCTCTTTGCATCCTTAAAGAGAAATAATTGGATCTTAGAAGCTTTAAATACAAGTAGCGCAGGAAGGATGCCTGTAATTTATATTATATCATCACACCAAAAAAGTTCTTTCCACTGAATAACTTTTGGAAACGTTATACGTATGACTTTTGAGCCCCAAGCTTCTACTTCTGCGAGTTTTTGATGTCATTTTCTTCTTGTCAGAGACGACGCTCAGACGTTTAGATGTCATGTACTTGGTTTGCAGGCAAGTGCTGAAAGAGGTAATGTGGGAGTTCCTTGTTGTTTTCGATCGTGGCGACATCTTTGGTGCTCAGCTCTCGTCGCTGTGGTGTTTCTTCACTGCTCTTCCCAGAGATCACCTGTCAATCAAACATGCGTGTCCAGCACTGTGACGTCTTTCTCCTTGGGTTTCCTGTTGATGACGTTTGGGTTTTGGTGGCGCTCTTTTTAGCCGCTCGCGCTCACTACTCGGTTCTTCTCCTGCTATTCCAAACAAACTGTTGCCTGCTGCCGGAAACATAAAACGCATCACTTCCTGTGCAGCAAAGGATTTTCCCCAGGGAAAGACCTGCCACACACCGGGTGTTTAGTATCATCGAGTACTTTTGAAACGAGTAAAGAAGGAGAAGAACTGGCTGTAGGTTGAGTCACTATTGTGCTGCATCGGTCATCAAGTAGCAAAAAACCAACATATGAAAACGCCACGATAAGGAAGTTCACTCTATTATCCCAAGAGCTTTGTTCACAACTGTCTCTGTCCAGATGTGATGACGGTGGGTATCTTGTCAGGTTTTTTTTTTTTTTTTCTCCCCTCGTTTTTCCCTGAGAAATCGGTGGAAGTCGCGCCCCTGGGTGGTATTTTTTTGGGTGAGTGAGAGACCTGTCTTTCACCACTTATTGTCTCCTCCGGGGGCCCCTCGAGGGCCTTTCCGGACAGCTTTTGCTTCACATTCGCCACCGCCGGCGAGCTCCTGCCGAACTCCCCGACTAAATCTCTTTTTTATTGCCGGCGTTTCCTCTCGCCCCGCTGATGTGATAAATTGTCACCGATAATTACACGCTTGCGTTTTGAACCGCTGGTGGAGAGCGGACTAATTTAGATCACCTCCCGTCGTAAAAAAGGTAGCCATTAAGCGTTTTCTCCATTATTCACGCTGCGTTTGTTGTTTGGATTTCCAACATATTCTTGTTCTATTAGCAGATACATCCATATCTGCACGCTCTCAACATAAGTCGCTTTACTTTTTACTTTTTTTTTTTCTTTCGACGCTCTCTCTTTAGTGTCGGTGTTGTGGTCCTTTTTGTTTTTTTAAAAGCGAGAGGAAAGTGTAAGCAACGGGGGGGGGGGGGGCAGGCCTCTACCGACAAAACAGTTGTGCTCTATAAATCTTTTTTTTTTTTGTGTGTGTGTGTGTGAACGAAATATTGATCCAAGTGTCTGGAGCACACTGGTTGAGGCCCTTCTAAATTTCAACTCATTCAGCGTTTGATAGATGAGTTGCCCTCTGCGTAAATCCACTCCTAAGCTCTGTCCCGTAGTTCCGACTCCCCCCCTCCGACTCCCCCACTGAATCTTTCACCTTCAACCGTTGCTTTTTTTTTTCACCCCCTTCCACGTCTGGCGAGGAACGAGAGGCCGTTTCCTTGACCGCGGCCGAGCAGGACAAAGGCAGGGCTGTCACCGGCGAGCAGGGGGACATACATCCTCCGTATCCTCAGGCATCCTCGCTGCAATACTTTTTTTTTTTCTTCTTCTTCTTCTTCTTCTTCTTCTTCTTCTTCTTCCTGAAGTGTCAATTATAACGCCAGGGGGAGGATGAGAGATCAGGAGCCGGTATGCAACGGCGTAATAAATTTCTTTAGCCAAGTCGTATTTCATTTGGAATGGGATTTGGCAGAGGGGAGAAAGCAATGTTCAGATGAAGTGCCTGACCTGTTTCTTTGTCTCTCGTATCGCTCCATCTCTCATTTCAGGCCGAGGAAATTTCCCTCTTGTTTCAAACCCAATTTTTCCCAAACTCCCTGTGTCAGCAGCAAGCCCCTGCCTCCGCCCGGCCGAACGCACCGTGTCCAATTAAACTCTCATATCCATGCCGGAAAAGAATGATTTCTTTCTCTCTCTCTCTCTCTCTCTCTCTCACCCACTCACTCCATCATTAATGTTATTTCCTCCCTCTCTCAATTACCTTTTCTCAATTACCGTGCCTTGTTAGAAAAACGCACATGCCTTGACACAATATGAAATACTAATTAAAACTTAAATGTAGATCTCACATCAGCACCTTTTTTTTTTTTCCCCCCCCACCTTTTTATCACTTCTATTTTCCCCCACTCATGCCGGCTCCTTGCCCCCCCCCCTGCCTCATTCCTCTCTCCCTGCAGCAGATGGCTGTGGTCAGAGGTGGACAGGTAACAGACGACCCCGCATCCACCCCTCAGGGCACCTGAGCCCTGCCCTGCCCCGGCTGCCCCCCCCCCCACCTCTCTCCATCCTCCATCTCCATCTCCTCATCCCCCCCGCTGACCCCGTCCAACCCCTTCCCAGCCCCTCGGACACCTCCAGCCCTCTCCGCTGCTCTATCAACCCAGCACGCCGTCCTCCAGCTCTTCCCCCCTGCTCCTCAGTGTCTTCCTCCCCTTTCCCCTCCCTCTCCTCTCCTCTGGGCTGGTATGTGGTGGGCCAGCTCCTCCTCCCCCCTCCTCCTCCTCCCCCCCACCCCCCACCCCCCCACCCCCCACCCCCCCACCCCAGTGGTGCAGGCCTTCTGGACGGAGCAGATGGTAAGAGAGGGCCAGGAGGAGACGTCCTCTAACCTGGGAGCCCAGCCAGACCTGGCCCACAGTGAATGCCTGATGCCTGCCTAATGGACCTGGACTGGGCTTGGAAGAAATCGTCTCACTCTGCGTGTGTTTGTGTGTGTGTGTGTGTGTGTGTGTGTGTGTGTGTGTGCGTGTGCGTGTGCGTGTGCGTGTGCGTGCGCGTGTGCGTGTGCGTGTGTGTGTGTTTTGCAGGCGTCCTCGCATGATTTTTGATTTTTGATTTTTTTGCTGTTGCAATTTGCCATGTGTTATTGGAACGTCTGCTATTTAAGTGTTTGCGTATATCTGGCTACGTGCTTTCATTTAACGTGTGTGTCTTGGATCGCAGTTGCATGTCATGTTATGTTTTTTTATTTTTGTTTTCATGAACAGATTGTAAAAGCAACACTACTCTGGAATCGTGCTCGTCACCGATCAAGATCCAGCGCTCTCCTCACTGCTGAGGCCAGGGGTTTTTTGACAGTCATGCTGAGGGGTGAGTGGAAGGTAGTTCACTTGGACTCACTGGATGAAAACAGTCGTCCAAGCTGGGTTGAAAAAGGCACGGTGAATCTGCACGTGTAGGTTGAGTGCGATCCCTGTAGGTCCTCTACAGCACCCGGAGCTGCACCCATGCTCCCCTTGTTGTTGGAGTGTATCGCTAGTCCTCTAAAATCCATCTGAAATTCATTAATACCGCGGGGACAAACTCACTGAGCTCAGCCTTGTTTCCCTCATTTGCCCAGCGAGTCCAAACGGATTGTTGTTCTCCCCCGACGCCGCTCCTTCTCCAATCTCTTCCTGTTATTAAATATTCAATTCTCCACTGCAATCACTCTGTCGACTCAACACTCGGGGGACCTCACCAACGCTGTTAAAGCAGAGATGATTGCAGTGGCTTTGTTTTTGTTTGAGTGTCGTTCCTCAACACGGCCCGGCGAGCTAATTGTTGGACCGTCTTGGTGGGGATCACCTTCTTCTTCTTCTTCTTCTTCTTCTTCTTCTTCTTCTTCTTCTTCTTCTTCTTCTTCTTCTTCTTCTTCTTCTTCTTCTTCTTCTTCTTCTTCTTCTTCTTCTTCTTCTTCTTCTTCTTCTTCTTCTTCTTCTTCTTCTTCTTCTTCTTCTTCTTCTTCTTCTTCTTCTTCTTCTTCTTCTATACGCGAGCGGCATCACCGGCGTCATGTGAAGTCATGGTTCCACACTCCCTTCCTCCCTCCCTCCCTCCTTCGATCTTTTCTTCTTAGCCCCCCCCCCGCCCCGCCTGACTACCGGAGGAACATTGTATTTATTACCTATTTCCCTATTTTACATCATTTATCATCGGCGTCGGTCCTGAGGGCTCGGCTTCTCCGCTGCGTCTCATCCCCGCCTCATCTCCTCCTCGCCGCCTAACAAGCGCCGCTGCAATTTCTGCGTGTTATTAACAGCGTCGCGCAACCCCCACCCCCACACCCCCCCCGACACCATCCTTCTGAGGAGCTCCAGCTGTGCAGAGGCGAGGACGGGCATCTTCTGCCCCCCCCCCACCACACACACACACACACAAACCCCCGACACCTCCTACTCCCACCCCCCCCCCGGGGAGTGTGCATGCCTGCCCTGGAGGTGATGCTAATGGGGAGATTTTAACTACATTCCACTCCTCCATCACTTCCACCCTCCCTCCTCCCCTCCCTCCCCCTCCCTCCCTCGCCTCCTCTCCCACTGGTGCTGCAGATATGAGCCTAGAGCAAACACAGGGCACTCTCATTAAGGGACTAGTGCTGGTATTAAATTCGCTGTTATTAGAGAGGCCTCCTTTCATTTCACTGGCACAGCAAACCACAGACACCCACAGGAGACTCAGGGTGAGGACTAGATTACGCTCGGATGGTGTGTGTGTGTGTGTGTGTGTGTGTGTGTGTGTGTGTGTGTGTGTTAGGCCCGAGCTATAAAGGGTGTTGAGAAAAATTGGGGATACAATGGCATCATTGTTTTTTTTTTGGTGAGGTCCAATCACGTCGGGAGACCCTCGTTTAAAAATAATCCGCCGTAATGCGGCCGGTGTAGAGGCCCCCCCCAGACCCCCCCCTCCCCCCCCCACCCTGCCTCAGCGGCTCCCCGGCAGACAGGGAGGTCATTTTTCACATTACTGCTCACCCCCCCTGCCTGACACGTCAAAGATGGACAAGATCAATATACATACGCCGCAACAAAGACTCAGCAAGAAAAAATCGATGCCACTTATTTGATCAAAGACTGTTTCCACAAGCCCGGCGAAGGAACGCGTGTAGCCTCTACGACCACCGCCTTTTTTTGGTGTGAGTCGTGGCCGTGTTTACATCGAGATCCTCGTATCTTCAGAGGGGAGAGGGGAGAGGGGGGGGGGGTGGGGGGGGAGGAGGGAAGGGGAGGCGTATGAGTTGCCCTCAAGGACATCCTGGCTGCCGCTCTCTCCCACTCTTGTCAGCGGGGGCCCCTCAGGGCGCGGGTGCCGGGGTTGAGTGACGGGGAGCGAGGCGAAGTGACTGCGACAAGGGAGCCCGGCGTCAAAAAAAATAAATCTCTGACAGTTACCTCAACGCTCCTCCTCTGATACTGTCATGTCACACGCATAAGGAGATTACTGAATGGATTTAGCGGATGTGAAATGTGAGTGAACGCTCCATGATGGAAAGTTTTTTTTTTTTCTTCTTTTTCTTTTCTTTTTTTCTCCTTCTTCCCCCCGAGCCAAAGGAAGCCTGTCTGTGCGATATGCCGCTATCTAGCGTAGGCACTCGTCTGGCTCCCTCTCAGGGAGGCGGAACAGGTGGCGGAGAGGCGAAAGCCAGGGAGAACGAGGGTGAGCTGCGAACCAACGTCCCCCCCCCCCCCCCCCCCCCCACCCACAGTTCCAAACACACAGTATGAAACACGCAGTTCATACGAAGCAGGCCGAGGGTTTGCTGGTGTTTGTTAACGGCACTCATTAGAGAGAGAGAGAGAGAGGAGACCTCCCTCCCTCCCTCCCGTGTCTCGCTGGCCTTCTTCCCTTCTTCTTTCCCTCCCTCCATCCTCCTCCTCCTCCTCCTCCTCCTCTCCATCACTCAGCTGGGGTTCATCTCCTGTGATTCAGCGAGGCTCTCCCCATCATCCGTTCCCCCCACCTACCTCCCATCTCCCGAGCCAGCCCTCTCGACGACAACAACAACAACAACAACAACACCAAAAAACCTCCCCTTGATCAAAGCCCCGAGAAGACCGGCTGCTTGATTGATGCTTATCAAAGAGCTGTGCTGCCGGTACCCGGGCATCATCTGTACCGCTGTTATTGCGGTGCTCCGACTGTATTGTCCCGGTAGGTTGTTAGCCAGGTATTATTTCCATCCCCGCCGTCCAAAGCAATCCCCGACAAAATAAAAGACGGGACCACACTGACATGAAACACCTACTAGCTGGGATGTTCCATGTTTGCTGGTAAAAGTAGATGTCAGAATGGGAAATTGATTTGTACCCGTGTGTATTCATTCTGCTCGTACACCTGCAAATAAGATCATGAGGATCAGTGGAAAATAAGTTAGCTCAGTTGGCTAAGGCGCCTATGGTGTACCCCCATCTGACCCTGTGGACTATTCAATGAAGCGATCATTTATCCATCCATCTATTGATCCGTTCACCCGTCATTTATCCATCTACTCATGTGCTTTTTCATCCATCCATCCATCCGTCTATCCTCCAGTATTCCGGTTTCCCTCAGCGCTGCAGCTCTTTGTGCAGCTCTAAGACCAGCAGGACCAGTGCTTTGTCAGTGTCAGATCTCCACTCATGTGTGGAGCAGCTCAGACACTGGCACAATCTATGAATCCCCCCCCCTCCCTACCTCCCCTCACAACTCCCCATCTCTCTCTCTCTCTCTCTCTCTCTCTTCCCCTTCGCCTGGCTTTTTCATCTGCTGTCTTTTCCTCTAAAGGGAGATTACCTTCCTCTTCACAAGCCACGGCTGATATTTCATTTCCAAATCACTGTGGCTCAAAGTTGTTTTACCACTCCCCCCCCCCCCCCCCCTCCCTCCCTCCCTCCCCCCTTTTTCTCTCTCTCTCTCTCTCTTCATTGCGCTAAGAGACACAACAGAGGGAAACGGAAACACAATGGGCGCGTTGATATATAAGAGGGGGGACATCGCTCATTTCCAAACCTCAAATTGCCTCGCTCTCATCTCTGACCCTCGCTTAAACAGCCTCGCTCATGCGCATCACACACACACAGAAATGTCTGACACCCACATGCACCCATAACATAGACCCCCCCCCCCCCCAAAAAAAAAACGGAGGGTTAATTCTCCCGCCTCAGCCTCAGCCTCAGACTCAAATCTGTTAACACACATTAGAGAGACCAATGCAGCCATTTATATCCCATGGCCTCTGGGTAAGCCCCTGTCTCCATGGATACGAGATCATGTTGACAAGTTAAAAAGCTACAAAAATAATGGCTACCCGGGAGGCAGAGTGATTGATTGCGGTTTGCCACGAGGGAGAGAACCCGGTCGAACGGCGGGGCGTTTTTTTTCCCGGGGCGCGTCCGGCATCGCCTCGTTGACATCTCACCTCACGGGGCGGGGGGGGGGGGGGGCGAGCGAGGCCCTCCTCTCCCTCCCTCCGCTCTCTCTCTCTCTCTCTCACCTTCTGTCAGGATCGCCCCCCCCCCCCCCCGTGGAAATGGCCCCCCGCTCATATAACTTCATTACTTTTTAATGCCCGCCCGTAATCACTCCGGCATGTTGTAATTGGACGGAGATATGAGAACAATAAAGGATGTCAGGACAGAGAACAAGATTTTAATTGTGGGTTAATGATGTTTATTTTGCGCTGTGTTCTTTTTTTTTTTTTTTCTCTCTTCCCCGCCGCTGCTGCCGATCTGAGTCACGGCTCGGCGGTGTGGGTTAAGCGTTAGATCTCCCCGGGGGGAAAGCGGGGAGGGCGCTTCCTCCCCTCTCTCTCTCTCTCTCTCTCTCTCTCTCTCTCTCTCTCTCTCTCTCTCTCTCTCTCTCTCTCTCTCTCTCTCTCTCTCTCTCTCTCTCTCTCTCTCTCTCTCTCTCTCTCTCTCTCTCTCTCTCTCTCTCTCTCTCTCTCTCTCTCTCTCTCTCTCTCTCTCTCTCTCGCACCTTTTTGTCAGCGAGAGGGAGCGCATTAACCTCGGATCTGATTAAAGGCTGCGACAGAGCCAGGTCGCCGAGCGGCCAAGCGACCGGGAGCTCCTCAGGGCTCAGATTAGGCCTGACCCCCCCCCCACCCCCACTTCCCCCTCCCGACGTGTCAGCGAGAGATAATGAACTTAGCTTTATCTACCACCCCCCCCTCTCCTCTCCGGGTATACATACCGACCTCGCCGTGCCGTGCGGGGGCCTGGAGCGAGACCCCGGGAGCAGCGGGGTTAATGCGACGCTCCGATAAAGAGTCACGCTGCTTTTTTTTAAATTTTATTTTTGTTTTATCGGCGCTCCACCTCCGCTGAGCGAGGGGTTTGCTCGGGAATAACCCGGCGATAAATACACCCACGAGGCTGGCATCGCACTCAGGAGCTGGAAGGGTAACGTTCATTAGAGTCAGACGCCCCGCCGATCCGATTTGGATGCACCTGACCAACTGCTTTATTCAAATTGGGCGAAGGGGGAGGAGCTACACCATCCGTTCGTTCATTCATTCATTCATTCCTTGGTTTGTGTGGTCGTGTGGTGCGTGACATCTGAAGGCACCGCCGGTTCGGGATTGTGATGAAATGTGGGGGAGCGATGCATCTCACCGCTGCGTTTCCGGCGTTTTCAATATCGTACTGATTGGCTGCAATTACAGGTCAAAGCAAAGGTGAGATTTGTAACCGAGCCCAGCGCTTAGTCGTTTAGCAGACGCTGTCCGGGGGGGAGGAGGGGGAGGGGGGGGAGGACACGCTCGCTGTGGCCTCGTTTGTGGTTTGCAGGTCGGCGGTGAGCGCTACGCCGGTGGAAGAGGTTTGATGAAAGAACTTTGCCCACATGTTCATTAATTAAGAATGAGATTTGATTTATTGCTACAGTAATTACACAGTTACGTGAACAAACACCAAACCGCACGCTGACGTGAAGGTGGACACCGAACACCCAACTGATCTCCCCTCCAAAATCAATAATTGTGTGTTGGCAAGCGCGTTTTTACGACTGCAGCAATGCGGGGAGGGATTGACAGAAGAAAAGAAAAAAAAAAAGAAAGCACATTGGAATCAATTACTCTGTTCCTCCACCTGTGGTTTGCATATGTTGTTGATGAGGCAGGGATTATCAGGGAAGAGAGAAGTGATGAGGGGATGACTGGAGCTGCTAGATTAATATCCTGCCATGGCAGCCCAGGGAGAGATTAATTTCCTCTTTACGACCATTTAAAAGAGGCGTACGCATCAGGCTGGGCAGTTTCTGAGAGAGAGAGAGACACCGAGAGAGAGAGAGAGAGAGACAGAGAGAGAGAGAGAGAGAGAGAGACACCGAGAGAGAGAGAGAGAGACAGAGAGAGAGAGAGAGACACCACTGATCTGCTGCTCTGCTCTGTGCCACAGCTCAAACACTCTCTCGCCCACAGAATGATGGGTAAGAAAATGGATGTCATTGGTCAGGTAGTGAACTTAGAGCAACTCCGCTTAAGCACCTTTTGCCCTGTGTGTGTGTGTGTGTGTGTGTGTGTGTGTGTGTGTGTGTCTGAGGAAGGGTGTGATTGATTGGATCTCTGAGTGTTAGTGCCACTGGGAAGCAAAAAGAAAGAGCCTGGCAGTAAGTGTGTGCAAGCATGTGAGAAGATTGAAACATGTGCGCTCGCTCGTGTGTGTGTGCGCGTGCGTGTGTGTGTGTGTGTGTGTGTGTGTGTGGCTGACATGCTTCTTGAGATTTAATTTGATTAAATGAGAGTGCTGTCACTGTAACCGGTGAGAAAGATGATCTCTCTCCCATTTCTGCAATATTAGGTTGATGAAAGTGATGGCGTTTCTACATCTTCCGCCTTGTGGTACCCGCTGAGGCAACGGCACAGACGCCTGATACGACTACACGGGTCTAATTGGAGATGGAAGGGATGGAGAAGTAATTGGACAATATGGCTTGGTCCATTTTTAAACGTTCATCCAATTTCTGTCAGAATGTGGAATAAAACTCGGAAGCCCATCACAACCGAGTAGATTCAAACAAATGGGCGTCTTAGATTTCATCATGATATATATCATCGCTCGGTTGAAACCCTCCGCCGCTCCGACTGCGACTCGCCGGCGATCTCATCTTGATTGTCTGGCGCGTCCGGCTCGCCACTCGCGCGGCCAGTCATTAGCGAGCTGCCATTATAAATCTGGCCCCTTATTAGAAACCCGGACAGCCCGGGTAGGTGAAAATGCAGCCCAGTTCACAAACACCCCATCAAACCCTATTGATCGCTCTCTCTCTCTCTCTCTCTCTCTCTCTCGTTCACCTGGAGCTCTGACGGACATCTGGGGGCGTCGGTCTTGTGAGATGAGATGCCTCTCTATATCCCCCCCCCCGCCCCCCTCCTCCTCCTCCTTCCCCCGCATTCGCTTCCTGGGTGGCGATCGCGGCTCGATGGAAATGTCAAGCTGAATGAGCTGGACGTGGGGTGGGTGCTCCAGGATGTCCCCTCCCCCCTCCCCCGTTTCTTACTATAAAGTTACGACCCCCAGCTCATCCTCCCCACCTTTCCCCCCCTCCCTCCCTCCCTCCCCCTGTGGCTCAGAGGTCATTCCCTCGCTTATAGGTTTAATTAAAGGCCTGTTAATTATTTAGCCAGCTCCGGGGGGCGAGCCCATCCTTGGCCTTCAGTTTGATCAGTATCTGACTTGTTGTGTGCAGAAGAAGGCCCAGAGCTAAACATCCGTCTCTCACCGAGCCCGCCTGCTCCTCACACCACACACACACACACACACACACTACTACAACAACAAGTTGTCTTGCAGTGTGTGTGTGTGTGTGTGTGTGTGTGTGTGGTCTTTGTCTCTCTTGTGCTCCGGCATGTAAACTCACTTATAGTCGGGGGTTCTTTTTTTTTTTACTGTTTTGCTCCTTTAAGACGTTTTCTGTCAGGCGATTTTTTTTTTTAATCAATGCATCGCTGATTGGGACTTGTATTCAGCGGCGGGTTGCACACAAAGGCGGTGAGTGGGTGTTAAATTTGACTGTGCCTTTTTGGCCGCGAAGTGTTTCTGAGTGTGTTTTGAATGCCGCCCCGGACCGCTCAGGCCCCGGACCGGCTTCTCGCCTCCATCCCCCCAGGGGGATAATGACACTAATACCTATAAATGGCACACCGCCTTGATGCCGGCTGGAGGGGGACCAGGCCTTTTAAACCACTTTCAGGCCCGTCAATTAAGACGGTGATTTGTGTTGGGCAGAAATCACTCTGGCGCTGGCACTTGAACACTCGCCCCCCCTCCCCCCCCCCCACCCCCTACTGTTCCTCCTCTATCCCACAATCCTTAGGGGGGCTCAAACAGCCATTGATTGGTTGAGCTGTTCGCCCCGCAGACAGATCGATAATCATTGTGTTCTCCCAGGGTGAGGCTGGGGAGTCGCTCAGCCAGTCAAGGTGCTCAGCCAGTCATTTGCCAGTTCCCATGGGAACTGCGCTGAGTCCTGCAGGATGTGGAGGCTTGAAGACATCCACTGTTTTGTTTTTTTTCCTCAAAGTTTCTTGGGTAGAAGTTTTACTAAATCCACCTGTGAACACAGTTGATGTGGCGCCACCCTGATAGATGCCTTAATTGGCGAAACGGCACAAAAATGTGCCTCCATTTCATATGGTATCTCAGTTATTATCGGTTCTTTTTCTTGAGAGAGAGGAAAGTGTGTGAGAGGGGATCTAAAATGGTACGGCCTCTAAAATAATGAATTTCTCTTGATTAAAAATTCTCTTGGCGAGAGAGTGCTAAAAGCCTATTGATTTCCATTAAAAGTAATCAAACTTTTCATGGTGTTAGATGGGTGCGGGTGTTTTTTTCATTATGAAAAACTATTTGATTTCTGCTTTTAGAATGACCACCGATCTACGCAGAAGAGTTCGAATCATCACATTCATCTATCAACCCCCTCCGATCCACAGGGGGGGGGGGTGGGGCCCTGTGCCCCCTCTCCAATACCAGATGCTAAAGGTCTGAACCCTGAACTCTCAAAGTAATTGGCAGGGTATTGCTGAAGCCATGAAAAGCTTTTGAAAGTTTAGGGCTGTATTGTCTGATTCATCAATCTCTAAACCAATAGCTCTGCGTCGTCTCAGCCATGAATCTCCCCCCTCAGTGCCAGCCCTGAATCGGTTGAACCATCAATCTCCCCTCTATTAGACCTGCACTGTCTGCTCCATGGCCACGTCTCCTCGCCGGAGTTATGGGCCGAGGGGAGATGGGAGGGACGGAGGGAGGGAGGGAGGACTGTAGACTGATGATAGAGACATGCGGTGGAGGGAGGGGTGTTGGGAGAGGTTAGAGCCGCCGGAGATACGCTCTCTATTTAGGCGGAGATACTTTGAGGGATGGCTGTATATGTCAGCCCCCCCCCCCCCCTCCCCCCAACCGGCCCGGTGGTCCCGGACGCTCTCCGTTCCGGCGGCGGACCGAGGGCTCGTAAAAGAGTGCCGCGCCGCGCCCCGTGTTCAGCTCGTAAAAACGAATTAAAATATTAAATCTGTCAGGGCCTGTCCTCGTAAATAAAGCCATATATTACTCCTCCATCCATAAAAGTGAAAAAGGGTCCGGGGCCTTTTTTTTTTTTTTTTTTTTTTACGAGGAGGAGAGCGGAGCAGGGGCCTGTTTCTGATTGCCAAGCCCACCGCGTCGCATCGCCACCCCCCCCCCCCACCTGTACAGGCGAGAGCTAATTACTCAGCACGCGGCGCGACGGGGGAGTACAGAAGGAAGGGTTGAGGTTGAGCAGGGGTCTGTGTCGACGGTCAGATTCGGGGGAGGTGTGACTTTTTTCGCAAAGCAAAGTAGAAAAAAAACAAAACAGTTTGATACTAACATCTCTGGGAAACATAATTGCAAGTCCGCAGCTCATATTTAACAATACTAATTCGGTGACATTTTCATATAAATAAATGTCCACTTTGCTGGTCTCTATTTAATATGACAACCTGTACCCGGTTCATGAAAGCTTATTACATTTGCCGCTCTAAATACCCGGTGTGTCAGGTTGGTCTTTTTACGTTTTTCTGTTTCCAGCAGCAGCAACAGTTTGTTTGGAATAAAGGCAACAACTGGGTAAGTTAGGCCGAATCCCAATTCACCCCTTAGCCCTTCCCCTCCGTTTTGTGCGAAGGGGTAGGGGCCAAGTGCGAGGGCTACATGGCCCTCTAAACGGAGATTTTTCAGGGGCACGCTACAAACCGAGGGCTAGGAGAAATCTCCCAGAATGCCCTGCGAATCAACTGGAAGATCATGGGGACCGCTACACTACCATCAAAGTGAACCACAAATGTAGTATTTTCTTCGTTAATAAAGATTTAAAAAATATTCTAACCGTGGTATTATCTTAGTTTAATGTTCGTTTCAGTGTATTATAGACCGTTTCTTTATAAAAAGCATAACAAAAAAATCGCTAATATGCCGATGTCTCTACTTCGCTAGTTAGTTACGTTACAACATTGTTTTTAGGCTGATTTGTGCATGACAGTCCCGCATTTTGACATATTTACATTGCATTGCATTTCCCCCTTTGATGGCATATGATGAAATATAACAGCGAAGTCCAGCAGCGAAGTTGCTGCACTTGTTACGGCTCCTCTAATATCAGTGCAGACTGGCAGGGTAACGTTAGGAGCGGCTTGCTAGACTACAGAGCACCGCTAACGCTATTCTGTCATGAAGTGGACTGGTAATGAAGCAGTGGTCTTTTTTATTTGATGACTTGTTTGATCGATTAGTAGCGTGAAACGTATAAATTGTGAACGAATCGCGAGCGTCCATGCTTTTCTATCTCCATCAGATGAACGGCAAATGTCACTGTGATAATACCATTGTTGCCATAGTAATCTCCGATAACAAACTCGTCCCGTCTGTTTATGTAAACATCATCGATGACGTATCAGGGTCTTGAAGGGTTGTCCCAATTCTTAGGGAGAGATTTCTACCACTGCCCCTTGTGACTCTGTTCCGAGGGCCAAGCCGAAGGGCCAAGCCGAAGCCGTAGGGGTGAAAATGAGAATTGAGATTCGGCCTTAGTGTATGCGGCCTTAGTGTAAGTGGCGTTAGTGTAAGCGGCGTTAGTGTGAGTGGCGTTAGTGTGAGTGGCGATAACCACCGTGGCTGAACAGACAAAGAAAAGAGGGACACCTTACAGAAACTCAAACTCCTTCAACAGGAAATCCAAGGAGAAAGACGTCACAGTGCTGGACACACATGTTTGATTGACAGGTGATCTCTGGGATCGCAGTGAAGAAAGACCACAGCGACGAGGCTTTGGTTCGGGGCATCTTCCAGACGAATCTTCCAGACGAATCTTAGAATCGCGATCATAGTTGCCCGAGAGCTGCGGGCCTCCGCCGTGGCCACCAGAGGGCGTGTTGGGTCACCTGGAAGCCCTCTAGTCTGTTAATGATCTCTAGTCACAGTTGACCCTCCCCTGGCGGTCCAGTTCCAGCGGTCCCTGAGATCAGAGTCATTAGCATTAGCAGGCGGTAGGTGATGTTGGGATGGACGTCCACCTGCTACTGGGCAGATGCCGCTGCCCCAGCTCAGCTAATTGGCTGGCAGGTGGCCGTGGCAACGCAAGTATGTCTCAGCATCGGAAGAAGAGGAGCGAGGACATCAAGTCTCCTGGTATCCTGGACCAAAGATGAAAAGGCTTTTCAGGAATGAAAACAACTCACACTCACACTCACACACACACACACACACACACACACACACACACACACACACACACACATATATATCATGCACGGACACAAGCATGTATGCACACATGCACACACATATCATGCAGCTGTCTCTCTTAACACACACACAAGCCCAAATATACACATGCATGGACACACACACTCTTGTTCATACACATGCACACTTTCTCTTTTCTCACTCTCTCTCTCTCTCTCTCTCTCTCTCACACACACACACACACATATCATGCACGGACACAAGCATGTATGCACACATGCACACACATATCATGCAGCTGTCTCTCTTAACACACACACAAGCCCAAATATACACATGCATGGACACACACACTCTTGTTCATACACACGCACACTTTCTCTTTTCTCACTCTCTCTCTCACACACACACACACACACACACACACTCCCCCATGTGGCGTTTTCTCTCAACACACAGAAGCTCAAATAGACATATGCATGCGCACACACTTTTGCACGCAAACATGCACACACTCTCTCTCACTTTCTTTTACGCACGTACACACACACACACACCACACACACAGTCTTTGAGCGTTGTAGAATAACCTTGGCACCAGCATGGTGCCTGCTTCGCCAGTCTGGTAGATAGATGGTCCTCTATGCAGGCTGGCACAGGCTTTTCATTATGTTCAGTACCAATCCATAGGAACTGGCCTGGTGCGCTGGATCTCTTCCCTCTCCCTCGTTCTCATTTGCCTCTTACTTCCAATATACTATACTATACCTGCGCTGTCTTATCGGTGACTATCTGTTTGCTTTATTGCTTTTTGTTCCCTGTTTTCTTTGTTTTCTCCTCTCTCATCTCCTCTCCTCTCCTCTCCTCCTCTCCTCTCCTCTCCTCCCTGGCTTAATTAGGATGTGGGGGAGCTGGTTGTCGGTTGAGTAAGCGCAGTATCAGATGATTAATTGCTGGAGGGGGGTACAGCAGCCCAGGGGCAGTATGGCCGAGGGAACACAAGGTTACAGGATGGTATAACCCAGCCCCGCACCCCCCCCCCCCCGCCCCCCACACACACACTTCCCTTCCCTCCCTCTCTCTCTCTCTCTCTCTCTCTCTCTCTTTCTGTCTCCTTCAGCAACTTGCTCTTCCCTCTCTTCATCTCTGTCTCATTTACCCTCGCCGTTCTCCCCTCTCTCTCTCTCTCTCTCTCTCTCTCTCTCTCTCTCTCTCTCTCTCTCTCTCTCTCTCTCTCTCTCTCCTTGTTGATGCGTTGTAAAGCAAAGTCCCGTCGGCTCCCTCGCCTGACCTACGCGTGTAGCCGGCGAGGCGCGGGAACGCTGCCGCACATATGTGTGCTGTTAATGAAGATAAAAAAAAGGCCTAAGGCGGGCGAACGCCGGGCCCCAAAACCAGCTGTTCATCACCGGGGACGATCATTAGCAGCGTGTATTCACTAACAAGTCTGATTTTGATTTGTATTTGGGGCGATGTGTTCATCCTTTGACACCCCCCCCCCACCCCCAAACCTTCTAACCGCGATTTGCACCTCGCCGCGGTCATGTGACCTTGGCCGCCAGCAGTTTGAGGGTGTCCGACCGTGGCTGTGATTAGTCTGCGCATAGTGGACCTTGTCTTTTGTCGGGGGGGGCGGGGGCGGGGGGGAGAATCTATCGTGTGATTGGCTGGTTGGCACAGCGCTCCCTCAGTCTGGACTCTAAATTTAGATTAATGGAAGGGTAGTCGGTCTAAGTTTTGTAATTTGTAGCCGTGACCCGCCGGGGGCTACGTGTATCGCCGAAGGCTGAACGGAGCCGGACACCTCTCTGACCCGCGGGGCACCTCGCACACACTCACACACACTCACACACTCACACACACACTCACACACACTCCCCGGGAGACGGAGACCTCATCGATTTTTCTCTGGGTCTCTTTTTTTAAAACATTTTTATTTATGGTTTGTTTGACTTCACTGCTCCTCGCAAAATGTTGTTCAGCGTTGTCTATTGGGTTTATTTTGCAGAGTCAAAGACTCGGTTGCGTTTCAGGGGGGACAGCAGCCCACCTTGAACAAACTACATTTCGGAAAGCCAAAATTGCCGCCTCAGCTCTTTGTGCAGAACTCATCTTTGACCATTTTTGTTTTGTCGCGGAAAAAGTATCTTCCACCACCTACCCCGCCGGTTCTGCAGCTCCGTATGTTTTCAGGCATGCATGCCGCACTCCGTGACCCTCGTCCTCTCTTTTGCCTCCCTTTCGCCTTGCCTCTGCATTTTCACTGTCTCTGCCTCTCCCTCCCGGCTGCTGACTTTCTCCCCCTCCGTCATATCGAGCTGTCCGTCAGCGCGGGGTCGCGCGCCTCCCGGTGCTTGATGGATGGGGAACACGTAGAAGGAGCAGCCGTCCTTAATAGACACGGCGGATTGAAATGCTGGGGAAGTAAATGTTAAGGGCCTCATAAAGCATCCACTTCCCCACCCTCGTCCAGCTGCCCTCCCCCACAGCACCCCCCCCCCCCCCCCCCCCCCCCCCCCCCCTCCCACCTTCCTGTTTTCCCTAATTCACCACCCACACGCTGCTGCCTTATCAAGTACTTGCAAGTGTGTGTGTGTGTGTGTGTGTGTGTGTTTGCTGGGATGTGGATGTCTTTATGTATAGGCATGTATTTGCATGTGCACGCTCATGCACTCTTGTGTTTGTGTGATTGTGCGTATCAAATAAATGGTGGGAGAGAGGACCACCTACCAGCCCAATTAGACACACTTCCGGCAGCAGCAGAGGCAGGCAGCCTTGCAGCAGCTACTTTTGTTATTTTTAGTCATTTTTAGTTATCTTCTGTAGCCTACCCTTAGGTCTTTAGTATTAGTATATTAGTATTAGTTAGTATTGTTAGTAGTTAGTATTTTAAGTGTTTTAGTATCTTCTAAAACATTTGCCCTCCCTAGTCCTACTCGTTCAACCTCGTAGTCGCAGCAATGCGCGTCTACAGTTGATGGAGATCCGCAGCCAGGCTGGACACAGACCAGCGGACAGACCGATGGAGTTGCGGAGGCATGGAGGACATCATGCATCGTCCCTGTGCCAAAAAAGGGATGCCCCAGCGCCCTCCATGACTTCAGACCAGTGGCACTGACCACTAGTCTGAATCTTACAAGTTCCACCAAATCTATCTATCTATCTATCTATCTATCTATCTATCTATCTATCTATCTGTCTATCTGTCTATCCGTCCGTCCGTCCGTCCATCTATCTATCTATCTATCTATCTATCTATCTATCTATCTATCTATCTATCTATCTATCTATCTATCTATCTATCTATCTATCTATCTATCTATCTATCTATCTATCTATCTATCTACCTATCTATCTATCTATCTATCTATCTATCTATCTATCTATCTATCTATCTATCTATCTATCTATCTATCTATCTATCTATCTATCTATCTATCTATCTATCTATCTATCTATCTATCTATCTATCTATCTATCTATCTATCTATCTATCTATCTATCTATCTACCTGCCTGCCTGCCTGCCTGCCTGCCTGCCTGCCTGCCTGCCTGCCTGCCTGCCTGCCTGCCTGCCTGCCTGCCTGCCTGCCTGCCTGCCTGCCTGCCTGCCTGCCTGCCTGCCTGCCTGCCTGCCTGCCTGCCTGCCTGCCTGTCTGTCTGTCTGTCTGTCTGTCTGTCTGTCTGTCTGTCTGTCTGTCTGTCTGTCTGTCTGTCTGTCTATCTATCCATCTCTTCATCCATCTATCTAGATGCCCCCATCAGCTGGTTACCCAGGGTGACATGTTAGTGCCTGTGTGTACACTGACTGCGGTGGCCATTTCCCCCTGACCCCAGGTAACCTGTCAGCTCCTGGTGGGCTGTGGAGATGTCGGGTGGATTAAGAAGCCATTGGTAAAGTTGATTTATTTCCTGACGCCTCAGGTGGAGACAAAGGAACCATGTTAAAGAGCCTCCATCAATAAGTCTGTGCCGCGGCTACCATGTTTGCGAGCGGCAGTAAGGTCAGCTTTTAAAGTTATGGCTAGAGGGTGATGGCCACACTGCTGAATAACTCAATTCCCCCAAGGCAAGAAGGGTCAAGAGGGGTCAAGGACAGTGGTGAGAGGCGGAGCGGGGGAAAGTGAATTTAGCAGGAGAGGGGAGGCCTGGTGTTTCATCTGAAGCACTGACCCTGGTCATAATTCCAATTGCCTGACTTGTTTGATGCAGAAAGAAATCCCTCAGTGTGAAAGGAATTGGCTTACCTCGGCTGGTTCATTTTGTGTGTGTGTGTGTGTGTGGTTGTGCATGTGTGTGTGGGGTTGGGGGAGGGGCTCTGGGCCTGATTTAGATCCTCAAAACAATCTCTCACTAGAAAACCTCACAACAGAAAATAATATTTGAGCCGGTGTTATATGTGTCTGGAAAAGAAAACCTTAAGCCAGTAGGCGGGCTCTGCAGATTCAGCCATTAATCATCATAATGCAGGAGGCATCCAGCAATGAATTGGAATCCCCTGGCCCATGCAACCTCAATAATCCAATTATTTAAAAGCCAAAATGCAAGTTATAGCAGTACGCTAAAATCTCTAAGGTGAAGGTCAGCGTACCCCTGGCAATGGCGGGGCAAATGGCACCGGCTCCCCCGGCGGGCCATTATTTCCAATGGGAGTATTAATAGCAAAAGACTTGTACAGCAAGCTCTTGTTAAGGTCACGTTCGGGGCTCGGGACAGAGCGGTGTACGGTGATGCAGTTGGCCATGTCTGGTCTGAGTCGTGAGCCGTTTCGATCGCTTCAGGAATAATGTGCTGATTTCGGGTTCAGGTTGTAATCCCGCCTAAAGCCAGGGTGTGTGTGTGCGTGTGTGTGTGTGTGTGTGTGTGTGTGTGTGTGTGTGTGTGTGTGTGTGAGGGCGGAGTCGGCAGAGCTGGCGATATTGTACAGGTGACCAGCAGGGAAATATCCGCTGAGGTTGGGGCTTCCAGTTGTAAATACTTTCCAACAACAGGAGTGACGGTGGTGAACGCATCTTATTGTGAAGGATTTGGAGAGCTGGTCCAGCACGGTGCTACATCATTGCCGCGACCTGCCCGCATGAAGCATCCGCTGTCATGGTTGAAGTCACGTTAAACTCCAGACTTCCAATTACCTTCCTGCAGCGTTCTCTCTCTCTCTCTCTCCATCGAAGCTTTCTCCCTTTTTTTTTTTTTTTATTGGGTTGTAAACGGGGCGGCCCGGCCTCCCGATTTCACTTCATTCGCAATGATAAAAGAGCAGGGAGTCTTTTCAGCGAGCGGTTTATTCAGACGTTTTACGGAGGGATGGCCAAACTTTTCATCTTTACATTTTTTAAAGGAACTCCAATAACATCCGTTTGATACGTCTGCAGGAGAAACCTCCCCCCCCCCCCCCGAAGTGAACCGACTGTTTGTCCGTTTAGTGGTATGGAAGAGAGGCTTTATTTTTGGAAATACATTCATGGCTCTTCCATCTGTAACGTGCGCCTGTAGGGGCATATGTTGCTCTGATATCACTTTTCCTCCAGCGCCCGAGGCTTACTCCTGTTTTTTTTTTTTCGGTGGGGAAGCTCTGGGCCCAGCAGGACGCCAGGTTCAAACAAGACCTGTCTCACAATCTGTCTTTCAAATTTACCAAGGGGAGTGGGGGGGGAAAAATGACAAAAAAACTTGAGTGATCTCTGTGTGACCTCAACCCAAAAAAAGAAAAAACAAGAACGGAAACAGGATTAGAAAGAGGACACAAATGAAGATTGATGGAGGTGTTGCGATGGGTGTTGCGTGTTGTCTGCAGCTGAGTCTGCACCATCGCGGTTTACTGATGAATCCCGTTCGGGGGGGGGTGCCGATAATGATCCAGGCCGAAAGACTCTCCCGCGACAAGCCCGGGGGGGGAGAGAGAGAAGGCGGAGGTGGGGGAGGAGGGTTGTTTGTGATATCTAGATACCGAGAGGCACCCGACTCAGGCCTAGAGCCCTGCAGTAGAAAGGACGGGACTGTCAGCAGAAACAAACCTGCAGAAGAGAGAGGTGGGGGTGTGTGTGGGGGTGTGGGGGGGGGGTAATAGTACGAGGCAGATGGAGGCATTACTAGAAGCGAGGCGCCGAGGTTGTTGGCGAGGAAGATGGAAGAAAAACCGGGGCCGAGAAAATCCATCAGACTGCAGTTTTTGAAGGACAGATACCCAATGAGAGCCTCATCCCATCAACCCCAGGGTTGGGCCTCTGTCTGGCCTCAGCAGGAGAGCTCTTCCCCCGGAGATCATGTCAAGCCTTGTTTGGTTGAAGGTTACGGGAGGGGAGAAGAAGAAAAAAAAACTCCCGGACGAGGCTCGAAGAACAAGCTCGGCAAGAGACAGTGATGGAGGGGTAGAAAGCTAACCTTTAGCAGCTCTTGTTTTATGTCTTTCCTGCTCTCTCTCTCTCTCTCTCTCTCTCTCCCTCTCTCTCTCTCTCTCTCTCCCCCGCTTTCGTTCTCACATTTATCACTTGCTATAAGCCCTAGCCGAACACTCTTTCTCTCCTCTCAAGAGTTTGGCATAAACACTTCCCAGTTACACGAAAAGAGCAGAAACTGTAACATTTCACACCTCCCTCACTCCCGCGCACGCACGCACACACACGCACACACACACACACACACACACACACACACACACACACACACACCTGATCGTCTTCTAAGGGAGTGAATAATTACTTTGCCAAAGGGCACAACTGTGATCCCTGGCTGGTATTTAAAGCCTTGTCACTGAATTTAAATCACCTCTCCTCTCTCACCGCTTCCTTTAGTTAAGTGGAAATGTCCTCTCTTTTTTTTTTTCGGGGAGAGGGGGGGGGGGGGGGGGTGCTAATACAGAGATCACAGCCCTAATGCCTTCATCATGGCCTTCAGCTTATACCGCCTCGTCGCCCGCGACACAGACGCCCCGGTGTGAATTGCATCATCGGCGCGTGCGGCTATGCCGGCGTACAAAGGCAAGTCGCCGCTCCCGAAACACAAACTCTATTTTCTGTGTTGTTTTTTTTTTGTTCTTCTCGACGAGATGCGGCGAGGCGGCGCGGCAGAGCGTAAAAAAAATAAAAAACAAGCTTTGATAACAGCATTTCCATCTCAAAGTCTTGTTTTGTATCCGTAGCAGATGATTTATAGATAACCAGTGTTTTACAGCGGGGGTAGGGAGTGTTTCTTGATGGAGGTGTTTGTGAAATCCTGCCATTCTAATGACTTTATTCAGTTATTCCTTCCCCTCTCTCTCTCTCTCTCTCTCTCTCTCTCTCTCTCTCTCTCTCTCTCTCTCTCTCTCTCCGCCACGCTGCAGCCCCGGGGGCAGCTCTCCTTCCTTTCCAGCAATCTCCCCCTGCCTCTACCTCCCCCCTTTTCCTCCCTTCCTTCCTCAAACCCCTTCGAATCTACACTATAATTTCCCCCTCGCGTCTTGCGGCCTCTAAGCGCGTGTGTGTCCAGTCTGTGTAGAAATACAGTGAATTTCAGATAGGGGTTAGTGCTCCATTAAAGGGGGGGGGGCATGAATATGGAGCTCCGGGGGCCCAGGCTGAGGTTGCGGAGCTCATCCTGTGTTTTGTCCTTGATGTGAGCCGTCTCCCATGATGCTCTGCGGCTAAAGGCGCGACTTGGGCCCGCATCGCCCGCTCTGATCTTCATGATTGGCATGGCTGGGCCAGAGAGACCATTAGGATGCTGGAACATGAAACCACTTAAGATGTGTGTGTGTGTGTGTGTGTGTGTGTGTGTGTGTGTGCGCGTGTGTGTGTGTACATATGCACTGTGTCAAGTGTGTGGCCATGACCACCGGTACACACAAGCAGGAATATCAAAGAACATCAAGCGTATTTAAATTCAACAAGTGCAGCTAGAGAAGGCATGATAATGAATTGCATTTGGTAGCGGTTCGGTATCCAGGTAACAAAAGCCCGCAGCCCCCCCTGTCCCACATGGACAGGGGGGGGCCGCACCGTACAGGGGGGCCAAACGAGCCAAACTAGCTTGTTGATATTCAGGGTTTGGACCGATACGGGGCTGCGAGGGCCGACGCTGATATTTCTAGTCAGTTCATATCTTTAAAGCATTCCAAGCATTCAGTGTTTCTTGCATCATGTGACGCTAAACCTCCGGTACCCTGACTGGCCGATATCGGATATTTAGTGAGAGGTTTGTGTGTTTCGGCGTAGTTGCTGATGATTTCCGCGTGTGAAGGAAGTTGAGCTTCCTGTCAACGCTGGTGGAGAGAGGATGATGCCGCGCCGTGCAAATAGCTACGGTAAGAGAGAGGGGACAATTCGGGGTGT
Organism: Hoplostethus mediterraneus; assembly: GCA_034670385.1. NCBI lineage: Eukaryota > Metazoa > Chordata > Actinopteri > Trachichthyiformes > Trachichthyidae > Hoplostethus > Hoplostethus mediterraneus. The sequence goes on along the minus strand of JAXDDW010000034.1, from coordinate 2,625,804 downwards.
GATATGTTCTGGTGGCAAATTATTAATTGTTACCCTACAGGATTAAATTGCTAGCATGCACATGCTATGTTGTTAAAGAGGTGTAGGAAAAAGGCGCTAACAAGGCATCTGCGCTGTCCCCCCTCTCTCTCTCTCTCTCTCTCGCTCAAAGTCACTCTCCCTCTCTCATATTTTGTATAGTTGTTCACACTTTCTCATCCCTCAAGGTTATTTTTCTGAATGTCTATTTATCACTTTAAGCTCCGCACGCCTTCTCCCGCCTCCTCGCGCCATCACTAGTTATTTTCTCAATTGACCATTACTCATGCTGAAATGCCCCTACCTCTTTGAGACGCTCGCGCACCCTTGAATTGTTTTTGTGCTCCGCGAGAACCCCGAAGCCCCACGCCCCCTGGTGGTTAACCCTCACGCCCCATTATCCTTTCGCGCCCGGATTGCTGTTTCCTTGCCTCCGCCTTTCGGTGCCTCCTCGCTCTCCACGCTCTCACAACAACGGCCTCATGTAGCTCTTGATTCTTGATTCGTACACATGGCCTGCTAAAAAATCAAATCAAAGCACTTCGGTCGAGGTCATATAGGGTTAGGCTAAGGTTTCAGGCCGCGGTTAAAGAAGAAAAAAAACTGTAGCTGAAAATGAACTTTTTGAGTCACGAGTCAACCCGGGTTGCCAGAGCTGAAGACAATCTGCTACCCCCCCCCGACCTCCTCACCCTCACTTTCCACCGCGCTATTTCTTACGTCTTACCGGTTCGTTTCAGTTCCCCGCCGAGCTCCGCCTCTCCCGTTTCACTCGGTTTCGCCGAAAGTCGCACAAACGCGTGTACCCGTTGCGCACGTGCGATCTCGCGGATATCCCCCCCCCCACCCCGTTAATGAGAATTCTGTCTTCTTCCAAATTAGATTTCTATTCTTCTATCGTCATGTTGACTTATTCGCTTCCCTTTCATCATCTCCGGCAAGGTTATCCCCAGGCAGGCAGTCGCTTTTATGGGAACAAGGGGGCGTCGGCGGCGGCGGAGGAGGAGGAGGGGGGCGGGGGGGGATGGAGGGCCTGGCTGTGCCGCCAGCCATGCCTTAATCGATCTTGTTTAAAGGGATGTTGTGAGCTGAATGTTTGAACTCATCCCCTCGTTAACAGTTGTCTGGGATTTAATTAAGAAGCAGAACGAATTTAATGTCAATTACATCTTAAAATGAAGGGGAGTGCAAAGATGCACAACAAAGAAAGCAAAGAGTGAGGGGGGAGAGAGCGGGAGGAAAGAAAAGGGGAGGCTAATTAAGGGAGGGAGTTGTGTTCATGCATCACCCCAGTTGAAACATTTCCTCTCTCTCTCTCTCTCTCCCTCTCCCTCAACCCCATTTTCCTCTCTGCTTTTCATCCTCTTTATTTCTCTCTCTCTCTCCCTCTCTCTCTCTCTCTCTTAGCACACAGGGTCTCTGTCACATCTTTTTCTTTGCCATCGGCACGCGGTGTTGAGTATGCAAACAGGAGAAAAATAAAGACTTCAGCATTGTTGACACACTCCACCTCCAGATGAGTCCGCCGAGCACCACCACCACCACCACCACGACATAGACTGGAGTCTGTTTCGCTAACAACTGACTGGGATAAGTACTTTTGTTGTACTTTATTGATATTTTTTTTTTTAGAATGTTGAAAACCACAGTAAATGCCATCATATCATCCGTACACGATATCGTCCACATGACACAGAGGAACAAAAAAACACAAAAAAAAACAATGCGGGGACAACAAAAAGATAAAACGGACAAACGCCACTGCATGAACCCACATTGAAATACAACTTTATTCAGGTCTGAGGACTCTTAGCTTTTATATATATATTTATATATATATTTATATTTTTCACGGTCGGTTACTAGCGTTGTCTTGCAGGTCAAGTATCCACATTGTCCATTGGCACTAGGTTGGTCAACAATAAGGCTGCTGCCATCGCAACAACACCGCCCATCCCACAGCAACGTGACGTCTTCTTACAATTAGTCCGGCGGCCTCTCTTCGCCTCGGAGAGAGAGAGAGGGGCGAGTCTCAATGGGGAGTATTGCTGTAAGGTTGAGAGGATCAGTAAGGAGTGGAGTGAGGGGCGGGGTGGGTGGGTGGGTGGGGGTCCTGGTCCCAGCAGCTCTCCTAACAGGTAGTGTGTCCTTGTCTTCTCTGCATCAGTACAGCGCTATGGGCCTTCGCTGTCCGTGGTGTTATCTGCCTTCAGGACGGTCCTGCTAGAGGGGGGAGAGGGGGGGAGAGGGGGGGGGGGGGGGGGGAGTATCGAGGTCACTGGGGCGCGTCTGTGTTGGCGTGCTCTTGTCCTCGCGATCCAGCGGCTTTGAACAGGAAGGAGGCAATACCTAAACCAGCACTGTGTGTGTGTGTGTGTGTGTTGTGCAACGTCTGTTTGATGGGATATAGATATAGAGAGAAATATATAGATAGAGAGGGAGAGAGAGGGGAGTTCTCACTGCCGATGTTCGGTTGGCTCTGCGTTAAGCTCGGAGAGATTAGCCAGCTCAGGCCCGGCGCTGCGCTCAGGAGGGTGGGGGTGTGGGGGTGGGGGGTGTGGGTGTGGGGTGGAGGGAGCGGTGAGAAAACAGGTTCAACGCCAGGTTCAACGCCAGGGCGAGGGAGGGTGGTGATAGGGGCAGGGAGGCTAGCCAGCCGGGGTCACACGGAGAGGGGGGGGAAAAGGACACCGTGTGAAGACAGAGCTGATGGGGGGGGGGGGGGGGGGCATGTGGCTGAGTAACGTGGGGGGGGATGTCTGGAGGGTAAAGGGGGGCAGGCAAGATGGTGGGGATGACCAAGGGGTGAGGAGATGGACGGGTGTGTGTGCGCAGCATTCACACATACACTGGTCGGTGTTTTTTTTTCTTTCACGTACATGGAGGCTCGTGTCTCCGCCAGCGCTACTGGACGAAGGCTCACCGAGCATCTGTCAGGCACCGGGATACGGTATCTACGCCTTCAGCCTTCAGGGCCTCGCGGCGTGTCAGACAAAAAGTGAGGATCTGATTATTCCCCCCGAAGAGAGAGATGCCGCCACGTCGTGCTATATATATATATATATATATATATTTGTTCCAATAAAGCCATCGTGGGCAAGGCAAACAGCCTCCGTGATGCTCTTCGCTTTAGCGCCACCTGCCATTTGGGCCCGGGCTCTGTTTGGGGAAGGACTACCCCCCTCCTCTTCTTCTTTAAGTGTAAAGAGCTTCGAGGTGCAGATGTACAGGTCTTGGTTACTATCTTTTAACCCTGCGGCTGTCGTTACCCCGCCTACTGTTGCTCTCCGCGCTGAGACGGAGCAGCCGAAGCCATTCAACCCCTACAGGAGGAATACTTCACGGTGCCCATTTGTCACCGGGGGTCCTCCTGGGACAGATCCGGGGCCCCTGGTACAACGACCGCCGACATCACACCGCGATATCGTCCTCCCGCCGTTTAACGACTCCCCGCAACCCTTTGTCCCGCCGCCGTTGGTTGTTGACGAACCGCAGAGTCATTCTGTACTCGTCGCGGCGGCGGCGGCGGCACACCCTCCCAGCAACGCCAAAAAAAAAAACAACGTCAGGGGTGTGTCTAATTCCCACAGCGCCATTGTGCCTCGCTCTGCTGCGATATTGTTTGCGAGCGCAACATGAGACGGGCCAGCCGGTGGCCATTTATCTTAATGGGAGCCGGTTAACTCTCGGCTTTTGGGGCCGCCGGCAACAAAAAAAAAAGAAGACAACAACCTCCCAAGAACGCGCTCCCCACCCTCCTGCCCTCCGACTTGATTTTGAGGAATACATTTTTGCCCTCGTTGAAACCTTAATTAGTTCTAAAGGAGATTAAATTATATGTAATTATTATGATAATATTTTCATTTATTCCAGATAACGGGGCAGACTACGGTGAACACGGTATATGTCGGGAGCGAGCGCCCCCCCCCCCCCCCCCCCCGCACAGTCAAAGTTATCAAGGCGTGAAATCAGGAATCCTGACGGCAACAAAATGTAATCTTTTTCGTACAGAGGGGACAATAGAAGGCGCCGCGCACTCGACGTCTCCTTCTCTCCCCTCCACTTTAATTAAAAGAGCTCGCTGAATCTCTGCCTCTCTCGCTCTCTCCCCCGTTCCCCTCTCTCTCTCTCTCTCTCTCTCAAGTGCGGAGGGTAAATTCTATCTCTATGCAGAATCTCGTTATTTCCCATGCACTGAACTTGTCTTAAAACCCTGAAACAAAATCTTTGTCGAGCAATAGCCTTTTCTTGCGAATTCAATTTTTCTCTCTCTCTCTCTCTCTCTCTCCCTCTTTCATTGAAATGTAGGAGACATAACTCAAGGATATACTGAGATTAGATCCGGTAGACCTTAAGGGTAAACATTGCACAATAAACCCGGCGTGAGGGTGCGGGCAGGGACCGGGGGAAAGAGACGTGTAGGCTAAAAAAAGAAGAAAAAAAAAGACCTTGAGTGTAACCTGAATGATCCCGTGGTTACACTTTACATTCAGTTGCTCTTTTTGAGAGAAATGACGGCGTGTCGACTTCTAGTATCCCATCACGGGACGTTTCTGTCGAGGTGCGCGTTAGGCACCGTGTACGATTCTCCGACGAGTCGTACGACAGCGCGTACATGCGCGTTATTACTGAAAATACTATATATATCGTAAAGGGTGATCGAGGTGAAAGAGATGGCCTGATGAAAGACAGAGAGAACTGGCTGGTGAGAAGGTGGTATTTGGAAATTGGGCTGAGGTAAGAACATGTTGGCGGTGTGTGTGTGTGTGTGTGTGTGTGTGCGGTTTACTACCGGGCCGGTCGATGAACGCTGCAGTCACGCTTTCCAAATGCCTCGTTCTCTGCATACTGTACTTGCATATATGTTTTTATATGTTACAATAGTCAGGCTACAGAGAGGGCTTTTTTTTAAGGAGTCTTGCTGCCACAACAGCAGTAAGGATGATTCATAGCCCTGGTTTCCTCCTGTCGTACTCACTCCTCCTCACCCCTCTCTTCCTCTCTCCCCCTCCGTCCTCCCCTCCCCTCCCCTCCCCTCCCGCGTCTTCTAGCCCGAGGGCAGGTAGGGCATCTCGTTGTGGTAGTTGTAGTCCGGGCAAACCTTCTGGACCAGGCGGTAGTCCGTACTGTAGAAGGAGATGTAGATGCAGATGACCTTGAAAGGCTTGGAGCAGATCCAGGACACGTGGCTCTGGGTCTGCTCCTGGAAGCAGGTCTTGGACGGGTCGTAGTTGCACAGCGAGGTGCGCTTGCTGCGGTCCACCTTCTCATAGTCCACGCGGCAGTTGAAGATCTTGGAGTCCTTGGGGTAGACCACGCTCTGGCGCTCCAGGTCAAACTCCACCGCCTTGACCGGCGGCACCAGGCTGACGGAGATGTTGCCCTGGCCCGTGGAGTTGTGGCGGAAGTAGACGCTGAACGTGCCGTTGCCGTGGTCCACGATCTTGCCGGTGATCAGCAGGTTGAGCCGCACCGTCTTGATGTTGGAGTAGAAGTCCCCCCAGCCGAACATCTTCTTGAACTTGCCGGTCTTGACGATGGGCCGGCGTTTGACCCTGGAGCTGGAGGCGTCGGGCTTGAGCAGGTCGCTGCCCAGCATCTCCCAGAACTCCTGTTTGGAAAACTCCTGCTTGGAGAAGGGGACCGGCGAGCGGTAGGGCAGCTCCAGGGAGGTGGAGTTGGCGGCTCTGCTCTTAGTGTGCAGCATCCAGCGGCTCAGGGGGGAGAGGGGCGCCTGCCCGCTCAGGAGACCCACCGTCTTGGACGAGTCGCCCGGAGAGCTCTTGGAGGAGTCGTCTTCTTGACCCAGGGCCAGCTAGGAGGAGGGAGGCGGTCGGGGCGGGAGGGGGGGGGAGAGAGGGGAGCCAATAAAGAGAGGAAAGTAAGCAGTTATTAGCAAGGGAGAAAGAAACATGAACAGAAAACAAATTATAGGTTTAATCGATACTTAATTTACCGTTCATACCTCTAGTGGTAGTAACTGTGACATTCTATCAATGTTATATATATAAATAAATGGTTGGATTTTTGCGGTTGTTGCTATTATTACATTCTTTTGTTTACCTTGGCTGTGGGAGAAAATAATCATTTATGTCTACTTTTCGGAGAGAGAGAGAGCCTATGTAATTCCCTAGGCTCACCAGTAATGGGCTCGTATGCCTCCTTCCAGCTACTTGAGAGGCCCCGGGGATCAAAGAACAGATTTAAGGAGAAAATCCACGCCAAAACTGAATTCGCGTGAAAGACTGTTATTCCTATGGTCTGAGTCAGTTTCATGGTTATTCGTGAGCTTTCTCCAACACCTTTCTCCAGACGCTGGACTGGACTGAAAAACACTCGCTTAGAGTTGTTGCACTGGCAATGGATGAGGTTGATTTATGGGCTCAAAGAATATTTGTGTTTTTGCATCCAAATACGCTCGATTTCAGGATATTTATTTCTGCGTATGCCAAAAAATAATTTGGGTAACGGCCTGAAATTTCCCCGATTTCAGTCCCCTACTCATCTTCAATGGAAACCGCTTCATGGGAAAGTGCCGTCTCTCTTACCTGAAGACATACTCTTCAGGTATACAATCTTGAACGACCAGACTAAAACTGTCCCGGGATTGCAGACTAAGCTGTTAATCGCGTTTTAAGGTGGATATTTTTTTTATTTATTTTTTTGCTTTTCAAGCCCCTGGAGTGAGTTTAAACACAGGGAACTATTACTGCCTTGAACGATTCGATATGAAGTGTTGGAAGGTGGACGGGGGTAGAGGATAAAGCATAATGTCCAATTAAGATTTTCATTGTTTTAATCTGAAAAAAAGGAAAAAAGAAATCTGCATCGGCACACACACACACACACACACACAAAGCTGTCAGACGTTAACATCAACTGAGAGGAAGGGGGAAGAGGAGAAAGCGAGAGATAAGATAGCGTGGCTCTGCTCTGCTCAGCGGTGGCTTGGTGGAGTGTGTTCTGTCTACTGTGGATGTTGAGTTGTGATAAATGTGAGAAATAAGCTATTAGCGATGCAAATGTGAGCGAGAGAGTGAATTTTTCTGTGTGTGTGTGTGTGTGTGTGTGTGTGTGTGTGTGCTCTGCCCCGCGAGCACCAAGGTTTTGCAGTGATACATAATGCATGCATCTCTGTCTGTGCTCTGATCCATCCACTGTCTTGACTGCCAGGGCTTCCTTATACGGGTTTAGTCGGGATTATTAAGTCTTACTCATTTTTATTCCATTTTATGCAGGTTTTTCCAACTTCCCTCCGATTTGCTCGCCCGCGCCACAGTCAGTCAGCGCTATTGATTTCCCGTCTCTCTAAAAAATCATGTATTTCCTTTCATAACAACGTGTATCGCTTTCCAAGCGCCTCTTGCGAGGGTTTCCCGCTGTCGTGCTTGTGGGTCTGGTTGTGTCGGACTCAGATGAGAGGACTCCCGCCCCCTCCTCCCTTAATCTGGCCTTATTCCCGCCGGGGGGTTGTTGGAGGCTAGACTGGTTCTCCTCTGGTTACCTGCGTGCCGCTACCGTACACTGCTGCTCAGATCCTTCAGCCTCACCGCAGGGACCGATGCTCAGACAAAAACCATCAACGGCCCTGACAAGGAGCCCTTTCCTCTTGAATCAGATAGTTGTGATAGCGTCTCTGAGAATCCCTCACTCATTAATAATGAATAGAAAAAATGGGGAGAGCTGAAGACATATTGATTTTAATCTTTTTTTGTCTGATGGGGGGAGTTGGGCTTAGGCGGGTATGACTTTGATGACAAATACTGCTATTCCCAATGGTTCCTATTGAAGGACCTGTTAGTGTTTGATTTCTCCCCTTCAATGAGCTTTTGGCTGCTGGGCACAGAGGGTAGCACGCTGCTTGGCTCCCCAGACAGCACTTAAGAGTCCCCGTGCCGCCCTACAAAAAAAGGCTCCTACAGGGGTTCTCGGAGATACGTCTCGATATCTAGCAAAACTGCCCCTTTACTTGTACGATCCCGGTAATTTCCGCCCGGCGCCATCACTCAGCCCAAACTCGTACTATCCTGAGCACAAAACATATTGCGGCGCGCTTTTGTTGTTGCTTACACATTCGCCAAGGCATCCCTCTCTCTCTCTCTCTCTCTCTCTCTCTCTCTCTCTCTCTGGCGCTGTCTTCATTAGCGAGCCTGAAAGGCCAGGCTAGGAGGAGGAGGAGGGATGAAGTGAGCATTGTGCTATTGTTGAACAGAAGATTTAAGTGTCTGGCACTGCTGGAGGTGTCAGATTCAGTGTGCAGCATCATTGTCAAAGACAAATGTTAGAATGAGCTTAATATGGCTCCGCGGAAAAGCCACACTGTAGGCAGGACTGCAGTCATTACCGCAGCGCCACAGTAAAAGAAGAGGCATCCTGCTTGTGTGGTTGTGCACGCCCGCCATGATGCATTTCTTGTAATTACTTTAATTGCTTGATTGATTTATGGTTTTATTTATTTTTTTGCAGATGAAGAAGAAGTAGCCTGCAATGTGTATTTTTGTATGTATTTCTTGCTCGCAGTGGGCGGTCCCATGAACGATGCAAACCTCAGGTCACTGAGGTCGCGGCTGACGTGCATGCCAACAGCATGAAAGACACATTCGAACACGCCGCAATATACATGACGTGACTTTCCGCCTCCATTTTGGAAATACCGCATACTGCCACAGCTCTATCTGCAGCCGCAGTCAGGGTAAAAAAACAAAAACAAAAAAAAAATCTGAGGTGTAAAATGTAACGACTTCCATCCTCGTCTTACGCAATGTAAGCGCGGTTGAAAGAGCGTAGCATCGCCCCGGTGTTAAAAGATTCACTTTAGTGGAATATTTCCACTTTTTAAGCGTGCATTAAGTCAAGTCAAGTGCTAATGTTGTCTGCCTTGGGTATTCATTACACCATCTCACTCACTCGCTTTCATTTTTTTAAAAACACAGTCCAAGAAGTCATCCTTCAAACACGAACTGTGCCGATGCACCGCGGATAATATCTTCTCTTCCCCCGTGCTGAGTGTCATCCCCTTGAAGGAGTGATTTTTTTTTTTTTTGCTGTTTGCCTATTAGAAACCATAACAAGAGCTGGGAAACAGCCTTCACTGCAGCGGAGGATCATTTCTGGGGCAGCTAGTGTAATGTTCATTAGCTCACGCTCAGACGTGCATTGGTAAAGCGTGTAAATACTCCACTGTGAGGTTGTATTCTGTAGGGGGGGGGGGGGAGAAGAAAAATTGTAAGTTGAATGTAAGTTTGCATTGTTTCATGAAGCTTGGCGGAATATCTCCCAGCTACAAGGACTGTAGGCTGAAAGTCTCAGTCGTCTTAGTCAGGTCTTGGCGCGGGGGTGGAGGTTCGGGGTGATTTTGCCGTTTGTCATGTGTGCTAAGTGAGTCAGTGGAACGGCTGGAGAGGATGGGAGGTGGCTGCCGGCTCAGTCGCAGCGGTAATTGTGAGTCATTCAGCCTCCATGAGTACAGGCCCTAGGCCTCTCTCCCAGTAGGGCAGTGGGGGGGGCGGGAGGGGGGGGGGGGTGATCCTCACAAGCCTGCCAGTTCCACAGGCGATAATCAGCCTGTTACAGTGAGAGGTACACCATTTGAACCCCCCCCCCCCCCCCCCCCGCCCCCCCCGGTGCTGATAGCATTCTATCGCCATAATGCAGCGCTGACATCAGGGGAGCAACTTCAACTCAAATCTGTGCCATAACTCTCAAAGAACCGAGACGCCGGCGACAGACCAGTTTGTCAAAGGGCAGAAGGAGGCAATCGCTCACAGGGTTCACACGTTCAAATCCCACCTGCCGGCTGTCCCGGGAATGCCACGGTCTCCCACGGTGCGACGGAGACGTGGAGCCGCCCCATAAGGGGCTCGTCCCGGGGAGCCGGACGGGGTCCTTTTTTTTTTTTTTTTTTTCTTTCTTTTGAGTTGAAATCTTCATCTCTAATATGACATCAATTTTTAATTAAAGGCCCAGGCAGCTCACATTCCTTAAGTGTTCGTCAATGCTTTATGCTCCCCCCCCCCCCCCTCCCCCCTCCCAATCTCCAGATCTAATATGCTCTCTGCAGGAGACTTCTCTGTTACATGATTAAAGTCTGAAAATGGCCGTGCCCTTATAACTAATTATTCTTCTGGCTAGCGTGTGAAGCGGAGGAGAGGTGAGGGAGAGGAAGGTAATTTCACAAGAAACAAGCCGTTTGACTCTTAATGAATAATTTACAGCGGTTTCTAGGGGGTCACCGCAGCTTAGATCTGCAATGGGCGAACAAACTCTACTACATTTTTTTTGCTCTCTCTCTCCTCCTCCTCCTCCTCCTCCTCCCACCCCAACTCGTTTTGGACAGGTTGTGTTGTATCCCAGTGGACCGGGTGTGTGTGTGTGTGTGTGTGTGTGTGTGTGTGTGTGTGGGGGGGGGGGGTTCATTTTGTATGCTGAAGGAGAAGCCTGGCTCCGAATTGGCTATCAAATTTTTACATTATAGGATATCGACGAGGTGGCGGGTTGCGAGGAGCGAGCAGGGGGCGGCAGGGGACGCCGGGGGTAGAGAGAGAGAGAGAGAGAGAGAGAGAGAGAGAGAGAGAGGGAGAGAGAGATCCTCCTGGGAGCAGGAGGCAAAGCAGGAGGCTGATGGGACGGAGCTGATTAAAGCTCTGCTCCAGTCACACCCAGTAGCGTCCTGCGGTGGTCCGGGTGTAAAAAAAAACCAAAAACCTCCACTTGAGTGTTTCACTTGAGTTTTACCAAGGCGCTGTTGTTGGATTACTACTGCTCCTGTCTGTCTGTCTCCCCGACAGCTTATTAACACAAAAAAAAAAGCGACGGGGTTGGGGGAGGGGTGGGGGGAGGTAGCTTAGAGGTTTGCAGAGGTGAGCTTCTGGCTGGACAGTTGCTGGTTTGAATCCAGCTGGGCGTAAATGACGTCGAACATGACTGCGTGGACGTGAAGCACGGGCGTTGCTGGAAGAGACACCGTCACCGTCCTGTATCCCACCCGCCATTTCTCCCAGCGATTCAATTCCACTGTACCAAACAAAACACTCCTATTATCCGTGCACTGTACTCGAAAACCTTTTCCCCCCCTCTTTCACGCTCAGCCTAATTCCCCAGTCACCCCCCCACCCGTGGCAGTGCAGGGCTCTAATTGGAAACACCCTTTACCGACCCCCTCAGAGAGCTCACCGTCTCGCCGGCCACCCCCCCCCCCCCCACCCCCCGCTGTACGTGTTCATCGGAGCGGGGCGGGCTGTTTACAGATGGCGAGAGAGTTGACAGTACAAACGGGGCGAGGGCGAGGTAACCGGCGACTACCGGTCGCCGCCCGCGATGAGGTCATCGTGAGCCTCAGAGCAGCGGCTTCTCTCAGCGCGGTGACAGCTCAGCTTTTCTCCCCCTGATCTAATATAATATAAAAAAAAAAAAGCTTGTAAACCTTGAAACAAAAAAAAAAAAAAAATCTGTTGTATTGTATTCATATTTCCACACGTCACCGTGGCGGTGCTGTAATTCTGTTATACATCTTTCTCAAAATGACAAAAATGAAAACGTCGCTTGTGGATTTTCCGCTTCTTAGTTATTCCTCCGTATCAAAGTCGTGTGCATCTTTATCTCTGCTACACCCACTCGCTCCACCCCGGGGCTGTGAGACACTTTGTCTTCAAGCCATATTCTTGTAATCCACCCTCAGCTAACCAAACCTGCACATCCTTCTCAGGGTCTGTCCCCCCCCCCAACCCCCCCCCCCCCCCCCCCCCAGTCTCCCGGAGAGCTGGTGCCACAGTAAATTGCGCCCCGGTTTGTGCAGACAATGTATTCTGTCTCAGGACAGCTCGGCGCTTCGCTATGAAAAAAAAAAGGCTGACAGTGTGTCAGGGAGCATGCTCTCTCTGTCTGTCTGTCTGTCTGTCTGTCTGTCTGTCTGTCTGTCTGTCTGTCTGTCTGTCTGTCTGTCTGGCTCAATCGTTCTCTCTCTCTCTGTCTGTTCAGGGGGGATGAAGAAGAAGAAGAAGAAGAAGAAGGAGGAGGAGGGCAGAGGGGGAAGGCAGAGGCTCTGCTGGGTTCCTCAGCGGGTTGTCGGGGTTGGTTGGGGGGGGGGGGGGGGGGGGGGGGCGAACCTCTGGGGGTCATTCACACTGTGGCTGTGCATAACTCAAGCTGTTTTCTACCCCGGGCAGGAAGCGGTGGAGCCTGTCCATTACGACGCTAACAGCCCCGGCCCCCTGTTCCTCAACGTGTACGTCGTCTCGCCGATGCTCCGAGGTTTGGTGCTTCCGACTGATTCAAACCAGGGGGGGGGATGTTGTGCTGCTTGTTCTTTTCCCTCTAAATGGGGGAAGACGCCATTGCCTCCTGAATCCCCCCTCAAATCACCCCCCTTATGATAGAGCCGTAGGGGGAAGTACAGGACAGATGTCATCAGCACTGCAAAGTCTGTAACCCCCGGTGGCTATGTGGCCGAACCTCTCCCGCCATAAGAGATGTGACAATTATGAATTACTTTTTCAGCGACGGTGGAAGGTGTTAGACGTCTGACAGATTGCAAGAATGACGGAAACGAGAGAGAGAGAGAGAGAGAGAGAGGGAGAGAGAGAGGGAGAGAGCGAGGACAACAAGAAACCAGAAGCATTAGCATTCAGGCTGCTGCCGCCGTCTCCCGTTTTGTGTCTGCATGCCGTGTATGCCCCGTAGCAGACAGTGAGGTTTTTGTTTTTGTTGTTTGTCTTCACAGGATCAGGGTTTTATTTCTGCCACCCGGGGGAAAGGATCGGGGGAGGCAAGGTCAAAACCCCTGAGAGGGGGGGCCAGGTTCGAGAAACATAATAAAGACTCTTGACAACCCAAAAAACGGGGGGGGGCGAGGGGGTCCGATGTGGTGGAATTAACCTCAGACAACCGTTCGCTTTTTTTTTTTTTTTTTTTGAAACCTTAATTTGTCTTGGGGGTTGGGTGCTGCCCCCGTGGCCTGCCGGCCAACTTGTGGTTTGCGCCTGGGTTTTTACTCCCCTCCCCGCTTCCCAACTGCGGTAAGTAAGCTTGTTTGTAGCTAGCCCAATCACATCCCTTGCCCACGAAAAGGGCCTTTTTTTTTGCTTTTTTTTTTTTTGCCTTCACCGTAAAAATAATTTTTGCTTTTAATTGACTTGCCGGGGTTAAAATTACGTCCAAACCCGCCCGATCCCCCCGGAAACCACGGACAAAGGAGTAGAAGTCAAAACGGAGACCGCCTCGTATACTTTTTTTGTCGGCGACCCGTGCAGATTTTCCTTTTTTTTTTTTTAAATTAAATGCGGCCGACCTCCGGGCGGCTGCAGGGCGAGGCCTGGGGTTACAGCTGAAAATTTTTTTGGGGGGGGGGGGGGGGGGGGGGGGGAAAATTATCCCCTGTAGGGGGTCCATTTTTTGGGGAAGAAAAGGGGGAAAAAAAGGTTGGCCCCTCTGGCCCCCCGGGGGGGGAAAAGGGGGGAGAGAGAGAGGAGAGAAGAGAGAGAGAAAAGAGAGGCTACCTGAGGGACCGCCCCCCCCCAAAATTCTGGGGGTTGGGGAGAGAGGGTTGGGGGGGGGGGCAGCCCGTCCACTCCCCGGTCTCTTTTCCCCCAAATTTGAAGGGGGCGATCAAACCAAAACCCGAAAGCCCCAAACAAAAAAAATTTTTTTTTTTTTTTAACCCTTCCCTTTCCCAGGCGGTCCGTTGGAGCTTTTTCTTTTCCCCGATGGGTTTTTGCCGGGGTTGTTGAAGGCCTTTCCCCCCCCTTCTAGTTTGGGTGGGGTTTTTTGAAAGGGGGGGGAAAGATTCCCCCTAGTTTTTTTGGGGTCAGCCACTGCCCCAAATTTTTGATCCTAATTGTTTTCTTAGGTTTCCCCCTTTTAATTTTATGTTCCCTTCCCTTAAAAAATGCCCCTTCTCTCAATTTTTTTTTTCCCTTTTTTTTTTTTTTTTTTTTCCCCCTTTCTTTTATTCCCAAAGTCCCGCTTTTCCCAAAAGGAAATTTTTTTTTTCCCCCTTTTTTTTTTTTTTTTTCCCCTGGATTTTTTTTAAAAAAAAAGGGGGGGGTTTTTTTAAATGTTGTTTGAAGGGGGCCCCAAAGTGGTTTTTTTTCCCCGGAAAAAATAAGTCTTTTTCAAAAAAAAAAAAGGCTTTAAATATGGGGGGCTCGGGTAAAAATTTAAAAAACTGCAAAAATAAACACACCCCAAACCTTTTAATTAAAAATTATTTACTCCCCCCCCCAAATAAAAAAATATGTTTTAAAAAAAAAACACATTTTTCCCCAAAACAATCACCGAAATGGGTTTTTTTTCAAAACCCCCCCCAAAAAAAAATTAAAATTTGAAAATTGGTCCATTAATAACAAACCCATGGAACCTTGGGGAATATATCATTTGAAACTTTTTAAAAAATTTTTCCTTATAATATTTTAGCGGCTAGAAAATAACCCAAAACCCGAAAGCAATTTATGTTTTTATAAAACGCCCCCCAAAAAAAAAAGATTAATTTATTTAAATTTTTTCCTTTTACAAGCCGGTAAAACCAGCCCCTCTAGGGGGCCAGAGATAAAATGGAGGGGGGAAAAAAAAAGCCCCAATTAATTTCATTATCATTAGCTGCAGAGCCTCTGGGTTACAATGCACGGTTACAAGGCTGCAGCTCATACAATGCTCCCCACAACCCGAGAGATGACACCGAGCGCGTGTCAGGCTTATCATTCTCGCGTTCTCCTAGCCGGTTATACAACGGCGGTAACACCGAGGCGCTCGTCCCACATATTTTGAGTCAGTGTGGGGTCTCTTCTTTCTCCGTGCAGCTGATCTCGCTTGAAAACAGTCCGGAATAACCGCTCTGACTGAATTAGGACGAGGTTGCAGTCTGTAGGCGGTGTCTGGTGCACATCACCTCATCTGAAAAGCCGTTATTTCAGTTATAGCACGTGAAGGTTTGAGGGTTGTTTTTTTTAATACAAAGCCACAAAAAAACAGGGAGCCCCGTTCAGTTCCTGGGCCCTGTCAGGGTTGCTGCTTGGCCCCTGGGGTTCCCGGGTGGAAGGAGGGTTCCAACTTTTCTCATGTGAATCAAGAGCTGCTTGCTCATTTAACACGGCAGAAAACAGGAATTGTTGATTTGAACGTTATTTTAAAGGTCCTGGGATTTTCAAAACTCATCAAACTATTATAAACGGTTCACGTCACACATTGGTGTTTTATGTCAGCGGTTACTAAAGTGGAGGCCAAGTACCACCAGGGGTCCCTTGGGAAAATAAGATACATGTAATTGTTCTTATTTCATTTACTAGACGCCCAACCAGAATATAAGAATGACTATCCTGATCAAACCACTGTCCCTACCTACAGTATATATTCTGTACTTAATCTCCTCAGATGAGGATCCCTGTGACGAGGGGCTTACCAAACAGGGGGAGCTTGGCTTATCTCGTATCCATTCAGGGGCCCTTGGCATGTCTCAGGGTATTAAGTCACTGGGCAGGACAACCAAATGCTTCACCTTTATGAAAATCTTTAGGAGCAACTGTGTGTAGTGAATTTGCTGTTGAAAAGATCTGTTGTGTATAATGTGCAAGTGGAAAAATAATTCATAACTATAGCTTAGGGCCGAGATGTAGTGGTAAACACACCTAGACTCAATCTGTGCAATAGAGTTTACCCACCTTTATTTGGCTGAAGTGTCACAGTTCACACCATCATGCTGAGTTATATGTATATATATGAGGATAGGGTCTTTTCAGTTTTTTTTTTCTTAAATGCATGAATTCTTCCCTGATGCTTTTTATATTGGTGGGTTTTTCCTTCCTCCTGCCGATCACCAATTTCAGGTCATATAGTTCACCTACCTTTTATTATCCATCACTCGCTTAGGCCAATAGCGTGCAGTTCAGATTCACCATAGATTTGCTCATTATTTTAGCAGCGTGCAATCATATTACATCCATTCAAGAGATACTGTCATTTGGAAATCAGTCGGAAGGTCAATTGGGCGCCAAATACGCACTGGGGACCGACTGGCGCGCTTCCGCTCCGTCCATTGGCTATATGGTAAGGTGCGGGGCACTCGCCATACCTTCAGCCCTAAGTGAGTCCAAATTTCATCTTGCAGTTTGTATCATTCTAACTGTATTTGGAAGCCATATCTAAAAATGAATCGCATCAGCGGAGCATTCAGGACTCATTCCCTCTGAGCTGCGTGCGTCTCTACGTCTATAGCACATCGACCACATCTTTAGATCGTGTCAGTCATCGCTCCACTTTGTCCCCCAGACATTTTTGTTCAATTATATCTTTGGAAGTTTTTGGAGGCAAATGTAATAAGGGCGCGTGGACTGTGCTGAAGACGCGGCGCTCAGGCGCGTGCAGAAGGTGTTAAACGAATCACACAAGCTGTGTAGGATGCAAGATGACCGGACCTTGACTTTGACCGGACCCCCCCCCCCCCACCCACACACACACACACACACACACACACTCCCACTCTTTTCTTACCAAACAAGCGGTTCCGTTGAGGAGGAGCAGGATGAAACCACGGTTGGGGCGCATCGTTCCGGCGCGCAAGACCCTCAGCTCCCCCTCCCCGGTATATAACAACAAAAAAAAACTCCCGAAGACGGGCTGTTCCTCCTTCAGGAAGACGCTCTTCCTCCGGTACCGGATTCCTCGCGGCTGACGCACGGTCCCATGTCCAAAGCAGGCTGAACTGCTGCTACCAACACACCCAGGACCCGCTGGAAACCACTTGGAGACCCTTCTCGCTGTTTTACCAATCCCGGGTTTGAGTCAAATTAGTTGGGATATGAGAAATCCGTGAATGTGCGTCATTATCATCCATGCAGAAAAAAGAAACCCCGCCGTATGAAATCCCAGTTCAGTGTGAAGTGGGGTGACTGGAAAGTGGGTACAGATCATGTCTTGTCATCGGTGTCAGTGGAGATCCTGGAGGGATGAAGCAGCCTCCCCTGCAGAAACTGAGCGACGCTGAGACTGGCAAGAGCGCACACACGTTTAAACAGTTTCTCCCCTCTCTCTCTCTCTCTCTCTCTCTCTGTCCCTCTCTCTCCCCCTCTCTCGCTTATTCTCTCTCCCTCCCTCTCTCCCTCTCTCTCTCTCCCTCCCTCTCTCTTTCTCCCTCTCTCTTTTTCCCTGCCCCCCCCTTCTCTCTCTCTTTCTCTCTCCCTCCCCCCCCCCCCCCCCACACACACAAATTTTCATCAATTCAATGCACTTGAAATCAGCCAATTAATCGAAATAAAACCGAATAAAAAAAAACAAAACAGAAATATCTAATACATAATAATAAACCCACACATACACACGCCCTCCCCGTCCAACCCCTTACCAATATTCTCACACGAGTTTGTTCAAGCCACAATGGACAGGGAAACTAATTGAGTGACAACTTCGTGGGCATCTCTCAGCACCGAGCATGTCATTAGTTGTAATCATCCCCGTGGGTGGAACTCATAGACTGGGCTGAACTGAGTCTGTTTTTACAGCATCAATGTTTGTCACAACAAAAAATTAACAAAAATTAAAAATAAAAAAAATTAACAAAAATAACCAAGGGTATTAGTTTGCATGGTGCTGCATGGTAAAGCCGCACGTTGCTTTCACATGTGGGTTCAGGTGACATTTGCAGCTCCGCAAATTTGTCGCCGCAAAGTTAAACAGATCGATCCCGACCCCCTAGACCCCCCCCCCCCCCCCCCACACACACACACACAACTGTCACATCATGCATCCTGTCATCAGATTGTTCGGCCCAGGCCTGCCCGTCCTCCCTATAGGCCAGTCGGTGATCCAGAACACATGCGGGAGAGTATCGACGTACGCGGTGAGCGCCGACGAGCACGTGAGCGTCACCTCCTCGGCGGCTCGCGATTAATAAAGATCTTTCCCAATAACACACAGTTCATTAAGAGCAGGTTAATGGCCTGAAATGCAAGAAACCTCCGCGGAGTCCCTTGGCTCCCCGTGGCTCCATTTCTGCTTAATTAGACACATAGACGAGCATAGTCGCTCTGTCCATCTCTCTCTGTCCATCCACCCGCTTGTCTTTTTCTTTTTTTCTTTTCGTCTCCGGAGCGAGCCGTTTTGTACCTTTTGATCTTAAGGGGTTTTCTGCACCTGCTAATAACGCAGGTAATCGGGTTAATCGATCCCAGTTCAGGGGTTAATTGGCTCTAGGTGATTAAAGCTGAGGTACTGGAGAGAGGCCAGGGGTGAGAGGTCACCTGAGGAGATGAGGCCTCCAGAAAGGGGGGGGGGGGCGTCAATCACACGTGACTGAGGCATCAAACACTTGGAGTTGTGGACAGTCCTGCAGACCACTGTTCTCTTCTCTGACTGCACAGAGTCACTCCTCATTACGATTCAGGAGACACTGATGAAGAGTGGGAATGAGCTCATCTACTCGGGAGGTTCCTTGATCTCTCTCTCTCGCTCTCGCTCGCTCTCTCTTTTTTTTTTTTTATTCGATTATTTCAGACTCTAAACGTGTCTCTGTATAATTCTAGCCTGCCTGTTCAGATGCCCCGGGTACCAGGGAGCTCTTTGGGAGAGGAAGCAGCAACCTATAAAGGGAGATCCGCTCCCCAACCCACAATCTGGAGAATCAGCAACCATAATAAAACGCCTTTTAAAATGGAGCACGTCCATTCATACGCACACTTTCACTCCTGCACATAATTATAGGGCCATAACTCAGTCTGTGTACTCTCTGGGGAGCACCCAGGCAAGCGGCTCTGCTATTTTTTACTCACTTGAAATAAGCAGAGTGAATCCTAAGATACCCATCATTCGGCACCCAGGATCGACTTATCTTAATGCCGTTTCACAGACGACTCGCATCAGCATGACAAATAGAAATACGTGTTTGTATGCTTCCTTTTCATCCCGCGCTCCTGCCAAACTCCAACTATTGTGCTCAATCATTGCATTGCTTGACACGTAATCCTATTTCACAGTGTAATTCAATTTGAATGAGGAGCTGCGGGCGACTGACAGCCTGGTGAGATGTCAGGGACCTGGACTGCTTGGCTTTATAGTTAAGCGTTGGCTGCCCTCTAGTGTCTCGTATTGCTCGTGCACCCTCAGGACAGGCACAAGTTGCGGTGATGGGTGGGCGTGTGCGGGTGGGGTGAGCCCAACTAGAGGACAGTTGACTCACATTTTTTAAGACCTCATGTGTTCATATACGTCAAATTCACTCACCTCTTTATATTTAGGTTGCAGGTGTATCGAAATTTGGAACTTGATCTAAGAAAAAATGCAGATGCGCATCAGTGTGCGTCGATGTGAACATTGAGCAAGGGGGCAGAAACAACCACCGCCGGGAATCCCTCGACTGCGCAGTACACCCCAGCGGACACTAGGGGGTGCTACAATCAAAGGAAAGCCACGCGTCTCTGTGCACGCGTCACAGTACGGGAGACCGGTGCCTGTTAACATGAGGAGAAAGATGCGGTTTATTTTTAGCTGGATTGTCTGGTCGTGACTTACAGTGTCAAACACAAAGAGTCTGGCAAATATTTCACGTTCCGTCCCGTTTCACCAGTGGGACTCCATCTAACGTGTCTCTAGAAACAGAATGTGTTGGTGGTGAGGGTGGGTGAAAACTGAGATCAAAAACAGTGGCAAATTAACACTTGCAGAGGTTCTCACTTTGTCTCTCGGTTTTATCTCTCTTCCCTCTCCCTCTCATCCTCCCCTACCCCCTTAAATCTGGGATCGTCAGACATCCAGAGGCACGAGGCACTTCAGGAGCGAATCTCAAGTCAAGTCATCCTGCCCTCCGCTAATCGATGTCTTTGCTGAGCAGAGGACAGGACGCAGCGAGAGGTCGAGGTGAGGAGGGGAAGGGAAGGGCGATGACAGCGGGGGTATGAGGGATGAAGGGAGGTTTGACCGTGGATTGAGGGATGAAAAGAGGTCTGGATGGATGAGGGAGAATCAAAATCTCCAGCTCGGGGGGTGGGTGGGGGTCCACGCACTCAGGCTCCATTAATCCCATGTAGATCCCTCTTTTCTTTATGTTTCATTTCCTCTCTTCCTCCCGGAGAACAGGAAAAGGAATACCCGCGGTTTTCCTCTCTCTCTGACTTTCCCATAACCGGGACTCCCTACGATCCTACTTTTCTTTGTCTTATCGACTGCTCCATCATTTACTCTGTCAGCGTGGCCTCTGCGTCTGAGTGTCTATTGTACATATGTATATTTTCTCTCTCTCTCTCTCTCTCTCTCTCTCTTTGCTCCAACAGGAATATTTTCAGAAGTCGTTCCATGTTGAACAATCACCCTTCCCCTCCCTTCCCTCCCTCCCTCCAGCATCGGCTCTCCCTCAGGCTTTTGCCCCCCCGACACCCGATGGAGAGTTTACGTTGGGTAAGTGTACCACAGAGGGTTAATTGAGTCGCAGCAGGGAAGGAAAAGAAATTCGGGACTTGTCAGCTTTTTTTTTCTTCCTCTCACTCGGAGAGGAGTGGATTACTTCCAGACCTTGACAGGGAGACTCTGACGGGGAGAGATGCCGGGTTGCATCCAATTTTTCCTCACTGTCTTTTAGCCTAAAAAAAATTCCTTCTATTTCTCTTGTGCTGCTTCAGTGGGGGAAAGTTGGTACGTTAAGCAATAATGAACACACATAACTGCACGACGACTGCAGCCCAGACACACAGCGCCGATTGCTTTGAAGTGCTGTGAGAGAGAAAAAACAAAGATGACTAGGTAGACTTCATGAATACCCGCTGAATCAAAAATGTCTATTTGGCATGTGCGTGCAGCATTTTCCTCTAAACCCTGACGCGCTTCTGATCAGCAGTCCGTCCCCGCCCGTGACCCTGTCCACCGCTCGCGCTCGGGGTCCCCCCCGGCCGTGTCTAAGGGTGTTAGCGACTCAGCGCCACATCGCTGTTTATTTGGGTTTTTGACAACACGGGTTTCAGCTCCAGCACCTTTCCTTTCGTCTCGCTGTTTAACCTTCCTCTAATGCTAAAAATAAACATCCCAACGGAGCCCACAGAGCCCCGGCTTAGGATCTCCCACCGAGTCGCCGACGGGGGGGGGAGGGAGGGGGAGGGAGGGGGTTGGTTTCGTTCAAACTCCCCTCTCGCGTCTATCGAGCGACGCGGCTTGAACCGATCTGGCTTTTTTTTTTTTTTTTTTTGTACATAACCTCTGACCTTAAAGCGAGAGCCGGCGGGTCCAGTCGTGAGCGCTTCCTGCATGGAGACTGAAGCCATGTATCACGGTAGTTTGCCTCGCGTGGGGGGGGGGGCTAATACATTTGTGCGTTTGTCAGAAGCCCTTCCATAGGAAATCTATTAACATGGGGGTTCACTTCATCAGGGGGAGTGATGGCCGCCACGGTTCGTTAACCAGCGGAGGGAAAGCATAGGAGCCGTGTCGGGAGGTCGAGCTCCTCCGGTCCCTGGTCTGTCCAGCGTATCCGTCACTTTGGAAACGATGCGATTAAAAGCCCTCACGTAATAGAAATGTATCACCTCACCTGAACTCCCTCGAGGAGATCATCCGTCAGGGGCCCCTCCGTCACGGCGCGGTGATAAAGCCCGGAGAACAGGTGAGGCTTTGTCCCGGCCCCTTATTCTTCCTCTGTCCTCCAGAAGGCTGCGATCTGGCCTACAGTATATATCCTTTAAAGAGCGCGGTCGCAACAGGCCGCTCCATATGGTCTATACGGCGACGGTGTCTATACGGCGGAGTGCGGTCCTGCGGTCCTGATGTGGCGTCCTCGGGTTTCAGGCCAGATCAAAGCGGAGGGAGCCGCACCGTCAGCCGGGATGCTCTGGAGCATCAGAGGCGCAGAGGGAAGGTCACCGGGGCGGGGGGGGGCTGGGAAAGGTGTCCGACTTCAACCGCCATTGTGAGGTTGGGGTGTGTGTCGCAGAGGGGGGGGGGGGGGGGAAACAGCAGGGTGCCCTCAGGGGATATAGGGAGGACGGGGGGGGAACCCTTTGAAGTGGGCTGGGTGACGCGGGGGCCCCTCCCAGAACCCCACCCTATACTTCCACACCACATATGGACACCTCCGAAAGAGCACCCTGCCCGGCTCCCGCACCCAGGCGGCCGTAACCCGAGAGCTGCCCGTCAACCGCTGATGGACCCCCCCCCCCCTCCTCCCCCCTCCTCCTCCCTCCTCATTGGTCGGAGCAGGAAGCGACCGTGACCCCCGTGGAAAAGGCCCCGGGGGTTGAACGCCGCTCTTAGAACAGTGACAATTGGATTAGTGTCTCATGCGGACCAGACAGCCTTGGGAGCCGACAAACACACAGGTAGCATTAGCGCACTTCTAACACACACACACACACACACACACACACACACACACACACACACACGTCTTGTTTTGGCTTCCTGGCTCTGAGGCACCGGGCGTTTTACTTCGAGTCCACCTATTATGTTCAGGCCACCGCAACGCCGCTCCTCGAGTGTGTGTGTGTGTGTGTGTGTGTGTGGCGTCACCGTTTTCATTTTGTTCTTTTTTTTACGATCGGGGGGGTGGGGGGTGGAGCGGGGGGGGGACCGAGGCGCACGAAGACATAACAGCGTCTTTTAAAGAGCGATCGATAATTGAAGTCCACTTATCTGCCTTCAATGGATGAGTCACCCGGCCCTCCGCGCGGCCCTCGCTATCTTTAGACCTGCATTTTTTATTTTTTTTTAGCGCAGCCTTTATGTGAGCAATCTAGCAGCCACGGAAACACACCTCCACTTTACAGGGACACATGGAAACATCAGTGTTTTATAGCTTTGCTCTCCCTCTCTCTCTCTCTCTCTCTGTCTCTCTCTCTCTCTCTCTTTTTTTCCCTCCCTCTCTCTAGAGTAGATGAGGGCACGCCACTATCTCTTTTGCAGACCCAAAGAAAGATACACAGACAGATTTAATGCCGCTGGAGCCAGTTTGGTTGTCTGGTCAAAGCATTTTTGTGCACGCGTGTGTGTGTGTGTGTGTGTGTGTGTGTGTGTGTGTGTGTATGAACGCGTGTGTCGGCTGGCCCCCGAGGAGCAGCGGTGCATACACTACCATCAGTCAGAGCGGAGAGCCAGCTCCGCTTTAATGGGCACCATAATTAAAAAAGCTTTTAGAGGAGGGTGTGCCACTATAGGGGGCAGAGTGAGGGCAGAGCCTGAGTGATCAGCGCAGGACGGCTGCATGTCGGAAAACAGGCTCTCGTAAAAAAAAAAAAAATGCAAAAAATAAAAATGCACAAAATGTTTTATTTCTCCCCGACTGTTTGCGCGCCTCGTCGAAAAGCAAATTAGCCACGAGGGGGCTGATCTCAGAACAGGCTGAGAGGTGTTGTTCGGCGCGATGTGAGAGATGTGAGAGAACGCAAAATTCGATACAGCGATGCGGCGTTTATCTTGAACGGGAGCTTATCGGAAAAAAAAACTGCAAATACAATACAGTAACCGCGAAAAGTCGGTTTGGTGTAGCGGGAAGCGGGATGAGACGGGGAAACTCCTCCAGGCGGCCTCGGCCAGTGTTTCGGTTAATCCCATAAAGACGTTACTACGGGGTCACGATCACTGGAGTGGGAATTTAGCATTTTAGCAATTTAGTCGCAATTTTGGACTTAACGTAAATTTTTCCCCCCTCGCGTATCGTGCCAACGCCTACGCCGGTGTAATCACAACACCGCTGAACAAACCACACACCGCATTATGCCTGTACCATGTTTACACGAGCGGCAAACGTTTATCTCGCTGGCACGGGGGCCCCCGCCGCGCTAAACTCGACGCAGGCGGGATGGAAACGATTACGCGGGGTCCCCGGGACGAGCCGCCCCGGTGATAACGGCACTGGACGCTAATCTGAGGCGTGATGTGGAAAACATAAATACGCATCAGACAGAGAGAGAGAGAGAGAGAGAGAGAGAGAGAGAGAGAGAGAGAGAGAGAGAGAGAGAGAGAGAGAGACGCGGCTGGGTTAGCGTGGTGGCGTAACCCGGGATGTTTCCTCATGATGGAGGAAATGCGTCTACAGCTGTTGTGTACATTCTTGCCGCAAACATTTCAAGACATCGAATTTGACTTTTGCTCATGGGAACCAGATTTGGTGAATGAGATGCATGGCTTTGCAAGTACTAAACGGCGGGTTTGCGTACAGTAGGGGCCCCCACGCAGTTAGTGTGTGTGTGTGTGTGTGTGTGTGTCCGTCTATCCGTGTCAAAATAGGGTTGGATGTGTGGTTGTGATTAGCCAAGTCCTTACAAACTCTCCCAGGCTGTGAAAACATTTGCAAACACTTTTGGTTTTTCCTCAGCTCGGACAGGAGAGCATCGGGGATTTTCACACACACACACACACACACACACACACACACACACAAGAGTAAATGATCCCACTCTCTCACAAGACGTCCAGTAGAGCAGGATCCCAGCGGACTGTGGCCCCCCTGTGGCCTCCGGGGTCATATAGAGAGAGGTCAGAGAGTTCACTACTACTGTGCCTCGCTAGGTTATATCCACTAGGACCTATTGGATATCAGCGAGGGAGGGGGGGTGGGTGGGGGGGGGAGGAAACAGCCCTCTGTTCACCACCGGACCCGAAGGTAAAGGCACTGGGGGTGCGAGGTTTTGAGTTCAGGCGGAGGTCAGGGTTAAAGATAGGTGGAGGTTATAGGGGGAACTGTTTTTACCCCCCAGAAAGTGGATAGTATTTTTTTTACAGTGACACTTTTTCTGCGCATATATATGATATATTTGCCTCTGTTTCATATATTGTATCATAGTTTAACTTTCTTTTTGTGTATAAATTGTTGGTTGCATCTTCTTTAATACCCCCCATTCGCTCTATTCTTATGTACACCCTATTTGTCTTTGCTTGCATGCTCTTATCTGCCCTTTTCCCCCCCCACAGGAATCGTTTAAGTTTCATCTGTGATTGACGTGAAATCTGCCGTGCACAGGAACAGGACCCCCTGGCTTGCTCCAGACATGGGAAATGGGCGGTGGTGGTGGTGGTGGTGTTGGAGGGAGGGAGGGAGGAGGTGTTAAAGTGCTTGGAGTAGAGTGACTCTCCTTTCCTCCGGGCAGGGTGGGGTTGGTGGGGTGGTGAAGCACTCCGGGGGTTTTTTTTTGCGAGTCGGTCCTCATGCTCAGGAAGAGAGCAGGCAGGGGCGCAGGATCTGAGCAATTACGCTATTTGGGTTACAGGGGAGCTATTTATTTGCGCGGTTTGACATGTTTCTCTCGAGCAAGGGGTGGCGGGGGGGGCGCTGCAATATGGAAAACCGATAGCGCTGAAGTGTATTTATTTATCCTGCAGGCGAGGCAGCCAAACAGAACGAGGCCGGGGGAGCAGAGCTGGAAATTAGAGAGTAGAAAGAGAGAGAGAGAGAGAATAAGAAAAAGTTGAAAGAGTTTTTTTTGGCAGAGCTGAGCCTTCAAACGTGACGAGATCATCCTCCAAGAGATGTGGTCCCGCCCCCCCCACACGTCCTCCATCTGTCTGTGTGACCTCCCTGACCACGCTGGCACCGCGATCAGAGGTGAGACCAGGTGTTTTGGACTCGTGGCTCAGCGCACATTGATAAACTATCTGACTGTTTTAGAAAACTTTCAGCCTCCAGTCCTTTTTTTTTTTTTTTTTTAAAGGTTCACTGGGACCTAGATCAGGAAGAGGAGGTCCCACCCCGTCTTATTTGAGAGGCTGTAGTTGTGCCCCGTCTGCCCCAGTTAAATTCTGGTGTAGGATATGGAAAAATCCTCTCTACCCACAGGAAGCAACGAATGGAAAATCTCTCTGCACAAACAGCAAGTGTTACATCTTCAGCCTCCCTTTGGTACCACAGAGCTGGTGAACACGAGTGTTCTGGGTATTGTAGTTCAATAGTTACCTCTCGCTGCCACGTAGAGCCACCCGACATGAAGAAGTTGCCTATAAGCACAAATCAAAGATAGAGTGACAGATGTGAAGATTTAAACCTCCCCTCAGACATACAAGCAGGAGATCCAGAAAAAACAAACCAAACAGAGAGAGAGAGAGAGAAATAAAAGTATCATCATCACCCTCATCGCCGTTGTCATCACCGTCATCCTCTTCCTCCTCCTTGATTTTCTCTCTTCATCTATGTATCTGTCTCGTTCCCTCTTTCCCATCACTCACACACACACACACACACACACACACACACTCGCTTCTCACCCCGAGCGCTAATGTTGACCATGTGTGTATCTGGCAGCTATTTTAAACTCCAAACCTTTTGCCCTTGAACTGTACTCAGACCAGCCCTGGGTAAACACCACTAATGCGAGCTCGGGGAAAAAAAAAAACGCAGAGGGCGAAGGAATCAATACTGCGTGAGTGCATGGTGTTATTCTCCGGTACTGTACGCGCTAGCCGGGTTTGTTTTGCACGTGGGAGATGTGACGTCCCGCGGTCAGACCCCCCCCCCCCCCCCCCCCCAGATCTGGACCGGGTCTCGTCTCGTGTGAAAGTACCTCGGAGGATTAAAGACGACCGCGTCCGACAGATGCCCTCCTGATGGCTCTCGGCACTAGATTACAGGTGGATTACCCACACCGCGCAACGTGACAGGATATGAAACGCTCCGTAATACACGCTCACACACTCATGCACGTCTTTCCCCCCCTGGGAGCGTTTCCATCCATCCATCCGCCTTAAAGTCACTTACCTTCTGTTTGTGGGCAGCTCTGATTAAAGCAAAACTGACTTTGAGGAGAAGCAGAGCTCTGCCTCTGTGGTAGTAATGTGTGTGTGTGTGTGTGTGTGTGTGTGTGTGTGTCTAAATACAGGCCTGCCGTGCTGCTGATTAGACCAGTACTACGCGGCGACTGAGTAATGACAGAGCGAAAAAAAAAAGTCGTACGTGACCTGTTGCCCGATGGGAAGTGGAGCTGTTTGTCACTCCGAGACTCATTAGGCGCTCGTGACGCTGATGTCGGACTCAGGACTACGATTGATTTTTCCTCGCGGCGAAATGAACTGCGGTGGATGTGTTTACAGAATGTGAAGTGGCTTCGACTCGCTCGCAGTTTTCACAGCCGCCCCGCCAGCCCTATCTTAACATAACTCTTCTGGTTTCAGCGTTTGTCAAGACCTTGTAGAATCCTTCCCGTCACACTCACTACATCCTCTCTCCTTGTTTTAGTGTCCTGCCATGAACTGCGTACCCCGACCCGCCGCAGCAGCCCTCGTCCATCTGCGCCGGATGAAAGGCCACGTTCACACCGCAGCTGAGAGAGGTTCCCCCCCCTCCCCCCCCCTCACACATGTGACACGCAGATTTGTTGTTTTCTCATCAGCGTGCTCAGCAAACATTTCCAATCTCCGATCTGGACCATATGCGACTTGTCATGACGATGAGCACGTCTTATTTTATTCATCCGAGACACGACAACGGAGAAGAAAGCGGAGTAGCCGATTCGATTGAACGGCCGAACGCTGCAGATATACTGGAACCGAAATAAAAAAGGTTGGTGCGGAAAAACAGATGTGACGCGTTTTGTCCGTTCATATCGGTATCGGATACGGGTTGCATTCTAGCATAGATATGAAACAGCCGTGCAAAAAAGAAATCGGAATTGGGCGTCTGCGGTGTGAACGTAGCCGTAGATGTGCGCCGGCTGGGTTTGCGCGTTACGGCCAATAACAATACGACCGGCTGAGAGCAGCGGCACCATTAGCGCCGACATCTGACAAATGAGCTGAGAGGGAAGCAGCGAGCGAGCGAGCGCTAGACGGGGAGAGGCAGAAAAAACCAGCCGAGGGGGGTGAAACTTTATTTACGGCTCCTCTCGTTTCCTCGCTTCTTGTAAGTAGAGGAGATCATTTTCATGGAGGTGATTCATCTCAGATGGGTGCGAGACTTCCCTCTATGCTTCCTTATCTGATTGTTAACTCACCCCTGGACCCCCGTGTTGTTATTTGGGCCGGGGCCTCTGCCAGCCTCGCCCCCCCCCCCCCCCCCCCCGTGATGGATAGTGTAATCCAGTGTAACGCGGCCTTCCCTCTTTCCTCGGGGTGAAACAGACCTCCTCCGGCGCCAGGAGCACCGCTCTGCTCCGGCGTTAGCTCCGAGACGCGGTGTAACGAAAAACCTCCCGTGACTCGACGCCGCCTTTTTTTTTTCCTACGGGGAATGTAAATAGGAGCGGAACGGCCATGAGCTGAGAATTGATCAATGTCACATCTTTTTAAAGGCTTAACTAAAGCAAAATAAAGACAGGGAGAGCGAAACCCTGGCTATAAACAAACCTCTGTTCTGGCAGTGTCTCTTGTTGTGGTTTATTTTCACACCCAATTTCGCTTAACGCCTGTTTGTTTTTCCATCACTTAGATTAGGTGAACGTGACCTTGACCCCCCCCCCGCCAGCGAAAGAGTGGATGGTGAACGGGCCCCCCTGAAAAAGGTAGGACAGCAGTTACAGTTAGATAAACAACACGGGGAGTTTTTGTTTACGAAAGTTTCTCTCTCGGCGTTTGCGAAGGCGCGGGAGGCCCTAATTTGTCTGGTTAATGCTGTTAATCCCACTCCTGGAGATCGTCTGGGGCCCCCGCCCGCCCACCGTAATGCCTTCCAGGCTGCCGTCGGAGGAGGGAGGAGGAGGAGGAGGAGGAGGAGGGAGGAGAAAATCATTTTTATTAATCTGTTTTTTAAAGGCTCGCGAGGTTCTGCCGCCGAGAGCCATCAGAGTGAACGATGATCAGGCCAAGACAATAGGTTTAGGACGCACATTAGAGCGTGTAATGATCCTCTCCATCTTCACTTCCACACACACAAACAAACTCTCCGACAAACACACACACACACACACACACACACACACACACACACACACGTGCATACTTACAGACGATTTTCTTCACATTCTCTTTTGATGGCAAATGATAAAAAGCCCCCATGTGGAAACGAAACATTAGACTGTTTTCAATTCATCCTTTTTGTTTAGGAAAAAAGAAGCAGCCAGCGTCCATTACTGTCTTCTGTCTGTGTTTAACCAGAGCCAGGACGCTGTCCAAGACTCAGACCGAGGCTGGCAGCACCGTCTCTCGTGTAGCTGTTAGCCGTTGTGAAAGATCGCCTGTAATCTCTACTGTAAGGCTCCTGTGGGTAAAGTCTCGTCAGTACCTATAAACCCGTAGCCCTGCTGGTTGTAACTGTCTGCTGGTCTGTTTACTGTGGTTGAAATAATAGATTTTATGCCTTTTTGCATTCCCTTGGTTAATTCCTGGGGTTTCTCCCACTGATTGAAACGCGTTGCTGTCGGGGCTGTGGTCGGATTAGCCCTGTAAGGACTGACGACGCGCAGAGGAAGAGGATCGCTGCCGCACGGTCCTGTGAAGAGGATGCTCGATCATCTGACTTAAACTACTGCAGCATCCTTTCCATCATGTAATCATCCATCATGTAATGTTTTTTTTTTTTTTTTTTTGCAACACACCTTGCACATTTGTACAGTGACATAATGCAGGGATGTTTTTGATTTTCTCAGCCCC
This sequence comes from Hoplostethus mediterraneus, assembly GCA_034670385.1. Classification (NCBI taxonomy): domain Eukaryota; kingdom Metazoa; phylum Chordata; class Actinopteri; order Trachichthyiformes; family Trachichthyidae; genus Hoplostethus; species Hoplostethus mediterraneus. The sequence continues at coordinate 2,596,314 of JAXDDW010000034.1, read as the reverse complement.
CTCAGTGCCCCCCCACCCTCTCCTCTGATCCCCTTATGCTTTCACTTTTCCTCACAGGAAGTGATTTACTGTCAAACACATTCCAACAGTCAACCCCAACTACACACTAATCTATCCCAACAGACCCTGCTCTTTTATTTCTGCCCGTTCTCTCTCTCTTCGTTTGCCATGGCGTAATATGACCTCGACCTCTTTCTCAAGCTCATCTCTTCATCATCTCTCTGTCTCCCACGATGAAATCAGTTAGGGGGGGGGGGGGGGGGGGGTTGAGTTACTATGGATCAGTCTATGTCTGATTGTTCATTTGTTCATTTGTTTGTTTCTTTTCCTTCACTCGTCCGTCCCTCTGACACACAAGATAACATTTGGACCGAACATAACTACACAACTTCCAGCGTGTCCTCAGCATCGATTGGTCCATTTGTCTTTGCAAGTGCAACATCTCAGACGTCACCGATTCAATTTTGACAAAACGTAGAGGGAATGATGCATCTCACCACTTCACTCTGGCTTTTTTTTTATTTTTAATTACACTGATTTCCCCCGCCCAAGCAGCACTCCATCATTTTCTCACACAAAGTGACTTCCCACTCCACATTTTCCCATGTCCCCAACCTATTCTCTCTTTTCATTTCTATCTCTCTCTCTCTCTCTCTCTCTCTCTCTATTTGTCTTTCTCTTTCTCTCTCCCAACACATTTCCCTCCTCTTGCCCCTCTTCTGTCCTTTCTCTGTATTTGTGACGGTCGGAAACATCCTGTTCAAGGCTCCAGATTGACAAAGACACAGCTGGTCTGGGTCTGCATGCGGGCCTGCTGCTTTAGTTTTATTTATGCCTCTCTCTCTCTCTCTCTCTCTCTCTCTCTCTCTCTCTCTCTCTCTCTCTCTCTCTCTCTGTCTCTCTCTCTCTCTCTCTCTCTCACTCTTCATCAGAGGGAGGAAGAGCACGCGAAGTGGTTGGGCAACGGAGCACAGGAGCAGATGGCTGCAGTGTTCAGTCGGACTGTGCTATTGTACCCCCTCGTAATTGGTGCTTGGAACCAAGTGCCTCATCAATAATGTATAGGGGGCTGTTTTAATGCATAGTGAGCCGGCCTCGCTGAAGTGTACGGCTAATCAAGTGAGTGCTTTAATAAATGAAATATAGCTTTGCTGCATTATGCATTAGAGAGTTTGATTTTAACTGTGGGCTTGAGGCTGGAAGGTCGCCGGTTCGAGTCCCAGGGAAAGGGAGGCGGGGAAAGGGAATGAGTAACTGCTCAGCGGTCAACAGTAGAAGACTGTGGTCGCTCTGGGAATCTGAAGCAGGGGTGTCGCTGGGAAAAAAAAGAGCAAATGCGCTGAGTTGACTTTCCCTGGATAAATAAAGGTAAAAAATGAAGGTCAAACACACAGAGGCAAACGTACGGAGGTCACGCGCTGCCCACTATTTACAGAGACTCACGGCGTGGCTCAAACATACAGTCTCGCATCGCAACCCGCAGCCTTTTTCCTATACAGTCCATCTGCCGGTTGTCACAACATGTGGTCGTCCAGTCTGAACATGTGCGTTTGATATGGCGGCCGATTTGGCGGGTATGTAAACGGTTGTCACTCGTGGTTTGAGGGGTGTGGTGGTCGGGGGTCGGGGTCGGGGGGGGGGTACCTCGCAATCCCGACCGATGTTGTCGGGACCGGCCCGCAAGAAACATTACACCGCAGCCAGTGGGTTCCCCTGACTGGAGCTACCGGCTCTGCGCAGCTGGCAAGGCATGCATGTTGGGTGGTGGCGTCATGGGAGTCAGTGGTATATTCTGGCTCTGCGTGGTCATTGGTGGGACCCATCTAGGACGTAGGTAGCCAGTAGAGTGTACTGTATACATACGAAGTTCTCTGCTGGAGGTCCTCATGACTTTAGAGTCACATGCAGTACATCAGTAGGTGGTGCAGGTTACAGAGGACAGGCTGTTCCCACATCCATTCATAGTACTACTGTTAGGCACCCAAGATCAGCTCTGTAAAGCTGTGTGTCTGTGTTCTTTTCACTTGTGTGTGTGTGTGTGTGTGTGTGTGTGTGTATAATATTGTGATTCTTAATGTTTTATGATACACCCACTATTGTTTTTTGTCTGTCTGTCATATTGTACTTATAAGTAAAACGCCATGATTCCATTAATAAAGTTCAAAATCCTTTCAAAACTGTAAAACATTCAACTTCCCAGCAGCCTTTTATCAACATCATCACATGATAGGACATCACGCTGACTTCCATTAGCCATCAAATGTCAATATAGGGGCGGCTGTGGCTCAGGAGGTGGAGCGGGGGTCGTCCTCCAATCAGAAGATCGCCGGTTTGATCCCCGGCTCCTCCAGTCCACATGTTGAAGTGTCCTTGGGCAAGACACCGAAGCCCAAATGGCTCCCGATGATCAGGCCAGCACCTTGCATGGTAGCTCACTGCCATCGGTGTGTGTGTGTGTGTGTGTGTGTGTGATTGAGAGGCATACATTGTGAAGTGCTTTGGATAAAAGCGCTATATAAATGCACAACACATCCTATTTTACCAACATATCAAAGCAATATTTTGGGCAATATGGCAACACACTATATCGATTCACCCCCACCACTCCTGTGCATGTGTGAGTGTGTGTGTGTGTGTATGTGTGTCTGTTTTCCTACACTAGGGAACAGGGTGAGCCCTTTCGCTAATGGTCTAGCCTCACTGTCTTCCAACTGTGTGTGTGTGTGTGTGTGTGTGTGTGTGTGTGGGCGGGGTGGGCTGAGGGGTGGTGGGGTTGGTTGGCGGTGCGTGACCTTGTTATGTGTGCGTGTGTGTGCCAAGGCTCACCTCATGTGTTTAATGTAACGTACGAGGCCCAATTAGATCATAGCAGGCGCTAATGTGAGAGGCAGTGTTTAATAGCACACTGAGCCCTAGCCTCAAGGGCTACAGCAGAAAACAATGGAAACTTAACACTCGTTAGGGCAAAGTAGAGGGTGTGTGTGTGTGTGTGTGTGTGTGTGTGTGTGTGTGTGTGTGTGTGTGCGCGTGCAGTATTTTTCGTTGCACCTTCTCGTGTTATAACCCATTAAATTCATTAAAATGGTTCACTCTTGTGCTTTTCAGTCAGAATCTGCAACATTTTTCCTAAAAATCGATCGGTTTTGTCACTCTCTATTGATTGATGACGATTGATACAACACACCAGTGATTCCACCTCTTGCCAGTTCATGAAAGCTCTTCCATTTGCTGTTCAAAACAGCACCGGGTGTCCGGTAGGTCTTTCCTCTGGTGCACAGGAAGTGGTTCCAGTTTGGAGAAGGACTTGGGTAGTTAGCATGAGCAGCGGTAGCCAACACGGCTGAACACACATAGAAAAGAGCGCCACAGAAAGTCGAAACTTCATCAACAGGAAATCCACTGTTTGATTGACCGCCCAGCGCCAAAGACGTCACCAAGATGAAAAATAAAAAAGGATCTAGTGGATTATCCACGTGAAAGTAAAGAGTGCGTGTGCCTCTTCTTCTTTTCCCGCGCGCAAACCGAGAGCGCCAAAATGTTTTCGCCACCCTGAGGGAATTACAGTTTCTCGTTTGCCATTCAGCGTTTCTAACAACACTTGGATGGAAACCCAGCTTCTGTCTCCCTTTCTCCCCCCCCCCACCCGTCCCCCCCCATCCCCCCTCCCCCTCCTACTGTCCCTACCTCTCTGCGTTGGCAGCGAGTGAGTCATCATCGTGTCTGTCATGATCTCCATTCACGGACCGTCGGGGTCTGATCACGCCTCTATTGTGCGGAGCGCTAACCTTTCGCGTTCCTCCGACAAAGACGGAGAGAAAAAAAAAAAGGGTTGGGGGGGGTTTTTGCTGGGATCACAGATAAACCAGTGTTCCCTCTTCCTCCACCGGCCCTTTCCCTTTCCCCCGGTGGGCTGACAAATGTGTCCGTTTCACCTGGTCCTGGGTTGGGTAATAGCTGGGGGTTTTTTTTGTTGTCATTCTTAGTCAGATGAAACACAAAACTCTAATGATGATTACCGTAATTGCCGCTCAATTTGTCCTCCTCCACACCCCCTCTGACCCCCCACCACCCCCACTATCAGCAGTTTTAGTGTGAGTTTTCTCATACAATTAGTGTGAGCGGTGTGTTATTGGTTTCCATGGAGAACTCCTGAGGTAAATAGTAAAAAATAAGTGACAGGAGGAGGAGGAGGAGGCTTATTGATTCGCGAGGCCTCTCGTAATGGGTCTGCGTTCGACCCCTTGCGACCTTGCGTGACGTTCGCAGGCTGTGCGGTTGTGATCGTGGTCGTCTTGAGGAGGGTGTGGGTCCCCCCCCCCCCCGCCCCCATCATCCTTCCGCCCCCTCCGTTCACGGGGTCCCCCTCACCTCGGACCACGCCGCGAGACGAAACTGGTCCGCATCCGGCGCAGTCCCACATCTGCGGCTACATTTTCCCGATAACACTTCATCTTATTAGTCAACTGCTCAGCCAAGACCGAGTATGACACAATGCGACGAAAGGAGCGTGTCTCACTGTCTCATTGTCCTGACATACTGACCTGAATTTGCCTCTGGATGACTAGCTGTGGTTAAAAAAAAAAGCCTTTGACAAAGTGCGTGACCTCTAAACGCCTTGTCATTTACAGTACGTAATGACGAATGTAGTGTATACCCGCAAGCCACTGTTAGTCACAGCAAAAGAAAATCCCCTTCTGTTTTTCACGCAGGCTCAGAAAAGCCCCCCCCCCCCCCCCCGATAGTCCAGACTTTCCCCCGGACAAACCGATCTCTTCATGCCGCCCCGCTCTCTCCCACGCTGTCCCCAGCCTCTTTTCATCACGTTGTGTGTTTGGGATGAGAGTGGCGCTCTGCGGCCGGGCCCATGTGGTTTTCAGCCCCCAGACAGAGAGAGAGAGAGAGAGAGAGAGAGAGAGAGGACCCAGTCAACCAGGTTTGACTCAAGTCAGCCGGGGAGGTCGGCTGCGGTCTGGCGCTCTGTGAAGAAGTTAAGTTGCCAAACACCACCACCACCTCCAACCCTCCCCCCCCTCCCCCCCTGTCTCTCTCTCTCTCTACCCTTTCCTCTGTAGTCTTCCCTCAACGTCAGACCAGACGACCTTTGGCGTAATTACCCTAACTGCATCTCCCCCATTAGTCTCCTGTGGTGGAGCCCGTAAACAGCTGCAGTATGTGGCCCTGGCTGAGCCTCACCCACACATAACCTAAACACACCTCACCACCACCACCACCTCCTCCTCCTCCTCCTCCTCCTCCGCCGCCACCGCGCTTCAATCGTGAGGGAAAACTGCTGCGACATCAGATTTCAGGACCGGCAGCGAACCGCGATCTCGTCCTGACGCCCGACAATCCTGGCAGCGCCGCGGTCGGTGCTTTACTGTCCGTCAGACCGGCTGCCAACGCCGGCAACTTCTGCGCCTCAATCAGTAAAAAAAAAAAATCCACAAAGCTGTCAGCCGGAAGATAAGGAGATACCTGACGCTTCTCTTCTGTTTTGCTTGTCGCGGCGATGATGTATGGCTTGTTTACCCCCAGATCAGTGGGGTGGCTGGAGCGGCTTGTGCCAGGTCACCCGCGGGCTTGTAGTCGGCGGGTTGAGCTCGTCGAGGCCCGCCTCCCCCTCGGCATCGCTATCCCTCATTTTCATAACCGGCAGACGTTCTTGATTGCGGGGCGGCTCTGCGTTTCGCCATAAGTGCAATAGACGGGATCCATTAATAAAAAGTCAATGATCTTGGTCAATACAGCAATTTAGCCAAATACATGAACACAATCAACAATAGCGTATTAAAGCTCTTGCCGGTAAGTGGGTCCTGAGGGACGGGTGTTCTGCTGTGCGCCGTGAAAAAAAAACAACTAATGCAATTACGATCAGAATAACGGCCGGTATCGACCGGCGCGAGATGGGGTCGCGAGGTGCAGGGGGCGGGGCGCTGCTCCGGGGATGACCCCCTTCCCCCGCTCCCCTGATTGATCGGGTGTGTCGGACCAATTCCAGCCCCAAATGACTCAAACGCAGGGGCCTGTGTGTCGGGCCGCGTCCAGGCCGGGCTCGCGTTATTAACTTAACCCAGGAAGAGGGCACCGTAAATAGCCTGGAGAGGAGCCTCGCTGGGGGACACTGCAGAAATAAAGAGGGGAAAAGCAGCCCCGCTAAACTCAATTTGTAATCTAATACGCGGGCGCTGATCATCGATCCAAATCTCCTCCTGCAACTGCAGCCGACCTACAGCAGGGCGATGTGCACGCACACACAAACACACACACACACACACACCCGCGCACCTTATCGTCCTCACTCCTCTCTCTGTCTTAGATAGGCGTGATACTGTCTCGCTGAGCTTGCTCTATATCCTCTATCTCTTAGCACACACATCTCCTTAACGCTAGATTTTAACATCGGCGCGGGTCTGTCATCGACATCTACGCTCGCCGTGCTCTCTCTGACTCCCCCGGGCCTTTGTTTCTTTAAAGCCCTCGGGATAAGTGTGGTCCTGTTGCGATGCCGCGATCCCCCATTCACCTCCACTGCGTTTGATCTGAGCCAAGGTCCTGAGAAGCCACACCCGCGTTAACCACCATCTGTCAACTAGGACGCTGCCTGGGACCGGTAGCTGCCTGCGCACCGGGGAGCAGGTTTCGGGTTCGTCATGCATTGGCCCCCGACGATCTAAACCTCCTGTCCCACACGTGAATGTGATTTGCAGCGATTTGAACCGAACGTACTGTCGCGACGGATGCCTCCGTCTTGTCGGACGGGTGGTACCGAGAGCCAACCTCTAAGATAAACTTTATGTCTGTCTGGTCTCGCCCCCCCACCCCCCGACCCCCCCCCCCGCCCCCCCGCTCCCGGGGCAGCATCATGACACCGTTTCTGACAGGAGCAAAGCTTCGTTGTAAGCACGGTAACATAAACGATACATCAGCGTAATTAGACTCTACAAACACACTTTGGTTGAACTGTTTGCCATATGGAGCAATGAAAGCCGTTTCTATTGATGTGTTTCTGCAACAGTTGCAAGGGGGAAAATGCACGGCAGCGTCTCTGTGAAGTAATCTGGTGAATGCCCCACCGAAGTTTTATTGGTCGTGTGTTTTGCTTGCAGAACCCTGTATAACGCTCGGAGTGCAGTGTGCCTTCTGCTTTTATTACAGCGGCTTTTATTCTTACTTACTTTTACTTTTATTCGCATTTTTTTTCCCCCCTCGCTCATAAATTCGGTGTCTTTTTAAAGGGGTTAACATTTCACTGGCGACCCCCGTGCACAAGGTGATGGAAGCCGTCATGCTATTCGCCCGACCCCCACAGAAAAACCCTCCCGTCTTATTTCCCTCGGTGAAGGTGAGGAGAACAGACTCGATTGTTGGTGTAAGATCGTCTGTGTAAGACATTCCCGCGATTTTCAACGCACAGTAATGGCCATGTTCCCCTTCCCCCGCATGTAGTCCGTGTTCTTTGTGCGGCGATACCGTCTCGGGCTTTTTATCGGTTCCATGTGTGCTCGGGCCCCGTCGGGGGACTAGCGGGGAATGAATTGATCCCTAAAGAAACAGCCTGCTTCAATTCGTAGCATCGGTTCAGCCAATCACCACCCCCCCCCCCACACACCCACCCTGCTGCTCCCACTCACTCTTACACTGATGGTCTCACTAGCGTTTCAGTAATATGCATGCACACACACACACAGACACACACACACTGTCTATCTCTTTCTCCCTCAAGTCCCTCGTGGCACATGTATCAAACTTGAACTCAGATCACTGTTAGTACAGTGCAGATCTCTCAGTCACAGACACAGGATAATTCACAATCTATTATTCTTATTTATTAGGTTTCAGTTGCTTTGTATCAATTCTCTCACGCACTAAACGAGAGGCTGATGTTGACTCGCGGTCCCACCGACTCGCCGCTCGGCGCAGGATACGACACGGTAGGTCCGTCAGTGTGGTCTTGAAGGCATTTATGGAAAAAGGCCAAACAGCCAATGGATCCCTGTATGACTAGGATGATGTAATGATTACTGCCGGCCTGTATGAGTCTGTCATTTTTATTGTTATTACGAGCCGGAGGAATTAGCCAGCTGGATATGGTGATGGTGGTTGGGGGGGGGGCTGTCATTTTAAAGATTGGGTCAAGTCTTTGGAGCTAATTTATGGCGAGCCAGTGATTTCCTCTGAAAGTGGAAGGGGGCTCAGTTCGTCGGCGGATCCCATGTCAGCCGCAGAGGCCACACCCTCGACTCTACTGTACTTTATTTCCATACGACATTCTTTTGTCGTATGATTTATGCGTTCGCAAATCCTTCACAATCAAAAGCTGGGAATAGTGTTTCCATCGCTCGTTGTTGGGGGGGGGGGATTTGGGGGTCATGTGGATCCCCCGCTGCTGAGAGGGGAAGAAGAGGTTTCCAACTCAACGGAGCCGCTCCGACACGGGTCAGTGGAGAATGCTAAGGCCTTGGAGGGAGGGGAGAGATTTACTCATTTTCAAGGTTTATTTTTCTGTGTGTGTGTGTGTGTGTGCGCGCGCGTGTGTGTGCGCGCGCGTGTGTGTGATCCATCATTTGAACATGGTGGATTAAACATCTTGGAAAATAAACACAAACTTACAGACACACTTTGTCATTCTCCTGGTTGCACACAGAGTATGCACTTCATCAGTTGTACACATGTACACATTGTACACACACACACACACACACGCACACAGAGAGGCAATTACCTCTGCCGTGCACCATGCGGTAACACTCCAGCCCCCCTGACACTGACTTTACTCTAAATAAACAGCCAGATGAAAGCCCAGGTCTGCAGTCAGAGTCCGCTCTCCTGCAATGAGCTGACCAAAGGTAATGGATTTCTCATTACTGCACCTTCACTGAGTCTTGTCTGAATTCTTTAAAAAGGAGAAATCTAACTTTATTCCAGCCTGGCTGTCAACTTCAGAGGGACTTTTCTTTGCTCTTAAGGTGAGTGCCCTGAGGGGGACGCTGTGAATGTGTGAGTGTGTTACACAGATCGCTGTTTGAACTGGTAGAGCTTTATGAATGCAAACATAATGTACGTTTGAAAGGGATATAAGTGGGATATGAATGAAGCTGATAAATAAAACATACTCAAAGCTATCACTATAATCACTAGTGGATATCACTATTATCACTGGTGGATATCACTATTGTCACTAGTGGATGTCACTATTATCACTGGTGGATATCACTATTATCACTGGTGGATATCACTATTATCACTTCAGTCAGAAACACCATTTATTGCACAAATGGTGATACAGTTGTATTTGAATTGAGTCATATGAATCCAAGCAATGAGCACCATCAAGCTCCCTGTTACTGAACTGACACCATGCATTAGTGCATTTCATCAGAATCACTGGTGGATACCACTATTATCACTAGTGGATATCACTAGTATCACTAGTGGATACCACTATTATCACTGTTATGATATCATAATTATCTATTATACCTTGTGGATATCACGATTATGACTGGCACATATAATTAGAATCACAAAAGGATATCACGTTTATCACTAGTGGATATGACTATTATCACGAGTGGACATCACCAGTGGTGGCTGGTGTATTTTTCTCCAGGGGGGGCTATAGCAAAAATTAACCAAAAATGTTCTAACGTATCATCAGTGTATTTAAATGAATGAACAGGCCTTTATTTGTATTTGCTGAGCTGAATGAACATCTAACTGTAAAATAACATGACAGGGAACCAGGTGTGGGCTGCTGATGAAAATGCATTCTCATCATCTTGCAGATGCCTCCTTGTTTTTGAAAAGGTCTGCAGTGGAAGCTTCCCTGCTTTGGTAGCCAATGGATCAGCCCCAAAACAAGAATATTGAGTTTTGTTCAAAATGACAAAAAATGACATGCACACTTATAAAACGATTTGATGGCACAGAATTAAAACAAAGAATAGTAGATCCCTTGGTTTATACAAATACATTTGTACAGATAGAATCCACAATGTATTTAGTTTAAATGTATTTAGTTTAAATACATTTATTTGAACATGACAATAAGCATAATGATTCAATTTGCATTAGAGGATTTGCTGTTCTTCTTTCGCCTGAAGAGACGGAAGAGCCAAGAGAAGCAGCCAGAATTCTTCCTCTCTTTCTTTGGTGTTGAAGCGGTGATCTCAACGTTGGAGCAGTCGAGTCCTGCAGGGTCGAGCCCTTGGACGAAGTCTCCCTCCTCCTGTGCAGTGATACTGCTGTCAGGCCCAGCACAGAGCAAAGTAGTGACGTTGTTTTTCTCATCACACTCAGGATTTGCATCTTCATGGACACTTGTGGCACTTTCATCAATTGGATCACTGGCAGAAAACATGACTTTGTCTTCCTTGAGGACCACATGGTCTTGGCCCTCATCCTCTTTCTCCAAGTCTGAGAGGAACTGCATTGAGTCAGAATCTGCTGTGACGATTGGCTCCCATGTATCAAGGTGGTTTATATACGGCCCACAGGGTGAAGAGCAGTCAACCACAAATCCAGATACATCAGATGAAGGAGCATAGAAGTACTTTTCACCAAGTACATTCTTGCAGTATTCATGCATGTGGTCTTCTTGGTCAGCAGCCTCCCAATGAGCTCTATGACCCCACTGGTTTGCGCCATGCTGAATGAAGCCTCAGCATCTCTGAGCAGGTTGGATAAACTCTCGGTGTCCTGGGCTGGATGGCTGCATGGTTCAGCATTTCCTGAAGAAAATGGGGACAGGGCACAGTTGAGCTCAACAGCGTATCCAGAGATAGACGCTGGAGCATAAGCGTATCGTCTCCCTCCATGGTCGTTGGCTGAGGTGTAAGCCATGAATTCGTCATCATCACCTTTGAGGGCGTTGAGGCGAATGACTTGATCCATCCATGCTGAAAGAAGTGAGACAAGGTATGTCAGCATGTTAGCAAAACATAGGCTGACAGAGAGTTTAATCTTTTATCACACAGAGAGAATTAACCAGACAGTAAAGGAACTGGCTGGAAAGAATGTTTTAGGATAGTAGATCTGTTTAAAAAAAGCAAAATACAAGTAGATTTGTCTTACCTGGACAGAAATTCTCCTCCATAATTGCTTTTGTTAAATGAATGAAATTGTCACGGTTTGCTAACTAAGACAATGAAATCGCTGTTTCTTTCAGGTTGGTAGAGTGAAGTCTGAAGCTCTGAGTTTCATCTGGTGCCCACTGTGTCTCTCAAATGTCATTATGTCACAGCCAATCTGAGCTCTGTGACCTGGGCACACATTTCATCACACCCAGAGTCAAATGGTCACTAATGAATAAATAAAAATACTAATAGATAAAAATAATCCCGAAATGGAAAATGAGGGAAGCAAATATGAACAAAAAACAAACTAACAATACTAGCTGCTTTATTTTCTGCAGCAGCTGCAAAGGCTTACTCACCACCATGTCCATGACTGCTCATCCATGAGCATTAAGAATCTCTTTTGTCTGTAAAAGGTGATCACACACTGCCCATCCAAACCCCCTCAGGCTGCTGCCATTATGCTTGACCTTCCTTGGAGTCACACAGTCTCATACTCCAAACATAAGTGACAACATAGACAACAGAACAGACTAGTTATAGTGCATACATACAACATGGGTCTGGTCGGAGAGGCTGACTTGACCTTTGACAGTCATGCCAATTTTCCAGGTTTCACAATCACAATTCTGCAATCCAAATTTCAGTCAGAAGTAAAATTAAAGAAATTAAAAAATTTGCATTCACATTGCATCATTAACTTAAAATTACAATATTTGTTGTAATGAAATGTGCTTAAGGTAAGTTAAGGTACTTCAATTTCTTCAAATTCTTTATAATAATTATCTTTTATACTACAATATGTAATGGTGAAAGACTAAAGTAAGCAAAAAGGGCCTCGATAAGTGCAAAAGAAATCTGACAACACAAAACCCTGAGACAATGGCAGAAAATTATGAACACAGTAAGACCTAATAGAAAATAACATTTAAGAAAAAAATAAATGAATATGGTATTACATTTGAAATACCCAGTGCCATCAAAATGCTGAGTGAACTGGCTCAAGCCATATGACTTTGCCACCTTGTGGCTTAAACTTTTTGTACATAAATTTTGCCCTTCTCTCCTTGAGAGATGCAAATTTCTCAATGACTCTATGGCACCACAGAACTTGACACAGTTTATTATTTTAGACAGGATGTGCCTGTTTTTGTCAACCTCTTCATTATGCTTACAGATCCCTGTCCTGTAGCCTTCATCAAGCTGAGCAGCTGTTTACTTTCACAAACATTTGCTTTTGTTTTTTCTGATATGTGGTTTAAATCAAACCTGTCTGAATCCATGCTGGTCTGAGACCTGTCGTTTGGATGCAGGGAAAGCTAAATAAAGCATTGGTGTCACTACATACAGTTAGCCAAGCCTTCCTACTAAACCAGCTCTTTGAAAACGACCGAGTATATTGTCTCATTCTGACGCATTTTATGTCAGATGTACCACGAGCCACTCGCTCTCTGCTGCCAACCAGTGGTTGGTGGTGTGTAAATCAGCAGTATTCAGATAAATGCTTTCCTGCACCCCACCAACGAACCAAGCTCCTATCTCTTGTATTGAAGAGGAGCGAACTGTGCATGTACAACTTATAACAAGAGTCAATGGGCAAAGATTTTTGCGCCCCAGGCCGGAAATACATGACCTAGCAGAACAATTAGAACAATTTTATTCTACATTTTATTGAAGATTATACATTTTACTCACTAACTATATAATATTTACCTCGCACATTTAAAAAAAAAAGTCTTATTCAATGAAGTCTAGGATGTGGGGAGTGGTGGGGCAGCGCCCTCTATTGGCCAGCCGCCACTGGATATCGCTATTATCACGAGTGGATATCACTGTTATCACTAGTTGATATAACTATTGTCACTAGTGCAGCTCTCTATTATCCTTAGTGGAGATCACTAGAATCACTAGAGTCTATATATGTGGAACTGAACAACCACTAGCATCCCTTCCTTTTCCAACATGTCCACGACGTGTCAGAGAGAGGACAGCATCGTCATTCAGTCAACACTGGCAAAATGAGAAATTCCTTCTCCCCCGCCCGTGATCTAACACCTGTTTAATAATGACAGATACAAGGAAGAGAAAGGTCATGCACTAAATCACAACCAGGTGAAATGAACCCATACTTTGATGTGTGTGTGTGTTTATGTGTGTGTGTGTGTGTGTGTGTGTGTGTGTGTATGTATGTGCCCGTGTGAGGAATGTCATGGACATAAGAGACAAAACAGACTGATGTCGATCTGTTTTGAATAGGTGTCAGGTGCTAGAGATTAGGCCTCAAACCCACCCACCCCGCCCCCCCCGCCACATTTCACATTTTACAGCTTTATAACACATCATGACACACATTCAGCTCACAGTCGTAAGTGTAGAGGACATGCCCACTATCCTTCCTTTCCCCTCCAAAGCGAGGCCGTCACGGCTGACACCTGCCCAGGAAGCGCTTAAAACAATTAGAACCCCCCCCCGCGGAAAGCTCAAAACACCGCCTGCCAAGACGAGAAGAAGAGATATAAAAGCATAGTTCCCCTTCTTAGATTAAAAACCCTAAATTAAATCAAGTGTGCCATCAGTGCGTGCTAGGGAGGGTCCCTAATGGCAGGCCACTCATTCTTTTATTTCATTAATTCCCTCTCCTTCCTCAGCCGTCTCCCACTGTAACAGTCTCTCTGACTCATCTGCTGCAGGAGAGGAGGAACCGGGGGAAAAGCACCCAGGGGTGGAGGAGTGGGGGCGGGCACGGTGCCCGTCGGAGTGCTGAATGAGTCACGATGCGCCGCAGGGCCCATTCATCACGGTGCAACGCTGGCACTGGGTACACCTTAGCATTGTCCATCACGGCTAACCTGGGCACCGGTGAAAATTAGGCTGCTTTATCTCTGGTCTCTTATGTTATTGTTCTTTCTCAGCCCCCCCGGTGGTGCGTGGCTGAGGATGAAAGGACTCCAGCACAAGCACCTGGCCAGCTAAATGTTTGTTTTTTGAATATTAGGACATTGGTAGAGACTGTAAACTCCATCCTCACCACCTTGTCTCTTGTCTCTCTTATAAACACGTCTGAAACCGTAAAGCTGTGCTAGATGTTTATTAAAAAGAGAGAAGAGTGTCCCACCCCCCCAAATTGAGCTGCAGTAGATTCACCCTATTTGCCCACTAGTATGATCACTGATGGGAAATCTTCTCTATTATTGTAATATAAGAATGGTCAGAGGTGAATTTTGAGTGTGGGAATCTTAATTGTGTTTGTTTTCCTGCAGTTAACTCATGCGGATCTGAATTCTTCCAGCACCATCTCAATATTTTAAGCTGTGCGTGTTCCCCCATCTTTTCTCCGCCCACAGGAAGTGACGAATCCAAACTTCAGAGTGGAATACACAGGGTTTCTTAAACAGCAGCGAGCATGAATGACAGCGAGCTCTCTCAAGGGGAAGCTGGACTCACCAGCGATGGCTGAAGCTTTTCACCGTCTCCACAGGTTACTGATGCATGATAACAAAATCCACAGCAGTTACCTCCCGCTGCCACTTGGGGCCGGTAAAGTGCGAAGTTGCCCGGGGCAGCTTCAACGATCCCCGTGGAGAAATCGGGGTCACTGCGACAGAATACAGCAAAGAAAATACAGTAATCAGAGCATGTGAGTGGATAATGTGTGAGTAGTTATCCTTTTGTCAAATGTTGGTCAAAGAACAACCTAATACATTTTTTCGCAGTTATCACAAAGCCACCCTGAGTTGAATGAACAGCATAAGATGTTTAGAGTATTGAATGAATCTCATTCAAAAGGCTACATCTGGAGCGAGTGCTCTTCCTTTGTGGGCAGCCGGGAGCGGTAATGGAGTTTCCTTTCAACTCTCAGCTCATATGCAATTTCAGTAAATTCAGTAAAGGGCGGGTCATTAGAAAATAATGCAACCATCGCTTACAATGCTAGAACGTATTAGGTGGGGGGGAAAATGGATGAAAAGTATGGAAATTCCTGAATTACATCATATAATACATAGTGAGACACAGAACAAATGAATGACAAATATGTGCGATATCTCAAAATATGAAGTACACGCTGCTCCAAATGATAAAATATCCAGATAGTACAATATATAATGAGAAAAATATGTGACCTTACAGCAGTCGTTGCAAAATGTGCATTGTATTTCTAAAATATACATGTGAACGCAGCCCTCCTCGGCGCAGTACAGCCTTCCATATAGCGGCATGTGAAACAGTTGCAGATGTTCTCGATCACTTCTCTTCAACATCAGATTGCACGGAGGGAGGACAGATAGCGTTTAAGGGCTGAGAAACCAGTGGCTTTTTCTGTGTATTTTCCCACTGTGTGTCTTATTGTACCGAGGGTTGGCCTGTGTGTGTGTGTGTTACTCATTAGGTGGTATGGTTAGTATGGTTAGCGTTTCCCTTCTCCAAACAGTTGTTCCTGCGGGATTAAGAACAATGCCGGGGATGGGATTGATCTGTTCCCACGAGGAGCGGTTGGAAAATGGATTGTTTGTTTTTTTTGTTGTTTTTTTAAACCATCCCCAGGCCGGACTAGGGGGATACCACGCTGACCGATGAGACGGTCCACCGAGCTCTGGGAAACACTTCAATTTAGAATCGCATTTTTGCCGCAGTCAGTGTGCGAGAGGGAAATACGACAGAATACATGTTGATTTAATCTCATATTTGTTCCTCTATGGACAAACTTCCTATTCCCAACCATCACCTGGCATTGGCCCTGTTTCTACTCAAATCACATGTGGAGCACACCGCGTTACCTTTAGGTATTGGCTTTCTGTTCTTCGATCGACTCGTCACAGTCAATTTTCTCAATTTATGTAAGATATGAGCAATACATCACTTTCCAATCATCGCCATTTCTTTGAGTATGAGCTACGCTGATTCAAACAGGATTGCATTCACTTTAAAAAAAAAAAAAAAAGAAGTAAAGGCTTCCAGTTATGTTTTTTGGTGCTGTGATTGGAGTGTCACATTTCCATGTAGCGCCGTGGGATGTTCTCTTGTTTACCATTGTTTTCATTTCCTTTCCTTTCTGTGTCTTAATGAGTACTCCAAGGTCGCAGCCCCCAGAAATGTGTGGTCCATATGCCCGCCCCCGCATGCGGCTTTAATGTCAAGAGTTGTCCGCCTTGTCCTCCCATGACAAACACCGGCTATCATGCTCCCCCATTGAGCTGAAAAGCCTTTGGGCGGTTTCATCCGTCTCTTCTTCGTATGAACTCATGGATGGGCATCGCACATCTGTAGGCGCTCCGCGGCGCATCGCGGGCCCCGCATAAAGATGTCATTTACTGGTTTTGAATCGCCCCTCTGTCTCCCTGTTTTCTCCATCACGCCGCCCTCACCCTCGCTGTAGCGGCAGGGCCGGCTACCCACTGTGTTACTCACCACTCTTGCTTTTTTACTGAAGACTGGTCGGACTGTGTCACTTCACACTCCCGCCCCCCCCCCAAAACCCCCGCCGAATGAACCCAACCACCCCCAAATACCACCATCCTCCAATAACCCCCCTCCCCCGCCATCCACCCCTCTTCCCTTCCATGCTTGTGTCTGGTCTGCCTCCCCTCTCTCTAATCTTATAAATGTGGATTTCTGATACGGGGAGAGAGAGAGAGAGCTTTTAAGTGGATGGTATTGAGGTTGGTATAGAGTGTGTGTTTGATGGGTGAGAGGCTGGGGGCAGGCTGATATGATGGGCTGGGAGAGGGGGGGGGGGAGCGGATGGTGAGAAAGGCAGGTGGTTCCTGTAATGGCTTCTGCCTTCCACCTCCTTTTATCTCCCCCCTCTCTCTCTCCATCCCCCCTCCCCACCAGCCACTAATGAGCCTATATAGACACCCAGTAGTGGGTTTATGATGTGTTGAAAATGAAAGAGAGAGAGAGAGAGACAGAGAGAGAGAGAGAGAGAGAGAGAGAGAGGATTGCTGATATATTGGTCTGCATCCCCAATCCATCTCAATTTCCATCATCCATTGTCAAATCCCATTACCTTTTGTTCCATCTTAAAAGTGGCGTGCCATTTGTTTCACCGGAGGCATCCGGACACGGCGACAGTGTGGCGAACTCAGCGTATGCAAACACACACACACACACACACACACACACACACACACACACACACATGGAAAAACACACTCAGGCTGCTGCCGGCGTGCATGCCTTTACGTCTATATTAAGTGTGTACGATCCACTCTCCTCGGTCCAAATGCCTGAAATCCCCCCGTGGTGGGTCTGCTGCTCTCTTTGTTTTAACATCTCCATTTGAGGCGGAGATGAATGGCTTCCCCTCTCCATTCTCCACCCCGCTGTCTGGGTGGTACGACTTCACTGCATTTACCCAGGAGACGCTGTCAGATGGCTTGTGTGTACTCTCTACACGTGTGTGTGTGTGTGTGTGTGCTTAAGTCCATATACATACAGGAACAGTAGTCTTGGAGACTCATCCTCTGTTTCTCATTACACTCAAGGATACACAGAGAAGGAGCCTCTCTGTCTTAATGACAGCAGTTATTTAAACACAGACTGAGGCTCTCGAGAAATAAGATGTCCCGAGATAAAAGTGCCTCTTACCGACTTACAACAAGCCTCCAGAGGAACCTATCGTGGCTCCCGGCTACCTAGGGAGAGCTTTTAAAACTACTGAGGTCATGTATACAGTGGTTTGAATTCTTGGCTCAGTGTTTTACCTTTTGCTTGTGTATTTTAAGTGTCTTATTCCCTTATTCAACCAGTGAGCGTTTTCTTAGTGCTTTAAAGGTGGACATGAACAGCAACAATAGGCCGATCAGGAACGAGATCCCTATCCTATTTTAAGGGTTTCATTCCAAAATACTCAGATTTCAAAAATATATATGATCCCATTCACAATAATGTTATTATTTCATTAGGAAAAGTCTTAATATAGCTGGAAACTATAGTTGGTCTTTTTTTAAATGGTGGATCATTCATCATCATCATGATTCATTTTCCCGTAAAAGGCTTCTCCGAACATCCTGCCACTGGGAGGTTTATGTGCCTGGTTCCAGAAATCGTGTGGTGGGATGAATAATCCATTCTTCAGCTTCATCTTCAGGGAATAATATACCTGACACAGTTTAGAGGACCTTAGTCACTATGACCCCAGTGAAAGACTAACCTCTGCCATGTGGCAGTCTATAAAAGTAGGGACTCAAGCAAGAGCTGTGAACGGTGTGTTTCAAAGAAGCTAACTGATTGAGCGGTGTTCCTCGGGAGATGACATTCTCAGGTAGGTTTCCATAGCGACTGAGGGGTCGAGACCTTGTATTAACTGGGAGTTACGGGACAGGAGAGGTGGTGGCGATGATGGCGGTGGGGTTGATGGGTGTTAATGGATTGAACACGCAACGTGGAACCATCCGGGAACTAAATCACAGCCTCCCCAAAGCCTAGTGAGAAAACCAGACTTGTCAAGACAGGCTTACGGAGACAATAACACCTGTTCACATGCATGTATGACGTCTGCAGAGCAACTTGTCCGTGTAAAGGGCAACACCACTGAGCGTGGCGGTGGTGTGGCCTAATGCCTAGAGATGCTTGAAGTGTCCTCGGGCAAGACAAGGAAGCCCTACCACTTCCAGGGCTGCTGTTCTGTAGCGGACCCTGACCTAGAAAAAAGAGAATTTCTATTGAACTATCACATCGTTTAGTCTTTTAATATGGTGTAGAACATATAGAAGACGTTAAGTTCCCCCTAATGTCAGAAAAAAAGACTTGCATGTGTATTATGATATAACACAGATGCATAGCTCCATAGAGAAGTCATTACAACATAATGAAAATGGCACTTTGACAGTTCCCATGGTGGTTTTCTGGAATTGTGGGTACGCTTGTTGGTTCCTAGTTGGCTGTTTGATTATGTCTCGTTTTGGTGCAAAACTCAAAAAAAACATTCTTTGAATCAACAAAGTGAATCTCAAGTTTATTGTCACTGGAGTTGGTCCAGGCTGTGAATGATGAGAGCTGCTTTTTTTTTTTTTTTTTTTTTTTACCCCCGCTGGGAGAGATTTGTCCTCATTTAAAAACATTGATTAAATTGTCCCAGGCCATAGCAATGTGTGTTTTCTTGAAAGTGAGTTGTATTCCCATTTAATAGAGATGAGACAGCCGGGATGGATACAGCGTACTAATGAGGAGCAGGAGCAGGAATGCAGCATGTGTGTGTGTGTGTGTGTGTGTGCGTGTGTGTGCGTGTGTTTGACTGTCCTTCTGTGTTTGTGTAGGTATGTGTGTGTGTGTGTGTGTTCGTGCATTCAAACGGGACTCTAGTTTACGCCAACAAGAGTATCAATGCTAGCCCTGTCCAAAACCCATAAACACTTATGCTTTGCAGCGGGATACCCACAGCGTCGCTGACATAAACATCCTACGCGCTAGCCCTCACCTCTGCTTCCAACAATAAACACCACACACACACACACACGTTTGACAGTGTTGATATGATGCTCCACCGAAGTCAACACGAGTGGAGGGTTCGGGCCAATTCAAGTGGTTCAGCGAGGGCTTGCTCTTGCAGATGTCAGGAGGGTTAAGCATCATAAACACCCACGCTGTCACACTCGCGTACAGTAAAATCAGACACACACACACACACACACACACACGTGCACAGTCCATTTGACAGCCTCCCTTTACAGTCAACATGAGAGAACAGGGGCTGTTCTCTCATGCTGGATGGTGTCCAGGTGTGGGGCCTGGCTCTCCCAGCTCTGCCATCAAGCTCCATGCCTGTGGGAAAGGAAGGTTTACTGGGGCTCCGCTGAGTGTACTGACCCCGAGCCGAGGCCGGCAGGACAGCCTCCCTCAGATCCCTGCGAGCAGCTCGCGGCCATTACTCACGACAGCCAGACGCACCTAAAGTCACAGCGATCTTATTTATGGCTCGTATAGTGCCATTAAGTTTGAATCTCTCAGGTGTTACAGTATGTACACATGCCAGTGATGACAGATGCTTTATTTCTCGTCTCATCTCACTGCTTTTGCTGTCGGGGCCTTTCGACCGTGGAACTCCCTTGGTTCTCTGTAATCGTTTGTGATTTTCACCACTTCCTATTTTATTTTATTTTATTTTATTTTATTTTATTTTATTTTATTTTATTTTATTTATTATGGTTATTTTTAATCACTTTCCATTTGAATATATTTCCCATTCTTAACTCGTCCTATTCTCGTCTTCACAAACTAAGACTTAAGTTTTTGTTTTTTTTACATTTATTTTTCTTTGGCTTGAGCTTGTCAGTTATCATTGGCCGATTTGTCACAATGGTGACAGGTGAAGGAGACTGGATGTGCTGCAGCTGGAAGGATGCAGCGGATGACTCAGTAAACAGGACCGGTAGAGCAACTGTGAAGCAGGTTAGTGGGTGGGGGGGCCTGTCCTGCACCTATCACACACACACCGGCTGTATAATCCACACTGACAGCCTGAGGCCGTCTAAAACGCTTTCCTCGCTCAGCCCAGAGACAGGTGAGGTTTGATGGCTCCTATAGGTCCCAGGAAATACTGTTAGCGCCCTGTGTGAGCAGCCCTGCAGGAAGCTGGGGTATTGGTCTTTGTGCACCAAAGCAATGCGCTCAATCGTGATCGCAATCGTTTTTTTTTGAATATCCTGCTGTAGAGGAAGAAAGACACAGACACACTCTTTAGTATCACTTGTAATTGATCTGCGGTGGTGATGTGAACTACAAATACAGGAAAAAAAAGGGGAGCAGCTGTAAACACGCCGGCAGTGAAGGACGACTTTTCCCCACTCGCGCCATATGGTCGGTGAAGCCATGTGGCAATGCTTCATGTAAAACCGATGAGGTCTGTTTCTATGAAGCCGTCATGTCGGCGATGCTTGTACTTGAACATTTGACCTGTTATGAATCGTCTATCTCCGCTCGCTCGTGTCCTCTAAGTGGTTCCTTATTAAACGGGAATTTTCTTGGGGATTGATGCTGTGAAAGCACACTCAGCACCACCGCCGAGCGAGAGAACAACGCCGCATTCCTGGCTTGATAATATCTACACGCTTGGTTAGCCCTCGTCATTCAGAGGGCTGCTCCCGTGTGTTTGACAAGTGTGTTACTTCTCTGCAGTGATGTGTTATTTTTGGGGTTCTTGACTCCGAACACATACACTTTCACACTTCGCCCCGCTTGTTTATGTTTGATGTCACATAGTTTGAGACTTGAAACGGATTGATGTGGTTGTAATAAAGGTCAAATAGCGTTACGAAACCAAAGGCCGTGCGTATATTCCTTAGAGAATCTGTATGAATAGCGGCAGCAAAGCCTCACACAGTGTAACTGGAGTTTGGGCTCCTGTCCATAGTTAGCTAGGTACGATGTGGTCACAGCCTCTGCCTCAGATCTCCTCCCTCAGGGTAGACGTCTCATGTGACCGTGTTTTGTGCTCGTCATTACTTCGCCATTATCATTTATCTTGTACGTATTAATAGCAGTCCTGGGAATAGGCCCAGTGATTGGCTTGTTTTAAAGTTTGTCTCGACCGTATACGTCTGCAGGCTACGTCGTGATTGAGCCCCGGTCCCAATACCCGCTGACATATGGGAAGCATCAACTCTCTCCAAAGTTGTCACTTCCTTCCTTTTTTCGTTTTCTCTGCCCTTCGCGGACAACCGGTGGCTGGGTCCATTCTTCAATGCCCTTGCCCATTACAGAGGTCACCTCGGGTCGTTATGGGGGCGGTAGGGACAGGACTGGACCAAGGGGCGGCCCAATACACATTCACACAAGGGCGGAAGGCCAACAGGATATGGATTGCGAAGGCGAGGGGCTCTACCTGTATTTGTACTTGATCTTTACAAGGAAGGAAAGGCTCAGTTGTAATGGCTTGTTTACACGGTTTGGAAAGCTGCTGCTCTTTGGATTCACGTAATTGGCCTCTGACTCAATCAATCAAGGTATCAATCAGCGGTCTGCGGTTTAAGTAAACATATTAATCGTTTTAGATTTCTCCTCTCTTGATGGCGCCCCAAAGAAAAGGTCAACGGCGGCTTTGAACGAGAAGATTGTGAAGAATCTCAATCGAAGGTAGCGTTTCCTTGATAAACAACGCCCTCATTACTTGAATAAACAGTACAGCCGCCATTAAAGGTAGCGGAACAAAGAGCTGCTGGGTTCTTCTCCCATCAAGGCAGGAAACGACAGGTTATGCTGGCAAGGGCTCCCGGAAGACTCTCAGGAGCGAGGTATCTGTTTCAATCAGCCAGAGTACCGTTTTGCCCGAGCTCTTGATGTGTGGTTTTGAGTTTGAGATGCAGAGACTTACTGGCTCTGCGGTTGGCGAATGCAGACTGCAGATTGCCGCAAAGGTTCAGGAGGGGCGAGAAGACGACCGTTTCTCTTGTCTCTTGTTTGTTTTTTTGGTCTGGTATATGAACAAACAGCATTTCTGTAAACAGACGTCTAACATGCTTGTTGGCTGCCGAGCTGGAGATTGTGACTGTTAAAGAGGCCCGTCTCTACAGAGCTGAATCCTTCAACCTCGTACCTCCCCTGACAGCACTGTATAAACTAGGAGTGGAGGGTGTTGGTTCTCTCTCTCTCTCTCTCTCCTCTTTCCTCTCTCACTCTTGCAGATTAGAGTTTTATGCCGCATTTACGTCATATTGGAAGAAGCAGCAGTATGGGTTGACATCTCGTTGTTGACATCTCGTGCGTTTAACTCGTTGTACTTTCTGAATTTAAAATCAACCTGCAGCAGATATTGTTTTCATAAGAGTTGAGAGTATTATTGCGACATTAGCTAGTAGGTTTACCAGCAAGCTAAGTGTTGCTTTGTTACAGGCTGGATCACTTCAAGTCAACGTGTTAGCTTTGCATGGAAAGTTCCCCCGCCACGGGGATTTTGGAACTTTCCAAACTAGGAAGTTGTTGGATGCTGGTAAATGTAAATACGATGAATCATAAATTCTATTGATTGAATTCCACCAAAATCAGGTCGAGGAATAAATATCAGTTGGGTCTACAACATATATCATCCAGATTACTCTCATTTCAAGTAATCTGCGATGTACTAGAGCAGACAGGGCTGAACCAGAGCCAGGCGGGGACGATGTTGACCCCGGCTCCCTCGTAGCTATTTTGCCCGCTGACCTTCCAAGATCACGGATGAATAACAAACCAAAAGAGGTCATCGCCATTTAACTTCATTGAGGTTTAACTCAACCGGTGAGATTATACCTGAAGAGCAGCTCTGAGACATGTTTGTACAACTAAACCTCCACGCTGCTTCTCTCTCTCTCACCATCACCGCTGCTGTGTAATTCTTTAAATGTGTGGCAGCTGAGAGTTCGGGCAGCCGCCCCGGTGGTCTTTCACTCCTCTAATGACAGCCCCTCCTGCCCCCCTTTCCACTACCCTCCTCTTATCCCTCTCTCCTCCACCATCCCTCCTCATCATCAGCGGATTTACAGCCCAATCACCGTTGCCATGGGCTGAGACATTTTGTGTAACAATAAAACAAGCAGTTTTCATAATGGAGGCACTTGCAACCTGACCTTACAAGCTGAGCTGAATGTTGCATGTCAGCAGGCTGTCAGCTCTGCTCGGTGCGGTCAGTCAAACCCCAGTCCCTTTTTATAAGGATTTGTCCCACGAGTGTTTAACGTGTACCCCCGGCTCCACTGGGGTTGAAAGGACACCTTATAAAGTCAGGCTGAAGATTAAGCAGCTCCACCCTTCGTTGCAGTAAAGAGACAGGCCCGCTCCAGTCGTTAGACACGGCCCTGCACTACTGTAACCACACCGGGCTGGCACAGCTCACGCAGCACCTCTTAATGGCTTTCCCAGAGAGGGCCCCCTGGCTGGCCCTGGACTCCTGTAATATGAGGTTTTTTTGTTTTTGTGAAAATGAAGCAGACATACCACGCCTCCAGCTGGGCATGGTGTTGTACAGTACGGCAGAGTGGAACCGGCGGTCTCCGTTAGATTTAGTGTCGTAGTCGTAAAACGGAGTGTGAGAGGTTCGGGAAGTAAGATGAGAAATGGAGTTTTTCTCAAGAACATATCCCTGATGTCAGACGTCCACTCCAGCGCTGTTACCCCCACACCACCCCAATCTACTTCACTCCCCCGCCCCCATCCCTAGTGCGGGTTTCTTGGTGCTCGGCTGTGGGGGTTAAGAGTTCGGTTCGATTCATCTCCCTTTCTCCGGAGAGGGTCGCGAGGTGGTCAGTAGGCCTTGCGCTACGGAGAGGGATTAAACACTGTCATCACCCTCTCCTCCCCCAGAGCACAACACACTCCATCACGCCGACAGCAGGTCCCAGCCTTCCCGGGCTAAAGCCAAACACATGCTGGAGTGCCGAGGGACAGGCAGGTAGCTCCTCTCTGATGCGCAGCATTCGTCGGGCTGCCTCCAACCTGCCTGCATACCCTGCTTCTCCAGCCTATCTAGGATATGGCGATATAGGGCATCTCCTCTTTACCATGCCAACACATACATACATCTCATGAAGGGTTTCCTTGTAAATCACAGAGACTTAAATGCCAATCCTCATAAATGAAGCTGCTATATTGAAATCATAGTACTTAGTATATAAAGAGACTAAATCTAAATGTATTGAGCCAACCATACTGTGTGGTAATTACGGCCCCGGTCTGCTGTAATTGCATGTCTTCCGAGGTGTGAAGAGTTGAAGCCAAGCACGAAGCCGGAGGAAATAAGCTGCCATATTGTTCACATCTTAAGTGCTTCACACCTTTCTCATGTAAATGATTCTTTCGCCAACACAATTACAGACCACAGCTGTAAGGGCATAATAATTGTACGGTGGTATGGCGTTGACATTTTCCACGTGTGCATCATCATATCGCCAGTCATTTCAAAGAGGTTTAAAGGTATAAATGATGTGAAATGGCCTCTCTTTTTTTTTTAAAAGGAAATTGAAAAGCAAATGACCTTGAACTCAGTTGCCCAAGTTCTTTGTAGTGTCACATCTGCATTTTCTCTTGGACTTGGAAGACATTTTTTTGCTCCCTCTGGACAGTAAAGCGTAGCTAAAGTGTAGCTAAACTTGAATCCAACACACGCACAAATACACACCCAGAATCCATAATCCATACAGTCCATGAAGCCATAAAAGTCCTTTTAACATTTTCTCTTCATTGTTTGGACGTGATCCCGGACTCTCATTTTTCCCACACTCAAACCTATCACAAAGTTGAGACCAGGTGACTAAAAGAAAGAAATGTTGGATCTGATTTCATGTCATAACTCCAAAATTTTGGGTTGGATCAAGAACCTGCGATGTGGCAATGTGTTTGATTTTTGCCAGGTTATAAGTAACAGACAGTTTGTTCTTGCACAGACTGAAGTTAAAGAAAAAAGAAAAGATGGGACGGAAAGGAAAGGAAAGAAAAAAAAAGAAAGCAAGGAAGGAGAAGAGAGGAAAAATAAGAACCAGGAGTGTTCATGCATATCCAAAGCTTTTACCCTTCTGTTTAAATGTCACAGAAATGCTAGTAAACATCCGACCACCCCTTGACTAAATGCATTATCTGCCGCAGCCAAGTGTAAATAAAAAGGCATTTTATTTTGAAGTAGTAACACCTTAAATAATTACTGCTAATAACCCGGGTATTATCCCGCTGTTGAGATAGGCAACATTTCCAACCCGTCCGTCTGCTTTTAATGGAAGCAAAGCCCCGCAAAATGAGCTCCTCTCCTCCTCCGTTGGATCCGTGTCCTAAAACCAAAAACCCTCCTCTGGCCATGTTTTCATTTCACACAGCGGAGGGTCATGAGAAAAGCGGAGACGGAGAGGAAGTGTCTCCTGCGGGCGAAAGGTATGAATTTGACGCGAGCCAGGTTTAGCCGTTAGTTGAGGTTTAGCACACACTTGTCACCGCCGGCTGCACGTCGGCCCGTCTGCCACTTTTATAAGCCAATTATATAAACTTACACGTTAAAAAGAAAAACACTGCACGGCTTTAACACGGTCTCTCCTCCTCGCTGGGTGTCTGGAAATTTCTGTGGCTCTCGTAAAAAGCGGTCAAATGTTTCTCTTAAAGCGGCGTAAGACTATATAGAGGCTTCTGGGGTTATGTGCAATCCGTTTCAACATGCATTTCCCATCATGCAGCTGCATCGTGTAGCTGCAGCCAGTATGCAATGGTGGTTGACTTTTTGAATATAACAAAACATTTGGCAACACTTAAGGTCCTTTGTGAAACATTACAAGACGATTACAAACCCAAAGGGGAAGCGTAGATCAACTTTCAATCAAAACATGCTTATAATGCCCTTATGATGCCTCATGAGCACCGCTTTAAAGTGTTACTGAGCCTTGTGAGATGGATCAAGCCTGTCACAGACCCACAGGTAACTAGTATTGACCTCGTCGTGCTCTTCCTCCGCCTGTTAGGACGGAGCCGTAACTGATCCCGTTTGGCCGACATTGACCCTCCGTTCAGCCAACTCTCTCCCCCTTGGAAGTACGGCCTCTATCGATCTCATTCTTTAAGTGTTGCCATAAATTCCCCCCTCATTAGTTTTAACTGGATGCCGTTCCGCCCCCATCCCATGATTCATCCGGACAGTTCGGAGCGAAGAAGCTACTCCGTGCCATCTTCTCCGGACCTCCATCCATCCCTCCCACTCCATGCTCCCTCCTCCCTTATTACCGCTCCATCAGCCGCTCTGTTTTTCCACTCTTTAAATCACTCTCTCCTCTGTAATAAGTGCGGGGCTTCCTGGATTCCTGCAGTAGGAAGTGCTACTCGGGGCGGGGTGGGGGGTTGAATTCTAATTTGGTTTGGAGCGTTTTCATCTGCGTCACTTGTTTGTTTGATGTATGGGCATTTTCCTTGTCGATAACTAAATTTACTCACTAAAAAACGGTACAATGCTTAAAGGGGAATAGTCGGTTTACAGTAAACAAGCTTACAGAAAAAAACAACCTCTGTGGAGTTAAGAGCCTCCATAATGCACCACAGCGGGCTTTGTGTTAGCTTGCATAGGCGCCAGATAGGTGGAGTTTGCCACACAGGACAATACAATGAGCACCTGTTAAGTGAAACCAGATTGAAACCAGAGCAACTGAAAGTCAATTTAGTGTACTTTTCTATGCAGGTTAAAGCAAATGCAAAAAAAAAAAAAATTTCAATTACTCTTTGACCCACACCACACAGAGCAGGGGCGTCAGCAGTGGCCCAAGCCACAGCACTACCCAGCTTTTGTCAGATATTGTTTTGTGCCGATATCACGTATCCCATGGTTGCTCTCTCGTCTCCCCGGCCTCGCAGCTTCTCAGATGTCCTGTGATCACGGGGCGCCCTGGGTTCAACTCCCAGGTGAGAGCTTGGGAATCCGCTCGAATCCCCCCTTTCGCCGGAGCGGTCGGAGCTCTGGAGCGTGAAATGACGGACGCGCGAAAATCATTCTGGGTGAAGCCGTACGCGCGGGGCTTAGATCTAACCATGGCAATAAATGGCGTTGGTCCGGAGCCAGAGTCGGCGGAGGCTCCATCTCGTCGGAGCTGTTAGATGAACGTCTGTATTTTCGAGAGCTTCGGCGGGCAGATGAATACGGCACGTTGTTTTCCCACAGAGATTTCCACTCAGCTTTTCTACCCTCGGGGGAAATAATATCCCCTCGGCCTGTTGCAAGAAAGAAAGTGAGACTTCGCACTGCACTAAGGCTAGTGAATCGTAAATCCACAGCATCGCCTGGCACTTATAAGGGCGGTGATTACACCTCAGTGAATGAATGTGTTTTTTTTAGTGCGTGTTTGCTCACATAAAGTGATCTGGCAAGAAGGAACAGATCGGCCTTTTTGGGAGATCAAAGCAGTCATTTCATCAGACGTGCAGTACCTTTTGATTAAAAAGCCTGTGCATCAGTGTAAGGGAGCCTCACCCACCTCCATGGCGGCCAGTTAGCTGATTAATACCCCAGAGGACCCTGTATCCAGTGGCCAGCCCACTACTACTGCTCTTACCGCTGTCTGAGTGCATGAAAGGGGAGGGGTGGTCACCGGAGGGGAAATGAGCGTGGATAGAGACCCAGGCGGTGTGCTACAATAAATCACCATACATCCCCCGATTCACAACATGTGTCACTCTCCCCCCCCCTGCCCTGGCGCCGCTGTGACACATATCCGCCCCGTTAGGTACATTAATCCGGTCCCGCGGCCTCGCTGGTCCTTGTATGGATCCATTTCATTATGCTAGCTGATTTAGCGCTCGGGGTCACTGCGTTGAAGTGACACTTGTATATCCTCAGAGGTCAAGGAAGGAGTCGTTTCCCGATATAGAGCATCGCTCAGTGTTGTGCGTAAGGACTTGACATCCACAGTACGGCGTGTAATGAGATTGCAGCACCAATCAGGGGCCACTAGCCTGCTAAAAGAGGAGCCAAGAATTAAATGTCAGTGGGTATTTAATCTGTTGCATTCGGTTGTGCACCGAGGTGTTCTTGGGTAAGGTCACATGGAGTGTAATGAAGTGTTGCTGTGTTCAGTGCAATGTGTTGGGAGTGGGCTGCACTTCATATTAAATTCATTATTTGACGTGAAATTATTCCTGTGAATGAGGAAATCAGCAGCAGAGTAGGTAGTGTGAGATGCAAAATAATGAGCCACACGGTAAGCCACAGAGTTACTTCAAAGTTAGTGTTAGTTATCGGGAGCTAGCTGATATTAGCCAGCTAGCGAGCTAGCAAGCTACACTCTGGCTTTGTTGTACAGTCGAGATGTAATGTTGAAATGGCTCCATTAAAATGTAATATTTTGTAGGGATACAGGGGTGTAAAGGATCTACTTTCCTGTCAAGATTAATATCATAAAAACATTTTGAACATGTGTTTGTAAAAAAAAAGTAGTTTACTTAAGGGGAATTCTGGTAGACCTTTTTTTTTAACCAGAAACAGAAGTCTTGCTCAAGGAGAAGTCTCGCTCTGAAATCTGAAAGATGAGGTGAGTTGTTGCATGAAGAGGTTAAACAAGGTTTCTGGTTAAAAAGAGGTCCATCTCTGTAGTGATCTTTTCATTAATGTTGTCAGACACACAAAGAACAATCTGAGCCAGTCAGTGGCAAAAACAAGCACATTTAGTGGACGTACTCTGATTGGCGCACTTGCCCCAACAGATTACGTTGCAGCCATAGCAGCGCGTTTCGCGACTGCCGATTGAGGCAATCTACTGGAGCAATTCAAAAAATTTGGTACCTAGTTTGTGGTATAAATAACGAATTTGTACACATAGAGCCCAGGTTTAAAAATACCGGAATTCCCCTTTAACAAAAGGAAAAAGATAAGAAGTGTCCAGACCTGACACCAGAATTTAATTTGGGTAAATAGGGCAAATCTTTAACGTTTGGGGGGGATGGGACACTAATTTTTGTTGCAGCCCCACCTTAGGCTGAGAAGATGGGTTGTGCAGCTTGAATGTTATTTTGGGCTGGTTTTGTTATTCATCAAGTAATTTGTTCGTTGCCATTCTTGGCGGTATCCAGGGGCTTTGGATGGATATCTCGCAGACTAAACACTCTCCTCTCTCCACTTTCCATCGTTACCATCAAGAAACTATTTTATGGGACACTCTAATCCACCATAATATCCCTGTCAAATAAATATTTTATGTTGCTGATATAACGCTGTACCTGAGCTGGGTTTTTTTTATTGGAGTTTATATACTTAGTGAGTCTCTGATGAACCTCTCTTTAAATTGTGGACTTAATTTTAATAAGATAGGTGAGGTTGGTGGTCTATTTGAAATCATAAAAGAGCTGCCTAACAGCTGCCTGAAACCTCTGCCCTTCCCTCCACACACACACACACACACACACACACACACACATACAGTCCCCCAGCACCCAGTCCCGCCCTGATCCCGTTCACTAACATCTCCATTTACCAGAGCACAGTGTGATTTCATTACACAAGGTTTAATTGTGTTCACAGCGTCTCAATATGCTCTGGTAGAAACAACGACATTAGAACGGGTGGAAACGGAGAAGATGGGTACGGCCACGGGGACGCGGGGCAGAGGCGATGTCAAAGCTTTTATTCACTGGCTTTTAAAAAGCTCTCTATTCCACACCACTGCACTTCCTCCTCCGCGGGGCTGAGAGCATGTCTGCGCTGAGAAAATAGCCCTCCAGTCTCAGCGTCGCCTCACAAAGAAAACCACAGCGACGAAAAAACATATACCGGTCCCTGCACTAAGCGCTCAGCAGGCTGTGTTCTCCCATTTACAGCAGCGACTGGGGAAAAAGGAGATAGAGGCAGATTATTAAGGAGTGCAGCCGATGTTAGTGGATGCTCATCAACTCACGTGCTGCTTGAAAATAATAATATCTATATTCTACTGAAGTGAAACAGGCTGCCGAGAGATGGGAAATGGACCAGGAAGCTGTAAGAGAGACGGGAGAAAATGGGTTGAGAGAACAAAAACAATCAGAGTAGTGAAGCAGGGATGGAGGCTGAAGTAAATCCGACTCTGAGTTGCAGCATCTCTCGACAGAAAATCTTGATTATGTTCTTAACTTTCTTGGCAGCCGGTGCCTATTTATTAACTATTACAGCTTACTTCTCATGTGTAATCGATTTGGACAGCTGCGAAATATAACAGAGGGAGCGGAGATGTGGCGGAGACCTCACAGTGAGGTGGGAGGGGATCTGGCCTCGTCCTGGTATTTCCTAGACCTGTCTGTGGGTGACACCTGACATGGCTTGGTTTCCCCGCCCGCCCCCTCCCCCGACTGGAGTCGAAACACCTGCTGTGACTATGTGGAGTTTCGTTCACATGTCAGCCGTTGGTAGTGTCAGGGGTCACATCTCAATCCAACCCCCCGGCCCCGCCCCACTGTTTAAACTGTCACGGTGCAGCAGAGGCCCGATCTCCCGTCTGATAATTTACGCCACAAAAAAAAAAACGTTCCGTGAGGACGTGACCCGTCTCCGTCTGTGTGCCGGTGTGTTTACATAGTATGGTAGACGGTGCATGCGTGTACCAGCCTTGCTTTATGCGCAACTGTACCACACAGGGAATGGAGTGTCTTTGAAGAATCGGGTTTTTCAAAGTAAAAGGCACCGTTCTTGCATTTGGGTCTAGATTTGGACAGACAACAACAACATCTAAGCCACTGCAGCATTTCTGCTAATAAGGCTCTTAAATACTTGTGTGAGCAGCCATTTGTGGAGGCACACACACACACACACCGCTCTCCGGTCTGCAGTAAAAAGAAGAATCTCCCTCCGAACCAGTTGAAAGGTCTGTGGTGAGCCAATGGCTTTGATTGCTCCTAACCCTAACCCATCTACAAATGTTGTGAAACTGCTTTCAAGTTTTTGATTTAGAAACTATTCCTTTGCGGTGGCATCCAGCCGCTGCAGAGTGCTGTATCTGGTCTGCCAACTCACCGCGCTTTTTAAGGTTTTAAAATTTAATGACGGTTTTAATTTAAAAGGTAATAACGCGAATGAGTCCACAGCTCCTTTACGTCACGGTGAGACTGCAGCCTGTGGAGATCAAGGTCTACCAAGGGGTCTACCGAGCCAAAACGACAGGGCTGGATGAACTGTAGGATACCTAAGTATGATGTCAAACCTTTTCTTCTTAGTGGCTGGTGAGGCCGGAGGTGGTTGAGAGGGTCAGCCATCGTCGGTGAATCCAGCTTTCACTCGATCGCCGCTGTTCAGGAGACAGTTTGGAAGCAGAAACAAATTGAATGGCCAAGTAAGTTTGCTCATACAAAGAACGTGACTTGGTGGTTTTCTCTGGTAGGTCACGTTTGACATAAAACAATTATTTTTTTCAAAAAGTCTTTAAGTTACTTCCTATTGCCATCAGTGACCATACCTGACGCCAGAACTTCATTTGTAAAAATAGGCTGACTCTACGGCGGGACGATCTTCTCTGCTGCAGCCCCACTCTGATTTAGGCTGATGAGACAGGTACATTTGTTACATAAAAACCACACCTAGTGCAGCTTTAAACACTCAACCCTCTCGCCAGGAATCTATCACATTGCTGACACTCTTACTCTCTCCGTTTTCACCGTCGAAGAAAGTGCAATGCTTTCCAGACGAGAATCATCTCAGAGCGGTCCTCCGCGGGTTAAGAAGGAGTCGACGGTGGAGGGAGGTGAAAGTGAAGATGATGATATCAAAGGCGCCGTGCAGAGGAGAGCATCTGCCGTCTGTGAGCGGAGGTGTATATATATCAACCCTGTCGACGGCAGGCGCTGGGAGGCAGGGGAGGCAGGAACGTTTGAACCGCAGAATATATGGCGCACACCTGTAATACGAGCTACAGGTGGACGTGTTGGAGGCAGGTTGTCTTTGCTGGATTCGGCTTAGTTGCAGACAGTTAAAGTTCATTCCTCTCCATGTTCATTGACCTTTCCCATTTCCACTCAAAACTCCAATCAAAAATAACCGAGTGACTCCAAACAATAGACAGATAAAGTGCAAGAGTTTGTGCAAGAGGTTGTAGTATAACGTGGCGGAGGGCGCCGATCGCTGTCCTCGGTGTGAACAGCACTGTCGTCGTCGGATGTCCCGCCACAGTGTTGGTCAGTCCATCCCTCGGCAGGGGTTGGGGGCCTCCGCTCGTCTGTTTCCTGGCCAAAATACACAGTAGCAGGCACGTCCCTTTAAAAGATACTTAGCGTGCGCAGAAATCATGTTGGGTCAGCTTCGTCGGGTCAGGGGGTCGGCTCTGGGAACTCGATGAGGCGGCCGCCGCGCATCTGCACAGGTTTTCCCGTGGCGATGATCTGAAGTCTCTCTTATACTGTTCACTGTTCATTGTTACAGTGTGGCAAGAGATTACGAGTTGGGAACACCCGCAACAAAGTTCATAACGACCTGCATGCTCACGGTCCACACCGACAACAAAAATAGTGACAAGAGAATCCAGCCCCAGTGAACTCCCCACCCTTCGGGCCATTGCCAGGTTACCCCACTGTCTGACATGAGCTGAACTCTGCTATCATCCAGCTCGTTATACGCAACTTTCTCCACACAGAAAGATCTGGCAGTGAACTTGATCACGGTGGCATAGAGGAGAAAAAAAAAAACGCCCTGGGATATTTGTGTTTCTGGAAACCGAAGACAGTTGTCCAGGGGCGTGGCTTACCCGCTCTGCACTGTACAGATGCTTTTATCCACAGCCATCGCACTAATACACTTCCATTGTGTTCATCCACGTCTGAGCTCAATGTTAAGACTCGCCATCTATCAAAAGTTGCGACGTGTGTGTGAGGGATATTTTGAGTGCTCCTTCTATGATTTATAATTAGGCCAGGCACTCTGCTGGACAGCCCCGCAGCCAAGGACCCACGTGAGATCTTTGTTTTTGATCTCCCGGCTGTCAGATGCAGTCACTCACCTCTTTCAGCAGGCGCACTCATAAATGAGTCACCTCATCTTTCACAGGGGGGGGAAGAGATGCTCCGCGAGCCTCATTGTAGAATCTGGGCCTGCAGCACTCGCCCGCAAACCATGTGACTCTTTAGTACATTAAGCCACTCAACTCCGCGCGCAGACACTTTTAAACCCTGACAGTAACGTATTAGTGTTATCATGATATTGTGCATTAGCGGTGCATTATGTCGCTCTTAGCGCGTAATGTTATTGTAGTTGCCGCTGAATACAAATGAAGTTCCAAAGGCTCGCTTGGGAGGGAGGTGGGCAGCTTTTCAGTCACTTCCTCCCCCATCTGAACACGCTCTCCTACTTCCCCCTCGAGCACCTGGAGTTGTACTAAAAAGGTATTACGCTACACAATTCCCAAGTGTTTATCCTTTCCCCACTTTGCCCATGATACTTTTACTATTACTTTAATGTTATTCAAACCTACGTGGCACTTAAGAATGGTTTCTCAGAAACTCAAATTTGAAGGTAATTACTTTGCGGCTGCTGATTGGCTGTGTGGTTAATTAAAACGGTGCTTGATTCAATCTCACCTCCACGACCCTCCTTGAAATAAGTAAGGAGGCTTCAGAGGCTTCATGCCAACAACACCCTTTACAATATGGGATGCTATAAACCAAACAAGGGCTCATTTAGGTAATCTGCTCACAGTGCAGTAGCAGTTTTAAGGGCTCTTATTGTAGAAAGCCCAACGTACGCATTGTGCTGTTTACTGTACCTCTAGGTTTTTCAGCACTCGTTAACATATCTAGTGCCATAGAGGAGGGTGTCCGTTTCATGGCAGTCGACGGTCGCTTCGCTTCACAACCTCATTCGATACACCGGTTTTGTTCCCTCACACGCTTACACACACACACACACACACACAAAAGCGCCACTCCCCTTACCATCATCAGAGATTGCGAGAAATGTTGCTAGCCGAAGAAATCTGATGTAAAACAAAAAAAAGAAAAAGGTTGCTAGACCAACACTGAGGTGGTTCATTATCACACGAGCGCTGCCGGGGGGAGCGGGAATGCAAGAAAAACAAGTTGGAAATACAATATAAAACGCAATTGTGTTGGAGGTCTTCCATAAAGACGTGGGCTGCCGCCGACGAGCACAGCTGCATCTGCAAATCCACGCAATCCCACAGCTCGGTCGAAACCGATTGGCCTGGCGGTCAGTCCGCGGCGCTCTCAAGTTAGGGTTCGCCGGATGCTCCTTCGTAGCTTGGCAAATTCTCTGTTTTCTTTTAGAGGTGGGAATAAAAAACACTGGGTCTATTCATAGTCATTTTCCACCGCTCAGATGACGTTTGGCATCACCGGGTCAATAGAGGAATAACATATTCACCGGGTGATGCGGTGTCCGATGAAGATTTCGAGAAGCCCGACATTAGCTTGCACACGCACACATTGCGGTTCGGCTTTTTTTTTTTGTGATATCGGTTTACAGTGTTGAGAATATGGTGTACATCTGTGCTGTATTGATAGGTTATGGCCAACGCTTCACATTGGCCATAACCTATCTGCCACACCTCTGTCAATGCCAACCGTACCATTTGGAAACCATTAGATCGCACTCTGTAAAGGAGAGCCGAAGCTTAGCGGCCAACTTTAACGGCGTCTTAACAGAACACGTGTTCCTGGACAGTCTCCATTCCTAGATTGGCTTGTTAATGCAAGAGCAAGTTCGCTGCAGTGAAGCGCATTGCACCGTGGCGCGTCTTCATTAGTTCCCACGCTGTAACAACATCGGAGGTTTTTGCTGGATCGGACCGACGGGTTCAGGGTGACTCCGCTGGGTAACGTGAGGAAGCGGTCGGTCGGCTCGGGGGTTTTAGTTTCACACCCTGTTTTTTTTTTTTTTTACTCGGGGAGGGCCAGGAGGGAAAAGAAGAACTCACGGGGTTGTGTTCGGATCCAGTGACGCTTTAGGAAAACATGGTGTAAAAATGGATGGGAACACTAACCTTTCCAGACAGATGTGATGATAAGCCTTCAAAAAGGAAAGGCTTCACTGTGAGGCTGTTTTTTTTTTCCTGCGAGTAGGCAGAGGTAATGGAGGGAGAAATAGAAAGAAAATGGGACGTGGAGAAAAAGAAGAACAAATAAAGGGACTAGAGGGAAAGGGGGGGGAAGTAAGAGAAGACTTTCTCTCCCTCTTGGTTGCAGCTAGTCATATTCTCTTTCTCTTTCTCAGCAGACTTTTCCTCCATCCCTCCCCCTAAATTAGCAGCTGTCAGACCCCCTCGCTTCGCGGCGCTGATTGATGACCTCATCTGGGAGTTAACATGACACACTTTGTGTCAGGTTTTCAGACTGCCGCACTCGCTCCCTGTTCTGTCCTCTTCACTCGATACCTTGAGCCATTCATACTTCTTCATCCGAATGTTGCCTATAGCCACTCTACCCTCGTAATGCCTCGCAGCATTTGGAGGACAGACTGTGACACATAATTCTCTTGAAAGGAACGGGTTATTAATACTTCTTTTACCAAAACCTGTGTGTCTGATGCCGAGGGTTGAGGCCTTTCAGGGCCGTCGGCCTCTAGGCAGGGGTTCTCGACACCACCCACGCCCTCGCTCCGTCGATGAAGCAGCAGAGCTCTGATTGATGATTTCAGGTTTTTCTCTGGTGCTCTGGGTTCATCTGGTACTCGGTTCATTTCCAGCATGTGGGTGTCTTCGGAGCAGAAACTTTCATTTCCTGCAAGGACACAAGGGTGACTAATAGGGGGGCTTGCTTGAGTGTAAAAACGCCCACCGAGTATCAAGACAGTTTTTGTCCCCTTCTGCTGTGATAATGCGTATTTCAATTATATTCCTTTGTTTTTTATCTCCACTTTGTGTCTCATTATAACAGTCAGCAGTGATTGGTCGGTAAAGGGTTTTAGTCAGAGAATTAAGTTTTGTTTTTTATGGCAACGTGTCGATGTGCCAAGTGCGCTGTGAATTCCAACATTCTTCGCAAGGCTTTTCGGAACAATAAAAGCCCTTGTGGTTGCTGCGCGGTTTTTAACAGGAGAGCTAATCATCCATTAGACGGGTCGGTGCCGTTAGATGTCCCCGAATGGTCAGATGAAATGCATGTCTGGGCTATTTGTTTTCCTCCTGAAAGTCTGCTCAAAGAGGCAGGTAGTAAGTTCTGACTTCACATCAGTAAACTAACAACGGAAAACTCGATGTCGATCTACTCAAGCCCAGAAAACACATTTAGCAAATACAACACAAATTTGTTTTCTGTTTTTTTTTTCCATTTGTAGGCTATTTTGTACAGCGGCCAACTTTCCCTGCTATACATGAACATGTCGGTGCTACTGCACTTTTTTTTTTACTCTACTATATGTTTTGACAGGCATCCTGCTTGAACAGTGGCAGAGAATGGAAGGGAAAAGTACTGATTCTGCACAGTCCCATAGATAGAAATGGAGGGGAAGAACGTGACTAGAGGAAGGGGAAGGTAGAAGCCAGAGATTTCCTCCATTAACGCCAATGTTAAAATTCAACTTTTCTGTCTTCCTACTATTGCTATTCTTACAATAAATGCATCATCAAAGGTGAGTTGTATATGTGAGTTAATGGATAGGCCATGTCAACTGTACTCAAACTAGTAATGCTGTTAAAATACAAATAACAATAGTGTGCAGATTATTGTCAGTGTGTGTTGAAATAAGGTAATGCAAGCGGATATGTTATGTTTCATGTCATTCAGTAGACCAGTAGAGCTTGCACTGAGCAGCCATAGAGTCTGGTGTGCTCGTGTCTCTGTGTTTCCAGTTTGAGGAACCCAGGGGAATAAAGTTGCTTTAAACCTGTGCACGTGGCGGGAAGTGTGCAACACTATTTTTAGGATAGTGGCTGGTGATAATTCACACTTTCAGTTCATAGTTTATGTTAAATGTTACATCTTTTAATTCATTTCTTGAAGTAGATACTGCTCGATAAGGAACAGATATAATTTGTAGAAAAGGATTTTCTCACAGGTATAGAAGAATGAAGTGTTTCACCTCTGACTGATTGACCTGAGTTTGCTTCTTGATGACCATGCCATGGTAAAAATCGACAGAAAACAAGCGGGAACTTGAACTGGTACACTGCAAGTGTCCTGTTTTAATAAGACTGCTGCTTTAACAGGATATCTGTTAAAGGGGAATTCCGGTATTTTTAAACTTGGGCTGTATTTGTACATATTAGTCATTTATACCCCAAAATAGGTAGACAAAGTTTTGGAATTTGGAATTCCCCTTTAACACTAGAAAGGATTTTGGGGGTCTACAACACCAAAAAGCAGTGAATTGAAAGGAATAAATATAAAACAAACTATTATTTCCTCGCGTGATCTTGAAAATCCAATAACAGAAATAAAGAAAGTTGGTCTCGGTCCTTTCCTGTCAAAATGCAAAACAGCTGTCAAGTTCCCACGCTTGGCCTCTCGAGTGTTACAGATTGGTTGAGGGGGCAAGTCCCCATAGGCCTTCGCCTATTCACTCCTTTGATAAATGATGATCTCCACCAGATAGAGTTTAGTCAGAGATGAGCACTGAGGAATGGAAAATAAGCCCTTTATTGTCTCAGCGTAATAGCCTTGGCCCGAGCGCACGCAGGCGATAATGCATCATCATAAAACTGATTTCCTCGCTTCCTTCCCGTGGCTCTGTGTCGAGGTGTGCCGCGGAGCAGAGCGGCTCGTCTGCTTACAGTCACCGGCACGACCAGCTTGGTGCAGATGCAGCAAAACGTGCTGTGGTTACCCAGCATCCCCGGACCTGGAGGAGAAGTGCGAAGGAGCCATAGCAACCCGGCTGCCAGGGATCCCAGCTATCTCCAAACGCATCTCTCTCTCTCTCTCTCTCTCTCTCTCTCTCTCTCTCCATCCATCGCTTTCTTATCACGCACACACCCTCTTATTCACGTCAGATTATGTCCACGGATGCAGAAACACAGAGGAGACCCCGTGCACCCTTTTCTTTTCTTTTTTTTTTTTAAATGTGCGTGTTAGATGTTAGGTATTCACATGGCATCTGGGTGCTGCAGCAGCAGGCCAGTGCAGGAAAAGCACAACAGCAGCAGCAGCAGCAGCAGCTCTGAAAGTATCGTTGTTGACAGCAGTGGAGTCAATTACAAGGCGAGGCCAGGGAGTAACGGAGAAATGACGGAAACATGATTGTTACACTGGCTGAAATCAGGCCTCACTTGAGTCAAGAAGTCAGATTCTGTTTGTCCCATAGTCAGCCCTTGTTTTGAAGGGGGCGGGGGGCAGGCTGCGTTCAGTGTCTCGGTTCGTGTAACTGATATCAACAACGCTTCGCGCAGGTTTTTCTTTGGCCTGATGACGGAATATCACTTTACCCTGCCCTGTTTTTCCGAGATATTATCGAGAATGCACAAAGACCGGTTTGATGCCTCCCTGATCAGCCTCGGCACCCTGGGTTAGTTTACCCATCATGGGCCGTCAGCCATGCTGTCGGAGTGTGGTCGATACCAGCTGTCTGTATGTAAGGGAAGGCATCACACTGGCTTCATGTGTTCAGGTAAATGTGTGTGTGTGTGTGTGTGTATGAGCTGTTTGTTATATAGAAAAATCCCACCGGGATGATAAATCAGATCAAACAGACAGATCCACAGGTCAAAAGCTAACCCATATGTATGATCGCTTCTGCTCGCCGTGGCGATCTGAAACCAGGTGTCTCCATTTGGCACCCTGACACCCTGTCAGATAGAAACTAGTTTTACTAAATTCCATGCAAACTGTTTTGGGATTGTTTGCAGATCTTCTGAAACCCACCCAGACTGTAACCCAGTGGCTGCGTGTTGCATGTTTCCCACGGCTGTGTGTCACAGACAAACATCTGGTGCGGCGCTGTCACTGTGGTCGGACGGTTAACACCACGAACGCCGTTCCATAACGAGTAAACGGCTGTAGAGCTGTTGTATCATATGGTGGGGTCTGTAGGGGTTTTTTGGCAGCCGTGGTAGAGATGAGCAACAAGGCGGTTACAAAACACAGATTACAAGCAATGAGCTGTATTCTGTGAAATGTCAAGACGGTTGCACCCTTTTCTATAGAAGTTTGCCTTTTGTTATCTTTCACCTGGAGTCAATTTATTGTATCACCTTCAAATTTGACCCATCTAGAAACTCATTGAAACTAATTGGCCCATAGTGGGGGGGGGCGCCATTGCAGGTCAAAAACAAGTAGACATGCTTGTTACTGATTGGCCCATAGGGGATCTGTGTTTGTATGTTGTATGTTTACATTGGAACAGTGTATGCTACTTGGTCAAAGAGTGAAACGTCCTGCAGGGGTGGAGGCTGCGAGGAAGCAACGCACCCAGAAACCCAGAAAGTATCACCTTGCCTCCATCGGGGCATCGACGTGCAGGTGGATCCAGTTTCGGCCGTGGGCTCGGTTTCATTTTTTGTTTCTCTCAGAGGTCGAAAGGAAAAAAATTAAAAAGAGAAAGAGGAGACATCTTACCCTAAAATAAGTAATCTTGTAGTTACATCATAAATTGAGTCTCAAAAGCTGATGTCTCATTCGTCAACCACGTTTGTACCGGAGCAGGAAGTAACCAGACCTGCTTCATGCATGAAAACACACTGAGATGCAACAGCCAGTGCTGCTCTCTTAATAGTGTAGATATGTTTTGTGAGTAATTGCCTGTCAGTGAAGCTGATTACTTGATTGCGGTTTGTTTTTACAGCTTTACTGGCTTATCTATACCGAGAGTGCTGTATACCGTATGGATTTGTATTGTGGCGAGGAGAAGACGTGTGTATGTGGCGCATGTATGCAGCGCGTAGAAGCTCATAAAACAAAGACACAACACACTGTTTGTCTTTCTCTTTGCTTCAAGCTGACGAGCCTTAGAACTCCCTCGGCAACAAGTGCACAGTCGTAAATCTATTTACGACTAAAGTATTCTGACTGATGCGGGTTTGAGGGCGGGGTGTGTTTGACTAGGTGGGCTGGTTATCCACCAGAGAGCGAGGTGTTGTGCAGGACGGGGCTCCCACAGCTGGCTCCATCATTCCCGAAGTCGATTGCCTCTCCTCTCTCTCTCGCGCTCTAGCCCCCCGAGTCTCTCGTTCAGAGTCTCTCCAACAGTAACTGGGTTTGTGACAGGGTGGTCCCCCTCCGTCGATGTGGGATGCAGGCAGATGGGGGAGGCCAAGCGTGGAGGATGGAGGATAAGAGTCGGGCTGGTTGATTTGGTTGTGTGTTAATTGGTGCTGTGCCACGGATGGCTTCCTCATGTGCCCCACACCGTTCCTTTTTTTTTTTTTTCCCCCAATGTGAGCAAGTTGAGGCAAATGTCAAGGATTGCAGCCAGCTCTCCCACGCCGATTTCGCCCCACTGCAGAGACCTATGCAAAAACACGCGGTGAAGAAACACAAACACTACGACTTGATAGCGATCTGGATAGCAATAGACCCAGCCTCACAGTTTATGTTAGCTGAGTGAGCAGCTATACAGCTTTGTGTGTGTGTGTGTGCATGCACGCTACAATGTCATGCATGTTTATTTGGTGTCATCAACATTACAGAAAAGACTTTCGCACACACTTTCGCACACTCGTCCTAATGTGGAAGAGTGCCACGATCCAAAAATATCAACCCACATTGCATGCAGATGTCGATTGATTGACTGACGTTGCGGTCCAAGACCTTCTCCTCCTGTGTTTTTACCAATACGTTTCCAAAAAAGTCTCCAACCTGCTCTATTTGTTTCGGGGAGATCTAAGAGTTAAACTAAGGGTGCTGTGTGTAGCATTTTGTGTTTCTCAAAATGAAGACCACATTAACCATAAACCCTGAGGATGTTACCGCTCGTCCTTCCTCCTCCTCCCTGGCATCGCTCCATTTGTTTTGAAGAGCCAGAAGAAGCACAAGAGCCGATAGCAGCCCTTGATAACACTGAATGTGCATTCAGATGAGGTAAGCTAACGTGGAGCTGATGCTAAGCAGCTAGGATGGTGGAGCTCGAGTCAAGTTGTGTATCATGTGCAACGTAAAATGATGTTTTGTGCCATAAAGCGATCCAGCAGATTTCCTGCCAAATTATGACCCAATGGCACACAGTGTAAAACGCAGTGAAGAGGCCGGTAGAGGCTGCCAGTTTTTTTTCGGAAATTGTTCGCACTAATGTCAACGATAATGTGATAATGATGAATTGATTTTTGAAATGCTGCATGTAGCAGCTTCAAACATGGAAGGCCGACACATTCATCTACCTAGCTGAAGGTGACTGTCTCCTTTGAGTTTTATCGCCCCCCAGCATATGTCATATGTCTTTACTTTTCCTACAATAGGCATGTCTGTTTCCTTTTATTCCTT
This sequence comes from Hoplostethus mediterraneus, assembly GCA_034670385.1. Taxonomy (NCBI): domain Eukaryota; kingdom Metazoa; phylum Chordata; class Actinopteri; order Trachichthyiformes; family Trachichthyidae; genus Hoplostethus; species Hoplostethus mediterraneus. The sequence continues at coordinate 2,554,495 of JAXDDW010000034.1, read as the reverse complement.
TAATTCTTTTCACTGCGATTCCAGCTGACTTGCAGTCTTGATCAATCTTGACAGTGGTGGGGGGGGGTGTAGTTTGATTAGTGCCTCCATATAAGTGCTCCCCGCTGATCAAATTAAACCGTGCAGTCTATCTGCCCCCCCCATCTTGATCTGGTTTGTTGCTTTTAGATTCAGTCACATTCAGGCCCTGATACAGACATCAGTCAGAGGCAGAAAGGTACTGAAACATTTCACACTGCTGATTTAGTTCAGCTTTGCACAGATCAGACCAGGAGCATCCGTCTACAAAAGTACTCAAGTAAGAATGGAAGTCATTTTAACTGTAGAGTTTTCTTCCAGAAATCTACACAAGTTACTTTTCACCTTTTTTTTTCATTTTGATTATGTCATTTTCTGTTTCTTAATCTTTTGGTCTACGGAGAATTCTTCCCTGAGGATTCACATCTGACAAGAGGAGAGGCATGCTTCAGTGGTGATAAGACTGCGAGGGACTAGACTCCGGGTCCACTAGACCTTCACATATGGTCCTGCTTTTGACTGTGGTTTGGCTGCTGGGCCCACACTCCATTCTTTGTGGTTTCAGCATTTTATTTTCATTTGCTTGAGGTCATTTTCATAAATACTTTTGGGTGTTTGTGAAATGGGAGCTTTCGAAACGTGCTAAGAAAAAAACAATACCCCAAAACTTTCTTTTTCAGTCTTTCAGTCAGTCTTTTTTCAGGTCCACACAGCTGAAAATAGAGTGGAAAGCATTGAGAATAACTTCCTACTATTGACCTTTTTTTGCACAATGTCTATTTTCTCAGGCCCTGTTCCCTTCATCTCTATTTCCGCTCTGTGACTGTAGCAGATCTGATAGGGGGAAATCAATAAGGGATTATATTAATAGTGGGAAATAAATAAATGGGAAAGAATGATCCAAATCGTAATAGTAATAGTAAATACTGCTTGCTGCCATGTACCCATAATGCTGTGGGAGTTTGTGCAGACAGAGGAAACCAGAAGTGAGAGTACTACTCTTACTTCTGGTTTCCTCTGTCTGCAGATGTTTCCATGCCGCAGACTAAGCCAGGCGTTCTCAACGTCGGAGTGTGAGCTTAACCGGTTTATTCTAACCCGGATATGACGGTTACATGTGTTGAGACAAAACCAGGTCATGTGAAGCCTGTGTTAGGGTTACAATAAGCCCCGTAGGGTTATCAAAGATCAATCACTTCACGGGTCTGCAATGACATTTCTCTTTATTCTATTATAGATACTCATTTTAGTTGCACACATTTTTTTTTTTTTTTACATTTTATAGTGTGTTTGTATCTTGTAACAACTCTAAGAAATTCACATTTACACAATGCATTTGACATTAGTAGGTAAGTACAGGTGACATTCAGCTTTTTCACGGAGCAGGTCCTGAAATATACGCTTCAATTGTGTTGTGGTGTTTGTTAATAATATCACAGAGAATCACAGTGAACTTTCCCCCCGCCGTTTTCGTGGGTACGTCGGGTTGCGCGTGACCTGTCGGTTCTGGAAAAGGAGGTACAGTAATCGTACGTGATGAAACATACTGTACATGCAATGGATATATGTGGAAACCTTCGCACAGTAGAGCTGATTTCTACGCTGAAAGAATACGTGGTGTTTAAGTCCTACGTCCTCTATATGTATCTGTTTCTGTTAATGCTACATGAGCCTATTCAGTATTAAAGCCAGTACGTTTTTTTTTTTACCATGTTAAAAAATATATATAAGTGTTCAATGGCAACCTAAGTGTGTCTACGGAGGTGCCAAGTGCATACAGTATCTAGGATATGCCTGCACTTTCAACTGATTTGGTTGAAGTCGTAAAAAGATCCAAGGCATGTCTACAGCTCTGGCTAGGGCGAGTAACTGAAAAAAACCTTTGCGAGCTCTCCAAATATCAAACCAATACATTGACCATAAAAAAAACCGGGGGCGGAGAAAGTACAAAACAGAAAGTCAAACTTCTGAACGTAAAGACAACGAGACACTGTACACAGGCACTTGAACTGCGGTGCACTCTTTGAGCGCGTTCATATGAATCTAATAAGTGCTACAACATAACATGTCATTTAGAAAAAAAACCAATACTGGTTTCAAAATAGTGGAATAGCATTCATAATAAAAAACAAACAGGAAAATATTTAAAAAACCAACATGAATGAGGGCAAAATGAAACCGTGACTACATCTTGCATATTTGTGTTTCTATGCAGGAGGGGGGGGGGGTTACATTCTCACTGCTCAAGCTGCCTCTGCGCCGGAGCGAGAGAACAACACCCGGACCCGGTTCGGTGTCGATGTGCGTGTTGACATTGAGGGACCGATCGACACAAAAGTCAAGGAGCTTGGTTTTTTTTTTTTTTCTTGGAATCAACACTCTGGTCACTCGTACTGTAGCAGCTTCCTGCTTCGCTGGCGCTGGCGCCGCTCGGATCGGGATGAATCATACCCACTGTCAATAGAAGAGTGAATCATAGCCTGTCACTCTCACTCTGTGTGTGTGTGTGTGTGTGTGTGTGTGTGTGTGTGTGTGACAAAGAGCGCGTCACGTGTCCGCACCTCATGCCCACAGGAGCCAGCGAGCTGCGAGAGCCAAACAGAGTGGAGGTTTTATTTGCGGTATGAATCGCATTTGAAAAGCCTTGCAACCTTCAGAGGTCTCTCTGAGCGGTCGGTGCCCATGTGACCGATCCATGCAGCATCACATCTAATAGGTCTCGTCTCTCTCTCTCTCTCTCTCTCTCTCTCTCTCTCTCTCTCTCTCTCTCTCTGACTGACACTTCTTAACTTTCTATTACTTTCTAACAATTCCCCATCACATTACAGACATTTCTAAGAGGCTTATCCATCCGTACCTTTCCTCTGGCCACTTTCATCATCAGAACATCTCTATAGCTTTGATGACAGTTTGCCATCAAGAGGGACCCTGAGAAAGTACGTCCCCCTATAGGAATGAAATCTGTCTGTTACCGCGGTGCAGCCGAGCTCAGCTACACTATACGTCCTACGTGATATCTACGCCGACCGTATTTACAGTTACTTCCTGCCGGGGGAGAGAGTCGAGATAAAAGAAAGGTGCCGCCAAGCCGCCAGAAGAGGGGCTCAGTCTAAGTGCTTTCAAGTCGCCATGGTGATACGGTAAATGTCAGTGGCTTCGGACTCGGATGAGGGGCCCTGTGATGTCACGTTGCCGCTTCAAAGAGGGCGGAGGGTAAGTGAAGCCAAAACCCTGAGGTAATTACTACCTGCCCGTCAGGACGTCTCTCTACTGGGCCCCGCGTCGACGTGAGCCGATGGATTAGCGCCTCAGCTAATCGGGATATATCACACAGACGGATCTGTATGCAAAAATGTGTTTGGGATAGTGGAAAGGATGCGTGTGCCTCTAAGGGATGTCCCGTTTTGTCCACACATTAAGTGTAATGAATGACAGAGGGTTGTTTTTTTTTCATCCCAACCTTATGTAAGCACCTGAACGCTGGGTCTCTGATGATGTCAGAGATCTAAAGTGGGCGGCGTCAGCAAGCGTTCAGCAGTCTAGGGATGTTTCTCTCACATTGCATACCCACAGCTCCATAGAGTCAGCCGTGTAACCCAAACCGCAAAAAACGAAGCTGACGCACCGCAAAAGCGAGAGAAACACTCAGTCACATTCTAAGCATGAAATTACTGCTCGAGGGGGGGAATCGACCTCGCTTCCCAACTACAGGTCGCGCGACGATCGGGGGAACATCGGCGTTCTCCGAGAGGCCGCGGAACGAAACGGCGCCCGCGGTAAATGATCAAAAGGAAAAACTTCGGCGGTCCCGAGTGACTCGCGGTAACTCCCCCCCCCCCCCCCCCTCTGGGTTTTGTATTGCGGATAACAGCGGGGGGTCTAATAGAGCGAATCCCACGGAGAGAGACAAGAGGGATTATCCACACGAGGGGAGCGAGAGGTGTGAGTACGCCGAGGGAGAGAAAGCCACTCCGGTCCTTGCTGAGAGAAAGAGAGAGAGAGAGAGTAAAAAGAGAGAGTACCTTTCTATCCATTCACCTTTTTAGACAGGTACAGTTGAGTGATCGTGGGATGAGAGGGGCGACGGGGCCGGGGGTATTAGGTTTGGCAGTTAGTGAGTCCTTCATTATGGGATACTGTCAACGCTGGGGTTCGGGATGTTAACACTGTAATGCACTGGCGTATCTATTAGTACTGTATCTGCAGCTTTACAGACAGTGGTATAGTTAGTGGTATTGCCGTACAGATCGTGTCCAGGCACACCGAGAGAGTCAGGCTGCGGGGCCGCCGGAGCCGAGAGGTCCAGACCCGGAGGGGGGTGGGGGGGGTCTTTCGCTCCGTGGCCACTCCAGGTATGAATGGGTGACATTGTGGCTGCCCAGTCCGGTTTGCATTCCTACGAGTCCACAACACCCCTGCCCCCCCCCACCCCCACACACCCCCCAACATTCATTTCAGCCCCCTGTTCTCCTCTCTCCAGTCTTCAGCTCGTCCACCTCCTCCTCCACCTCCTCCTCCTCCTCCTCCTCCTCTTCCTTCCTCAGACTTTAGGGGGAGGTGAGTCAGGCTGCAGGCCACCATCCACCCTCACCACTGCAAGAGAGAGACAGATAAATACGTCAGGCTATATCAGGAAGGAGATGATAGTCAAAAGCGGGGAGGGGGGGAGGGGGAGGGGGACTGGAATGAGAGAATCTATTCATCTATTTTTCATTGTTTTTCGATTGGGGAGGAAGGGGCTTTTTTGAGCAAATACTCGGCTTCACATTCGTTCACAGACTCTCACTTTGGGAGCGCTCCAGCGCAACCACAGTGCTCTACTGTTGGCCACTGAGCAGCTCCTCTTCATCAAGTGGGGGTCAAGTCCTTCCACCGAGGAGGAAGGAGCGTTTCAACCTTCACTTTCCCTACCCACGTACTGTATACCCGGTCCGGCGTTCGAACCGGCAACCCTCTGGTCGCAAACCCTCACTCTTATAATCTCCGAGCTAATTCACACGTTTGAGATCCTCTTCGCGGAAAAGCTCGGAAACCCTTGATTATCGGCGTCCCCCCCCCCCCGGCCCTCCCTCCCTCGGTGGGGTCACCCACTCATCCAAACCTGTTAAACTGGAGTCATTAGCTGGGTGAGGACGGGAGACAAGTGCCCTCTTTTCCCACAAACCCCTCAACCTGTTGTCAATTGAGGGAAGCCATGGAAACGCCTCAGGAATGCAGAGGCGTTTTGGAGAGGACCTCCGAGTCCGCCGGTTGTTTTCCTGCCTGGATCAATGCACCTCTGTGCCTGCGGGAATATACAAGAGGACCCCCCGATTTTAAAGCCTCACAAACGGGGGGCTTATTTTGACGACTTCGCTATGACGTCGAGCCCATCCTCCCCCCCCTCCCCCCCTCTCCTCACCCACTCTGATTCTCTCCAGTGCCGCTCCACAGCCCTCCTCTCTCCTCCTTCCTGTTTAGACAGACGCTCTACAGGCATCATCCGCGACACACTGCAGAGAGACGCTGACACTGGCCAGCGCTGGATAAAACACATCCTTCTGTATCTCACACACACACACACACACTCTCTCTCTCACACACACACACACACACACACACACTCTCTCTCTCACACACACTCACACACACACACACACTTAACCTTTACCTCAATGCAGCCATTTCTGAACTGGCATTTCACCGGCTGATAATACTACCGTGGGCCCAGATTATAATCAGAGTCCATCTACGTTCCAGGAATCGATCCGAGCTGCTCAGAAAGGTCCCAGCACTGTTACTTTTTTTTTTATTTAATCGCCCGATCCTGATTGGGCCCTAAGCCACCGTAAAGCCTTGAAGATTGCTGATTTAGATTGTGATTGAGATGGCTTCATCACTTTCAAGGTAATCATATGCACTCCCAGGAGCACAACGACTAGAGGAGTCGTTCCCCTCCCGTCTCCGACTCGTTACTGAAAAAAAGTGTGAAAACGCAGCCCCTTCTCACTCATGGTCTGACTGAGGTTTATGTGTTTCAACAACTGATATCACTCTTTATCCCACAATGCTGTACGCCACCTCCGCAGCCGTCTCCAAGTCCAAAGTCCCTGGCTCTTCCTTCTCGACGCTCGCGCTCTCCGTCCTCCCTTGGACGATGAGAGCGAGAGCTTTGAGTCTTGTTTAAATTTCAAACACGGTTCAGAGAGGGGAGGTAACCTTGCAGCAAAAGGGGACAAAAAAAAAGATAGATGGTTCATTTTTAATGGAGATGAGCAGACGGCGATGGGGCTGAGCGCACCTCGTCTGCTGGAGGTCTCACCCCGCGGTAGGGAATACCCTCTTAATGTTGTCAGTCAAAACACGGGACATTTTTATGACTCTGTTTCTCTTTTTAAAAGCTTATTTGACTTGTTTTGACAAGAGGAGTTCCCGTTATTTTAGCCAGCCGTAAAATATGGTTCATTTGAAACAGGAAACCCCCTGTATGATTATCACGGATTTATTGAGCATATTCTCACCCCCTTGCGTATTTTAACAGGTCCCCATTAGCCGTTGGTGGAAGGACCCACAGCATGGGCGCAGTTGCAACGTTTTAATGGCTTCCGCACCGGCAGACAGCGCTAGGGCTAATTAGCACCCTTTAAACACCGACGCCGGGGTCGGGGTTTTGAAAGGCAGCGGGGATCGGGCCTGGATCCCGTCTCACGACACCTGCTAATGGGCCAATCGTTTAAAGAGACTGCCGGGGTTAACGGGGGGCTGTCATCTCCTCAATGAACCAATCACGCGCTAATCCTCCAGTAGAATTTCCTTCCTTTCTTCGGGGTACGCTGCGGGCTTTGCATTTTCTCAGCGGGGAGAAAAAAAAAAAAAGAAAACAATGGAATTTCCACAACAACAACAAAAAAAAGCTAACAAAAACTAACAGCGTTTCCCAGGCCTCATTAGAGTGTATAGAAGTATCTGACACCATGGCAGGAAGGATCCAAATGAGAATGTATTAGCTGTTTGGCTAGTTAGCGCTCTGATATCCCTGTGTGGAAAAATGCAGCGCTAATAAGAGAGACAAGAGAGAGAAGCATGAATGGATAGATCAAGTGAATTTGGGCTTTGGCTCTTAAGAGGTTTGGAGGAGAGAAAAAAAAACCCTCTTTATTTTATCAGTATAGATCGAAGGAGAAAGAGAGGGGCGGTATTGGTTTCATCGCTTTAACGTAAGTGGTATTTGTGTATCGAGCGAAAGGCAGACTCTTCTCTGCTCTATAGACGTCACTTCGCATTCCTGAAGTACTTTTATTTTGTAGTGCTTTTATTCCCCCCTTCTGCCATTTAAAGGTTATTCTCTTTCTCCAGACAGATTTCTCACCACGCACTGCCCCGGTGTTGGGTAATGTCTGTAATCCTACTGGGATGAAATACGCCGATTAGCTTAAAGATTTCAATCACAAAGTGCCATCAGGCCAGGAGACGTTTTTACAGGGATTACAGTTACATCTTGCATCACTTAATGCATTGTTTTCTGAGTTGTGAGTTATTGCAATTTGAAAGAGCAGCAGACCAAAAAGAAACATGTGAAACTGTTCACTTTCATTTTGTTTCCACAGCACAAATAGGCCTAAAGGGCTTCTATAGCACATTTGGAGGGCGTTGAGTGAGTGTGACACATATTCAATAAGCACATGGGCTAGAAAAACATCGACTGTGATCAATTTTGGCCTCTTGTTACAGTTAATTTACAAGTTAGCTATTATCTCAAGTCAAGTCAAGTGCTTTCTCTCTCTCTCTCTCTCTCTCTCTCTCTCTCTCTCTCTCTCTCTCTCTCTCTCTCTCTCTCGCTCTCGCTCTCAATTATGCACGACCACCGACACTTTCCCCTTAATGCAGCGCAGAGCAAAGAAGAGGCCAAATAAGCACGGGGCAAATTGTGAGAGAAGCGAGAGCTTTTCGTTTGGGTTTAGCCTCCCGAGCCAGACGAGACCTTGCTAGTTCACCATGGGAATCAACTTACAACATCTTGTCTGGCTTGCAAGGCTACATCGGTGTCAGGATAGACCTCTACCCAAAATACTTTGAGTCCCGGTCATAAATCGGGAGGCAAATATAGATCACACATATGCAGTTACACTCCTCACATGTTACCCTTTTTGATACGTACACTAAAATAGATGCTCTATCAAAGCTCTGTCAGCAGCTGATCTGTTTGTCCCTCATACTGATGGTATGTTCAACATTTGTGATTGTTCACCTCTGAATTGGGGCCATGCAACTGCAACTAATGCAAACAAATTCCAGCAAAACCTGCCTAAAACTCTTACACACCAGCTTCATAATATCGTAGTGTTGGACAGTGATGTGCTCAACATTTCTGAGCAGTAATATGTCAAGCGTGCATGTCGGGTTTGGCCCCAACTACGTGCTCTTGGCAGCCAGGGGCTAAAATATAAACTTTGAGCCACAGTTTTGCTTCTAAGTGATGTATTGCCTTTGATCTCAATCCCCGAAATGCGTCTCGCTATCTTCCTTGACCGCTGCTATGGAAAATGTTGGAAAGCATCGCATACACTCACAAAATCTCAACGGTAGAACACTCAGCTTGATGTAATCGATACGGAGCTCGACGCGGTGATGACTATGAAGTCAAATCTAGTATTTATGGTAGCTGCCTGGTGAGAGCCTTGTATCTCTGAAATGTTAACTTTTCAGGAAGACAAACGGCCTTGTTTTCTGTTTGACCACCACGCATTTTTGAGGTTATCTGACCCGTTTTCCAAAAAGGGGGTTGGGTTTCATAAGTCCAAGGGTCGTAGGAATTTTCTCCTTCAACAATCCTTTAACCGTTAGTTAAACCGTGGGAATCCCATTCATATCATACGACAACAGCGTTGCGCAGGGTATTGTTTTCTTTCATGTGCGATGTGTGTCAGGTGTGTGCAATGGGAAATAGTTGGTGCAGAGGTGGGCGTGGGCGTCATTTGATCCCTGGTGTGGCAATGGCCAAAACCAGGGAATCCAGATTTGATCTTGTTGTTTTATTTATTTTTATAATAATGAGCAAAATCAAACAAAATTGCCAAAATATATTTATGAAAAAAAATATATATATCATCTTGTCAGTCATCAGTCAGAAATGTAGTGGATATAATGATGATATTGGATATAAGCTGCAGAGACTTTGCCATACCTTCAGGTTTCAGTGAATTGGCATGGTGCTGTGGTGTGTCAGTACTCACACACAAACAAACATATTGATGACAAAGCGAATGTCCGGTGTGATGGCGGCTCACCTATCTGCTCCTGTGTGTGTGACTGTGAAGGCTGGGTCTGGACCTGAGCCTGGGCCTGCTGCTGCTGCTGCTGCTGTTCCTGCAGACTCTGGCTGTCCACCGAGATGCCGCTGTCGCTGTGCAGCTTCTCTCCCTCCGGCGTCACTGTCTGGTTGCTCGTGGCCGCGCGGTTATTAGCCGCCTGCTTGTTCTGTTTGCAGCTGTTCCACCTGAGGAGACGTGTTACGTTAGAGGTGGGAAAAACGATCCGGTCGATGTTGTCCTCTGAGTTTTTGCTTTCGCAGCAGGTACGGAGAATCGGAAAACAAATAATAGGTGACGAGACAAATCTCACGGCTCTCATATTGTGTCATAGTTATAACACATTATTGTTGTAACATAGTGGAGGAAGACTATGTGACATCCAATTGGTCACCATCTTGAGGAAAACCAACCATCAACATAAACTAAAATCAATTATATTTTCATGAAGACATGAATTTATGCTTTTTTCCATGAAAGATCCCCATTTACTAGCATTAAAACGTTGAGTAAATTGTATTCTGCAAACTAAGTTTACACTCCGCTATAACAATGAAAGCATAAGTGTGATATACATTTACCGAAAAACAGATAATAAATAAAATGCTAAGAAAAAAAGAGAGAGAGGGCGAGAAAGCCCGACCGTTCTCCACTGATGCTTCACTCGCGCAACGGCAATTAATGGTTAAAATGTTCCTGCAGTGTTGAGCGGATATTCGCACAATCTGCAATTTGTTTATACATGACAATAAATAGAGAATTTCGCCAGATGTGAGAGGCGGTGCGTGACGGGGCTGATAAATCTGGCACTCAAATTTCCCCTGGTCAGGCACTTTTCAAACAATCAATGGCCCTAACGAGCTTGTTGACTTGGTTCAAATGTGTTTTGAGGCCAGGGGTGTATCTGCCTGTGTGTCCTTGCTAACGTGTCTGTGTGGGTGACCTCTGTAATGCATTATGCTCCAAGTGTTGTGACCTTTTTTTTTTTTTAAAAGCGTTGTGGTGTATGTGAGTAGGAGTGTAATGATGTGCTAGAACTGGGTCGAAGTCTCGCTCTTCGCCCAGCCATCTCTCTATCCTGCCCTCTTTTTTTTTTTAGCCAGGGGCAACATCAGTCACTCTAACACCGCCCACCAGGCCTCCCTATTCACCCTCTCTGCCCGATATTATTCGCTCTGAGGCGCAAGAGCCGATTGCGCGAACGTCTTGAACCGGCTGACCTCTTAAAGACGATGTAGGCCACCAGGCCCACCACCACGGCAGCCAGGATGGAGCAGTAGATGGGGATGAGGTTTTCGTTGAAGCCGTGGCCGAGGAAGTGAGGGGAGCCGGGGCTGGCCGTGGTCGTCTCTCCCCCCGGCAAGGGGACGGAGCCGTCGGGGGGGAAGTCGTCGGTGAAGGAGGGAGGAGACAGGTCGGTGGCGAAGGTGTACGTGGGGAGGAGAGGATCTGTTCGGGGAAGACAAGAGAACATCTATGAGACAAGAAAAATAAAAGCTGTCAAACGTTGCCAAGTAACTCTCCTGTGTCCGATAAGATGCTAGATGCTGCTTGAGCTGCCTTGAGAGAGAAAAATAAATGACAAAATATGACGAAGAGACACTTTTGTCACTGAGAGCTTGTTTGCCGTAGACCAAGACCGCAACCAGATGTCTAATACATTGTACACATGTGAAGGCTGTTTCTCATAGACAAATGGGTTCTGGCTGAGATGCTGTTTGCAGAAAGAAAAGGAATGTTCCTCGACAAGGGGGGCAAATATCTGTCAGTCACCCTCCCCACTGCAAACCCACCCCACCCCAGGCCTGGGCCCTGCACGCCAGGTCTCCCTCATCATGTCTTCGTCTGTGTGATCTCTGCACATTGCATGACATTAAGGCCATATGGAGCCATGTAGCACAAAGTCCGGGGCTTTAGGGAGGTCACCGCGTTGAGTTTAGCCTTTTACTGAGGCCGGCTGAAGCAGGAAAGCTCTGTGCTACTGGAAGGGTCTGGTTTCTGTCACAGTCAACTCTGGAAAGAAGAGTCATTTTCATAAATTGTCCCATTTCCTTTTTTTCTCTGTGTAGTGATCATTAGGACGGAGTGTAATTGAAGGACGTGGCTTGTCCCGGCAGCACAGTTTACCCAACCACCCCGCTGCTATTGTTGGTGGAGCCGAACTGCTTTGTGCTGCAGTCAGTCCCATCGTCGAACACTGAAGTGGTTCTGTCGGATGTTAGAAAGGGTTAGAGAGGCTGCAGAGTATTTCTACCCCGAGGGTATGGTATACCAGGGAGAGGAGAGGGGGTCTGTCCAGCCCAACCAAAACTTCTCCGAGCTCAGCAGTCAGCAGGGATATGAAGTCTGCAGCCTGGATCAGATCAGAGCCAGTAATTCCCAGCAGAACCCCGGGCTGCTCCTCATTAGCTTCTAACTGGTTCACATGGGCTTAACCCTGTGGAGACCCCTGGGGCTTTCTTCAAGGCCAAGGCTGCCATGATGGACAGGGATGCTCGATCCCAACAACGGCAAAGGGTCATCCAGGACAGTACCGTTATTCTAGATGCATGTGTGTTGGGTGGATTGGATTGCTCGTTAATACACTTCCATCATCATAAATATACAAAGAGCTTACACCATACTTTTTGGAAGATTGGTCCAATGATCGACTCCATGCTAACACTTTAGCATGCACTTTGTTGAGTGATAGTAGGCTACTAGCTTCATCTCAAAAGTGAGAAAATGAGAACTTAGCTACTCTAAACCTAAATGGTATGTAATCTTAAATCATATGTAGCCATGTCTGGCACTTTTAGGCAGGAGAGTTACAAAGAATGTAACGTTAAAATACTTTCTTTTCTATAAAAGTGAACATGGTTGGTGATGGATTTCCTCCCACGTTCCAAAGACCTGCAAGTCAGGTGGATTGGAGACTCTAAATTGTCCATAGTTGTGAATGTTTGTCTCCCTGTCCAGACCCTGTGACCCTGAGTAGGTATTATAGGTAAAGAAAACATCTCTCATCCCAAAAACCTGGTGCATTCCTTGGAGTAGGAATGGAGTAGCTGCAAGTAATGACCGGTGATGTGGTCAGTCTGACAAAAAGGAAATGCATTGGACCATCACAACAACAAGCTGTCTACGCATGCATTCGCTTTTCACTGACATGGCACATTGTCAGGTTTCTCCACATTGATTCGCTGCATTATTTACACAGGGTTACTCCCCTTATCAGTCCGATGGGACCGCGACGGGACGCTCATGTGGACGTATTTGAAAAGTTCTGTTGCCCCGTCAAGAGTCCCCGCTTATGGCCCGGCTGTCTGCTCGGTGATGACAGGGCATTCCTATCTCCCACGGGAGGGATTGGTTTACTCAAACGGTAGAAAATATCATTGGCCAACAGACAAATACAGCACATGTGCACTCCATACTTAGAAACGCAGAAATAATGCAGAGCCTATTTAAAGCCGTGTTATTGATTTGGTTCTGTCTAAAAGGAGGGGGGAAGCGCTGCACGGGTGTCTGTATTACACGCGTTTCTTGACCTTTCCTGGGAAGTAGTCAGGTTACCTCAACTCCACCATGCATCACGCAGCTAATGCAGGGGCCGGTCTAATGGTATTAGCCATGCAACACGAGCTTCCAAACAGGATAAATGCTAAATGGAAGGTGTGAAAGTGTGCAGACCGTCTGGACCGTATACCGTAGCTAGTCGCATCATCTACGGATGAAACCTCCTCTAGAACTTCCTGTGCCGGAGTGAGCCATCGCACAGCTGTTTTATGAAACAAGCCTTCCTGTGCTTAAGTGCCTTCCTTGGTGCAATGGATGTTCCCCTGCATGCAGACGTATACATCAGTCGTCGCCGCGTAAGTTATGACTGTGTTTCTCATCCCGAGCCGAGATGACAGCTCCCCTGGGAGTACTGCTTGACGTCACAGTGACTCAACACAGAGAGACTCCAGCTCCAGTACAGTATACTACAGCTATACTGTCATCTACATCTCTCTCTCGCTCTCTCTCTTTCTCCAGGTTGATGTAGAAAACATGGCTGGCTGTAGACCAGGGGATAAACCCGCGGCTCCAGAGGCTACATACCTCAGCCGGAGCAGAATGGAGCCCGAAGGCGGCGGCCGCACTTTTAACAATTTTGGCTTCAGCGGATTTAAAACAACCCCGCAACAAAATAAAAGTAGCCCGGGATTTTTTACGAGCGCGGGGCCTATGTGTGTGCAGGGAGATGTGTTTATTAGCGGGGTGTGGAGGAGAAAAAATATATATATATTTAATTTTTATTAGCCATTTAGGTCTTTATGGTGAAGCTAACCCCAGGGGTCGGTGCAGAGGTTGATGTCTTGGCTGCTGCTAGTTTAGGGTGGAGAGGAGCTCCTATCAGGCACTGCACATGTACAATGACCTCTTTATCAGCCGGCCAACACTCCCCCCCCTTCTGTCTCAATGCTGCCTCTATCTCTATCTTCCTCTATGTCTCCCGCGACACACACACACTCACACACACACACACACACACACACACTTCAAATTATTCAAGCGAGTGCTCTGCCTTCTATACAGGGTGGGTTAATAGGGAGAGTGGAGGGGAGGGCAGACAGAGAGCCAGGTTGTCAAGAGAGAATATGGAGGGGGGTGGGTTGGGGGAGGTTGTGTGTGTGTGTGGGGGGGGGGGGGGGGCTGTGCTGTAAAGTGCTCTGATTAGCAGGAGTAATTACACTGCAGCGGCACAGAATGCACACTGGCCACCCTCCACTGCTCCACTGGCCCAAGCCACTCTGCGAATGAAGGGAGGAGGGGGAGGAGAAAGAGGAGAAAAGAGTGAGGCTGGGGGGTTAAGGAGAGGAAAAGATGTCCACTGTTATCTGTTTTTTTAATCTCCCTCTCTTGCTCTCGAAGGACAAACACTCCAGCAGACGCTGGGCGCTTCCACGCGCTCCATGCAAAATGCACCCGACTGGAAACTCAAATCAGAAATCAGCACTTTTTGGAAGTGAAAACAAAGCTCCGGCGACGGTGAAAAAAATAAAAAAATATAAAAAGGGCCGAGTCCTTCAAAAACCAAAAAAAAAAGAAAAGAGAGACGCAGGAGATGGTTTCAATTTCAGATCAAACAGACTCACATGTGTGTGGTGGTGACCGGTGTTTAATAAAGAAAAGAATAAGTTAAATGTGCTTGGCAGGGGAAGAGCACGCATGTACTGTGTTAGTCAGCTATCAGCTGTGTTGATGTTGGACGCTCATATAATTTGTATGTCTACGTGTGTGTGTGTGTGTGTGTGTGTGTGTGTTTGTGTGTGTGTGTGTGTCCTGCAGTTGAGTGTGGGTGCTCATAGAGGTCACTCAGCGAAACCTGAGCGTGAGCAGAAGAAATCCCTGGACTCATATCGACCCTCCAGCACAGAACACCAGCACAGCACATATGCTGCAGCTCTCTCTGTCTCTATCTTTGTCTCTATTTCTCTCTCTCTCTCTCTCTCTCTCTCTCTCTCTCTCTCTCTCTCTCTCTCTCTCTCTCTCTCTGTCATTGTCGTGAGTAATTGACACTCGGTGATAGCTGGATATGAACAAGGGATTTTGGGATTTGAAAATGCCTCCCACATCTTCTGTACCATGTGCAGTGCAGACAGACGGAGAGAGAGAGAGAGAGAGAGAGAAAGGCGGCAGGGCAGAAACGATATTATCCTCGCACCCAAAAAAAACCACTGCCGTCATAGACCACCGCGGTCGGCCTGGACACATCATCACATCCGAGGGCCACATGTGACTATATAGCTATTACCCACAGGCCCACTGGCGCTATATGACAAGGGCTCTCCTTTCAAACAGACAGTCCCGCAAGGTCACTCAGAGCCGTGCCATCCCCGGCCTGTACCGTCTCCTGCTACCAGGGACGGCGGCGAGAGAGAGAGAGAGAGAGACGAGGCGGGTCAAAGGTGAGACCCCGCTCCATGGGTGGGCGCTAATGGAGCAGCACAAGGCTTTATTGTACCCTACTGTACATCAAAACATTTCTCGAATAGCTACTCCGGCTGTTCAGGGCCGCCGTGAGGCGCGCGAGGCGGCATATGGCGCGGGTTTGATTCGCTCGCTGATAGCCCCCGTCCGCATTACACTCTCACGGGTCTTTCAGATAGGACAGATAGGAACGCAGCGCAACACTTGATTTAGATGTAAGTTGCGTGACAAAAAAATAGCTTTCGAGAAGGTTTAGAGCATCCAATGTGAAACTTGTAATTATCCTATCAAACAGGCCCGCCCATTTCCAGTGTTCATCCAGCTCTAGTGGTGTTGTTAGTGTCAGTGTTTCTGAAAAACGAACGCCACATTTTATCATAAACCCGCCTGCTTCCTGTCACAAAGACGATGTTACCACTCCCCCTCCCTGGTGTCACTTCACAAGTGATAATCATCATAATTGATTAAAAAAAATGTTTTTTCCATCGGCATTTGACTCCTTCCACCATCCGCCGCTGTGAGAAACTCTGAAAGCTTTGGCTCCATGCTTCCAGCTCTCCCTCTTCCTGTTTTGTGCTGTAAAGCAATCAGATCTGGCGGGAAATCTGCTGGATTTCCCGCCAGATCTGATTGCTTTACAGCACAAATGGGCAAATCTGACGTAAAGTGCAGTGTAGAGGCTGGTAGTGGCTGCCAATGCTCTTGGCAATGGTCTTGTTTCAAGGCAATGATACTAATGTCTCAAAATGAATGAGGTAATGATGTATTGATGTTAAAATGCTACAGGTAGCACCTTTAATAGTGAGTGGTTTCTAGGGATGGAGACTGGAGGCGCTAGGGCATGACTGCTTATGAGATCGACACCCTCCTCCCCTCCCTCCCTCACTCTAATCTCTCCAGGGATTGTTCAGTGTTGGCGAGAAAGTGTGTGTGTGCGTGTGCGTGTGCGTGTGCGTGTGCGTGTGTGTGTTATCAGCACTTCTTCCACCTCATCTGCCTTTTCTGGTCTTATCTTTCCCCAGTCCATTTCTCCACTGCCAGCCGGTGCTATTACAGCACATTAGAAGAGGAATTTACACCCGCCATCTGCTACTAGCATGTTCAGTACACTACAACAGGTGTCGACAGATTTTTTTTTTGCGGTCCATTTGCGACGCGGCGGATCCAAAAACCTGCCAGCACTGCCAGGCCAGCTCACACGGAGTCTCAACCTTCTAAAAATCAAATTAATATTGCGATCTCAAGTCCAAATTCAAATGCTATCAAAATGCTTTTCAAAATGAAAATGTGTGCTAGGAAGGGCAACAGCGCAGGGTCATATTTCAAAGCAAAGTGAACGATTTATCCCGTTTTTTGCCTACAAATCACCGCCAACTGATACAAAGACTTGCACCTGTCACACGCACCGCTTAGAGGCCGAAACCGCCGGTCAACCTTCTCAAAGCCAACGTTTTTTGGAAGAAGGAAACATCAAAAAGAAGCTACAAAGCAAATAGACCTTTCAACTTTGCTGGGACTGTTTACTAGTCCCAGCATTTCATTTGGCCAACGTCGGATGAAGCAAGTAGCCCGTGAAAACAACAGTGAAACCACTTTAAAAAAGCTCTGTGGCAGCAGTGTTATTGCGAAGCGAGAGAAAAGCTGAACCAAATATGAAATTCATGCATTGACTTCCTGGTATGTGAATTGAAAACACTTGGGTCAAAGCTGTCCCAGTTCCAGAGACCACAGCAGGTTGCAGGTGATTTAAGTCTCTGGAAAGACTGCAGACGGGCCTGCGCTTTTTCCCTTTGACGTGTGAGAGCAGTATCTGTTATGTTTCACTGAGTTTGTGAACAATGTTGTGTGAAGCTGTGAAGCATATTTTTGGGCAACCAGGTGAGGCTGCTTTTTCACCCTCAAAGCCACGTCCAGGTCCAGCCGGTCTGAACCCTCCTCCTCCTCCTCCTCCTCCTCACTACCTACCATCCCCAATTTTCACCATGCACCAACCTAGAGCTGGTCATGCTTGTGTGACGTCTGCCAGGTGTACGAGCCACACACTGTATATCCCTTTGTGCAGGGCTCTCAGGGCTCTGGAGGCCTCAACAGTGCATGCAGTTATTCCCCTAAGCACTGAGCGCTGCAAAAGATGTTACACATGAACGAACAAGCAAACACCCAGAGCCCTGCTTTAACTAATACTCCTGAAAAAAAAAAAACTTTAACAACAACTCCCAAGAATGGCGTTGCAGTTGCAGCTGCTGTCCATTCTAGGGAGTTGGGAGTTTCTGTACGGACCTTGAGGGATTTTTATTTCATTTGATTAATTTGCCATTTTTCTGTCGCACATCACAAATTCCCTCTTTGACCTTTCTGACAGTGTTACGAGCATAGTAGTAGAATAATAGTGTCATTTAGTCTAAGAGAAGACCTCCCATGCCCAGGAGAATTTACAGCTTCCTGGGTATGAACTTCCTTAACTCTGGGATGCCCTTCACTGCAACGGTGGCCCTGCTCCTCCAACCCGGCCCCCCTCTGTTGACGCCGCACTACTCCTTGAACTTTAAATGCTTTAAGAGCGTCTACAGCTTCCTGCCATTTTGAAATCTGACCTGCGCTGACCTCTGACCTCTGACCTCGCCCCGTTCTAACAGACACATGTGGAAATCACCCCGGTTGACCCGTTCCAAGTCACACGGGGGAAAGAAAACATTGTGATTGTGAAACATGAATGCCTCCAATACAGCTCGGCCTTAAGTTCCCAGACTGATAATGTGCGTAGTGTGTGTGTGTATCGTTGTTCTTCATGAAGTGTGTCTGTGTGTGTGTGTGTGTGTGTTGGGGGGGTGGGGGGGGGGGGTAGACTTACTATGGCAGATAGAGTCACTGACAGGCGTGCAGGCACCCAGCTCTATCTCGATGCCCTCGTCGCAGATGGTGCAGGGCAAGCACGGGTCGAGGGAGCTGTCCCGGTCAGAGTAGGTGTCGTCCACGCACTCCTCGCACACGGTGTCGTGGTTGTGTTCGCAGTGCGCCAACACGCCCTGGCCCGACGGGCACACCGTGCAGGGCTCGCAGCCGCCCGACATCTCGCTGAAGAACAGGCCGTAGTTGCAGACGCAGATGGCGTCGTTGGAGTCGGTGCAGGGCGTCTGCATCCGCATCTGACCGCTGCACTCGGTGCAGGGCCTGCATTCCTCCGTGTGGCTGTAGTTCTCTGAGTAGGTCTCACCTGGAGGGAGGGAATGAGAGGAGACGGGGGAGGAGAGGGAGACGAAAGGGGAGGGAGAGGGAATATGAGGAGATAAACAGGGCGGTGAGTCTAATGACATTAATCATGTTTACTGCACATTCATTAGAAGGGTGGACACATTGATCCACTGGGCTCTTAGTGATTTGTGCTCTGGGAGAAGAAAGGTGCTGTTGTTGGGGATGGAGTCAAAATGCTGCTCTGCTCATTACTATATCGATCCCAATGTGTTTGTGCTGCGCTGAGTAAACTGCTTTAATCCGCGCCGATGACGAGAACACCTATATTCCAGAGTGATCAAGCCGGGTTGAACGAAGCATCAGCGATCACTTGGCACTTCTACCGATACGAGCAGTAGCGCGACTCGTTTTTGAAGCCTCTAGGTTTCTCCCAATAACTAAAATGAAGTCAAAAAGCCTCGAAAGGGGAAATAAAAATCATTTGCAGAGAAAGGTTCTGCATGATTGCGACGATAAGGGATCGCTACGTGTTCGAAGGCTTTCTAATCGTAGCTAGGAGAGCAGCGGAAAGTGACGGTGTACAGAATGAGGTTTACTTCAAACACATTTGCTCTCCAGGAACGTTTTGTGACGCGGGCACTCGGGAAAATTACGTTGCTATGGAAGTGATGGCTGCAAATTGGTTTGTTCCTATGCTGAGCAGTTTTTAGCGGCACAAAGTAATCTATTAATATTGCATGTTCATATAGCATTATCTGGAGATATAATCGGAAGCCTTCTGAATTACGCATTGTGTGTGTGTGTGTGTGTGTGTGTGTGTGTGTGTGTGTGTCCGACTGAAAGAGCAGTAGGGGCGATGCTTATATTTCCCCCTATTACCCAGCATGCATTGGACAGACGGCCGGCAAGTTCAAGATTTTTGTTTTGCCCGTGTGTGTGTGTGTGTATATGTGTGTGTGTGTGTGTGTGTGTGTGTGTGTGTGTGTGTGTGTGTGTGTGTGTTTTCCATGAGAACTGCTGGGTGGGAGTTGTGTCGAGCAACGGCACGAAAACCCCCCGCGGCAACGTCCCAGCACTTTGCTTCGCCTCGTAACCTGCTCTGGCAGGTAAACACCGGCTGCGGCTCTAATAGCTGCAACACCTTGTAAACAGCAAAACAACGAAGGCCTTCAACACCGCACAGGCGGAGCGGAGCGGAGCTGATGATGATACCGAGACAGGTTGGGGATACAGATCACGAGATGTCGAGGAGGAGCTCATATGGATCCCAAGACTGTTTGATGCAATGTAATTAGATACAGTCTTCCAGGGTTGTCCGGGGCAGAAAGTCCGCCCCCCCCGGGTCTGAAAAACGGTCCCAGTATGATTCCGCGATCGAGGTGTTGAGAAAACCGCTGACGTACGACTATGTGGAGAGACGGATCGGTGTTGTGTTTTTATCTCTCATCGCTCAGTTGTCCTCGCGCTGACTGCGCGGAGGCAGAAGTTGCACAAGGAGAGAGAGACATTGACTGAATGAGCTGGGGCGTCGCTCCGGATTTGATCAGCTAACAGACCTCAGAGGGAAATAAACGAGCTGCTCCAGGCCGTTGTTTTCTTTTCAGCCGGGCTCAACGCGGAAACCTTTCCTCATCCGTTTCAATGATCCCGCAGTGCGCAGGCTTCTCTAGCTAATTTTAACTTGCATGTGCGCACAGGTCTAAATGTGACCGCGTGCCACAGGAAAAGAGTGCGTGTGGCGTGTGTGTGTACGTGTCAACACGTCTGAGTGAGATAGAGACCGAGGGGCCTCAAAGAGGAAAGTAAAAGGCCGTGGTGAATCCTCCCCACACACAGGTGGAAGAGTGCCTGTCTTCTTGAGTGAAATATAATCTTCTCTCTAATTGTCCCCAACTGAGCGATGTTCACCGCGGCTCGGCGATCAGAGCGTTTACAGTAGGCAACTGTGAGTACGAATGGCCGGTGGTAAGGGGGGAGGGGGGGGGGGGGGGGGTGAGGATGTGGAATGCGTATGGGAAGATGATGCACTTAAAACGTGCCACTTCAGCTGGAGAAGACCCCCAC
The DNA here is from genome assembly GCA_034670385.1 of Hoplostethus mediterraneus. NCBI lineage: Eukaryota > Metazoa > Chordata > Actinopteri > Trachichthyiformes > Trachichthyidae > Hoplostethus > Hoplostethus mediterraneus. Next base: position 2,533,979 of record JAXDDW010000034.1, on the reverse strand, counting down.
GCACAACACCGATGCGCCTCGACCCCATTAGCGCCATCAATAATGTAGGTTCAGGGCGGCCTCGAAACTGCCCCGCGTTCTCCGCAATCAGCACTTTAGGTGTCGAGCTTTTAGAGAGGCTGGCCTTTTTTCTCCTCCCGGCGCAGGCATCAGAGCTTTTCTCTCTCCCCGCTAACACCGCCGACCCTCTCTGCATGTCTGCAAATGAACAGCGATGGGAGACCTGTCTTTATTTCTCTTTTAAACCTCGCAAAACATTTCTGTGTGTAATTATCACCCTGCTTCACTGGTCCACCCGGATTCCCTCCAGATTCGAAACAGGTGTTTTTTAGGATATTAGCAACGCTATTATTAGGAGGCTCAAGAAGTCGTAATATAACAATTAACAGATGTTTTTTTTGCCTTTTCTTCCTGGGGTCAGCGGAGTATAGGAAAGTAGCTTCCACTTGCATGGCGACAGACAACCTGGCAGTAGCAACTCTCACTTCCCCCCTTTCTCATTCCCCAGCGCTCCAAAGTTGGAAGTTCTTCTTTTTTTTTTTTTGCTCTGCTTCAATCATCAGCGGACGAGGCTGTGATTCTACTTTCCTTCCTCCTTAAATCCCCTGAACTGAACCCCCAGTTAGCCCGGACTCTTGTTAAACGCTTCATTGACTAGCAGGGGGGTTCTGCCTTTTCTCTCTGCAGCCCCACAGATCTTCAGTCAGTTTGCATGTTTGTTTTTTTTTGTTTTTTTCGAAAGGTTCACTAAGTGAGGCAGGTCCGGTTGTGTTGTCTCCCATGACAGGGCAGAGAGAAAGTGGAAAAGACTGATGAATATTTCAGCACTGCTGACGTTGGACATCGTCTAGACCTCCGACGGGGAGGAGGCCAAGGATGAGGGGAGAGTTACACTCACAGGAAGTGGGGAATTAAGAGGGGTTGCGGTAAATAAAGATTCCCCCATATTTACCATGAAACAGGAAATGGACGTCCTGAATGTTTTCACTCTTTTATTATTCATTTCTTGCACTTTGGTGACCTACCTGTGTATTTATAGCTTTTATTTGTCGGGTAAAGGTCAGAGTTTTCATCCTCTAATTACATATATAAAACCCTCCCAGCCCTTATTTAGTGTGTGTGTGTGTGTGTGTGTGTGTGTGTGTGTGTGTGTGTGTGTGTGTGTGTGTGTGTTTAAGAGTGTGCATGCTCCTGGGTGCATCAGGTACATTAATATTTCCCCGCAAGAAACAAAAACAACGTCGAAAGTGACAAAAAAAAAAAAAAAATGCGCTCGCACCGGAAATTGACTGCGATCTCCTGGGCATTTCGGACTTAATTGGCCAGCGTTCATCGTTTCTGTATCGCGGGGCAACATAATCGTTCTCCGTCGGCGGCACAATAGGCTTTTTCAATACGGTTTAATTAGCTGGATCAAACGAGTAAAGACGCGTCGATGTAAACCGCGGCGCGCGACGAACGAGGCGATCTTGCCCTTCGGTGCCCCGGCTCCCCTAATACCATTTTATCCGCTGATACACGCCGATGAGTCACACCGAAGCCGAGAGGAGGAGCGAGGAAGAGAATACAGAGTGGAGAACAGAGAAGGGCTGGAGGGATCTGTTGGTGTTGTACTGGGAAAAAGAGGGGGGGGGAGGGAGGGAGGGAGGAGGAGGGTGGCACATTATTGGAAAAGGGAGCAGCGGTTTTACCATCTATGCATCGCCCCGCCGCCGTTTACTGCAGGGATTCTCGGTGACGTCAAACCAAAAGATAAAGTCCAGAACCTTGTGTAGCAATTTCCTGCTACAATCTATCGTTAACGTTGTTGCGCTGATGATTATTAATTACCCCCCTCCCTCCCTCCCTCCCTCCCCCTCCCTCCTCCTTCATCTTGGATGCATTAACCGCACGGCTGCAAATGCACGAGAACGCAAAGTTCATTTATCAATTTTTACTTGCCCTTTTACTCTGACAGGTTTTTGTTTGTACACAGAGCCGTTTTTGTCCATTTCCAGGGGGCTAACATTTGCTAACATTGGCGTGGCGTGACAAGGGGCGTTGGTTTATGAGAGGTACTTTGACTTGCGGTACTTTTGTGGGGGGGTTTTTTTAGCCTGTGACGCTCTAGCGTGGCAGACGTAGGGGGGGGGAGTCGGCGCCTTGCATCTCTCCCCAACGCTACCTCTGAATTTTTCTGTGAGGCGGCGAATGAAAATTTCAAAGGCCGGATATCAAGCGAGATTAACGTCTGTTGTTCAGAAAGAGTATTTATTTGCTTTGCAGCGCTATAGAAAGTTACAGTTTCATTCTACATAACAGCTGATGTTATTTTGGCAGTTTTGCACAAGAAAAGGCTTTTGGCATTCGTTACATATCTTGATGAAACGCATCAGCATTCGCCAGATGGTATCCTCCGACCAAACGTCTAAACAAGTCTAATTTGGGATTTCTGCTCTGTGTCATTCACCAAACAGTCTGGACCCGCCACGATTAGCACACGTTGTGAACAAATGAAGGGGAGGATGACGTTGATTGAGCTTTGAGTGTTTGCATTTCAAAGCTAACCTGTGGAAAAACTCAAAACAGCAGAGATGTGTTTTGTCGCAACATGCTCACGGAGCCGCGGTCAGCCTCTTGAACTGTGCGGACGATTGCGCGTGACCTAATCCCCTTTTGACGTTTACTTAGCGCTCTGGCAAAGTAGTGCAGACCGGCTTCTCAAAGGGCAAAGGAGGAGCTGCAGAGAGATAAACGCTGAAAAGTCAAGAAGCGCTTTTTTCCGTTTGTAGAAGAGCTCTTCTTTCTCCGTGACGTTGCAGCGCTGGCACCTCTCCCGGCCACCGGCTGTCTCGAGCCGAACACATTTGGACCCACTTACGACGCATCGGATGCAAGAATTTCCGCCTCATTTTTCGGGAACGCTTTGTAAAGGCGCAGCAGGCACTTTGTACCAGAGAGCAAATTGGATGATAACCTTTAGTTTAGGCTTTGTCGGGGGTTTTTTTTTTTTGCATGGCGCTCATGGCCTGAACTGCCATGTGTGAATGGAGGTTTGTGTCTGTGTGTTTGTGTGTGGAGGGCGGTGGTGGTGGTGGTGGTGGTGCATGCATCCATGCCCTTGTACTGCCGTGCATCAGTTCACATGGGTGTTCCAGTTTGGGTTTGGGTGCTGCCAGATGGGGGTTTAATTCACTATTTTTGCAAATATGTTTTAGGGTGAAATCATTGAAGATGAATGATGAATTCCATTTTTTTTTTTTAAACTTTTTTAATCGACTATATTGATCGAGAGTAGCTCCCAGCCCTGTGTTGCCCATGCAACATGTTCAGATACATCCATAAAATCAGATGTACTCACTGTCCAGGCACTGGGAACAGACCGTCTGTGTGGCGCCGCACTTCCCCACCACTCCGTCTCCAGGTGGGCATTCCTTGCAGCATTCTCCGTCGTTGGTGTACTCGCCCGATTCACAGGGGAGCAGCACCGCCCGCTCCGTCTTGGACGCCAACGCTAACCCCACCTGGCGACGTTAGGGGGGACAGCCGGCGCAGTACGTTTAGAGGAGAAAAACACACACTCCCGGAGAAAAAACACACACAAACATGCACAGGACGACTTGTACGAGCGCAGTAAAAAAAAACTAAAAAAAAAAAAAATTGGTGAAAATTGCTGCCAGGTGTCCAACCTGTTCCTTAAATCCAACCCCCATCAGGATTCATCATAAATCACCGATATCGGACACACTTTGAACAGGGCAGCGCTCCAAAACTGCCCTAATAGCTCCCCAGAAGGCACATCAGGGTCTAATAGTGCACTTATGACATCCTCTGGCCACGGCAGCAACTATAAAACCATGTGTGTGCACGATACTATACAAGTGCCCTTGCTGAATTAGGTGAGACACACACACACACACACACACACACACACACACTGTTTTAGCAAGATAGATGGCATATACGTGTGTATATGTATGTATGCTGAGGCGAGAGCAGCCGTGGTGTGTACAGTTGGGTGGACGGTGCCTCTCTGTAGTAATACCTAACACACTGCTCCACTCAACCTAGATGCAGTGTGCAGGTGTGCAGCAGGCAGTCACGCTGCGCTGTATGTGCACTCGCATCTGTTGTCTTCTTCTCCCCGTTTCACCCACAACAGCATTTCCACATTCTAAACTAAGGGTCCACGATTGACTCCTACTTCCTCCTCCTCCTCCCTCGTCACCCCTGTTACTTCAACAGAGAGAATAATCTACTCCGTTCATCGGCATCTCTGTCTCTCTGTCTCTCTGTCTCTCTCTCTCTCTCTCTCTCTCTCTCTCTCTCTCTCTCTCTCTCTCTCTCCCCCCTTGTTGCCTTCTCTCACTCCTTTTTAATATAAATGCCAAACAGCTTTACTGGCAGAGCTACTGAGGCTCGTTTGCCGGTCTGTACACAACAATTTCAGATAAAAGGAAACATATTAGACATTTTAGAACAATGAAAATCATTATACTGCGATGCTTTCATGTGTTGTGTCTCTTACTATGCAACAAAAAAAGGGAAAAAAAGCTAATTTCTACCTTATTCTCATTTGCTGAGACATCTTTTCTCTCTCTCTCTCTCTCTCTCTCTCTCTCTTTCTATCTCTCTTACTCTCTCTCTTTCTCTTTTTGCCATTCTTGCTTTCATTCAGAAACAGATGTACTGAGAGCCGCCAGCAGCAAGAGCCTCTCTCTCTCTCTCTCTCACTCTATTCTCTGAATATCGCTTTCGTTCTCCCCCCCCCCCATCCCCTCTCTGTCTCCCCACCTTTTGCTCTCTAGTTGCATTTCTGCAGCTCTTGCTCCCTCCCCTTCATTTCACCCGGCGTCGCTGTGATAATCTGCCTCTTATACCCCGTAATCTCAACACCTCTCAACACATCTTCTCCTGCAGGATTGCCCCATGCACTGCAAAACCACGCTCCAATACCCCCCCCCCCCCGACCCACCCCTCCTCCCCTCCCAACCTTTAGAATAATGCAAATAATGCCTCTGTTTACATTTGAATGTGGTTGTGGTTTGAAGGGATTCATGTCACTGTACACAACTGATGGGCCAACTCCCTTCCCTTTAATATCTCCCTGGAATATCACTCTCCTCAGAGGCAGATAATAGGAAATTTAGTCACAGATACACACACACACACACACACACACATACACAGTGACCCAGCTGTGATGTGCTCGCTTTGTACTCTCTTCCAATTTCATACTCAATTTGAGAGTTTATTTCTAAATTTAATTCTACAAACGCGCACCCTACCTTCAGCACCCCGTCAGCCAGCTGTCACAACACAGTGTCCCCTCACACGCAGGCCTGTTCGCACGATGACCAGAGCTACAGAGCCCAATTAGACCAGCTGCTGGGGACATACCAGGACCATCAGCGGCGATGCCCTGAACTCTACGCCTGCCATCGGTTTTACCATCACCAGACCCCATAATCTACTTCTTCGTCGTCATCATCAGCATCATCATCATCAAAAGCAGCTTCGCTCATTTAGGATAGGACTGTAATGAAGTAATGAATTGATACACTTAGGCTTGAGCAGCTTCATCTCTTACTTCATGTCACAAATAACTAAAATAAATAGACCTATATATATATATAACTCTATTCTGCCACTGCAATCCAGTCTGGACGAAAGCACCTGCCACTGAACAGCTTCTGGATGAAGCCCAATGTGAAGCAAAATGCTCAATTTCCCATCAACTCATCCTAATTGTATGATCCAACCTTTTTTTCCTAGATAATGTGGGGGAGGCGTTCTGAGGAGTAGACTCAAAGGCTAATTCCTATTTAACTCTTATTTAGGTATCACATGCAAATACAAATATCACAGCAAAACTAAAAACTATGTATAATATTCTAAGAACTGTATAGTGATACTATAACAGACACAAAAATACCATTTACTATGAAATACCACAGACATACTAAGTCCCTATAGGAATATTATAGTAATACCAGAAAAAAAAAACTAATATCACTAAGTATTAAAGCCACGATATAAAGTAAATATAAATATAAATATAAAGCCACGATAAAGTCACTACTGAGTACCATAGACAGAGGAATATTATAGGAATATTATAGTGATACCATTAAAGAGATTTAAAAAATGCCATGAAGTAACTCACTACTGAGCACCAGAGACACACTATAAGTCCCTATAGGGATATTATAAGGATATTATAGGGATACCACAGGAGGTCAAAAAAATACAATAAAGTGTGATAAGGTTATAATAAACTCTATTGACACACTTCAAGTGCCTGAAGGAATACTCTTACACATACCGGAATATTACAGGGATATCATAGTTGGCTACTTACCAAGGCAGAAAAAAACACCAGCGGTAAGGCAGTACTCATCGTGCGTCGCCTGCTGGACTCACACAAACACATATAATCATAGACAGGGCAGCGCTATGTGGAGGAGGCGAAGTGGTGAACAGGAGTGCTCATTTTTATTCCAGTGGCAGGGATTTTATCAATGAGTCCGTGGCGCGTCTCCCATCATGCGTCTGTCCGGGACCCTCTGGAGTCAGATGCGTCGGCCCCCCCCCCCCTTACCTATACAACAGTAGACCGTCCTGCACGGAGTGCTGTTCAGCAGTGCACTGCGGAGGAGGCGAGAGAGAGGGGGAGAGAGAGAGAAAGAGAGAGAGAGAAAGAGAGAGAGAAGAGAGTAGAGAGGGGGGGGTGGGGGGTACGTCCACGTCCACCATCCAGCTTATTACTCCCGGTACTTCTGCAGTAAGAGTACACCTCCTATACTGTCCTGCCACCCCGCTATCTCTCTTTCTCTCTTTCTCTCTCTCTCTCTCTCTCTCTCTCTCTCTCTCTCTCTCTCTCTCTCTCTCTCTCTCTCTCTCTCTCTCTCTCTCTCATTCATTCATTTCATTAGGTGCTTTCATTTTCATCTCATACATTCCCAGAGCATAAGGTGACAAAAATTCATGACATATCGATATAGCAATCAAACGAGAGCAGACTGGCTGGCTTCGTTCACACTGTTGTGCGTCAGGTGTGATAATAATGAATTACTCACTGACTATTTATTTCTCTCTCTCTCTCTCTCTCTCCTCTCTCTCTCTCTCTCTCTCTCTCTCCTCTCTCTCTCTGTCTCTGTCTCTCTAGGTTTATTATCCTGCAGAGTTCTCATGCATAACCTGATGAACCTGTACATTATTCCATCTGAATAAAACATTTTTTTCTTTTCACTTTCTAAGCTGATGTTCTATGTAATATAATCAGTCATCATATAGCAGCTTAGTGCCGGTGCTGTGACTTGTTCAGTCCTATTGCACGTTATCTTAATTTGCCACAAGAGGGCGACTGAGCTGATCCCAAGACAGTTGTTCACACTTACCTAGTTGATCATGCATATTGAGGCTTAACGATGAAGGATGAGGCTCTTCCTCCCCGAAGAGAAGTCAGTTCACTAAATAGGCTGAATTAATACTGATCCATGTTTCACAAACTATTGTATCACATGGTTCACTATAATAGCCCTATAATATCCGTGTACTGTCTCTGTGGTGCTCAGTTGTGAGTTTATAATAATCTCATGATACTTTATGGGGTTTTTTTTTTCACTATAAAATTCCTTTATAATAAAATAATTAATAAAAAAAAAAATATTATAGCATTACAGTTATTTTTTATAAGGGCTGTCCCATTATACCCATTCATTTTATGTGTAAACCTGCTCTATGGGATATGTTGCAGCTGGTATCAAATCTATCCATTAAAGTATTGCATGATGCATCACAGATACATATTTTGTTTTTGTCAAGATGATGTTACATTTGGTGGGACCACTCAAAGACCACTAATGCACGTGCATGTGCTGTAATTGTGTTTGATGCTCATTGAGGTATTTAGCCTTTACACCTAAAAGCAACGTTGATGGATATTGATCCAAACTGCTTTGCCCCTCCCCCCCCCAAAAAAAAAAAACTGCACCTATCGTCGGCTCCGGGGACGTAGAGGCCAATGCCCCTCAAGCAGCAGCAGCAGCCACAGGGTGATATGGTTACACTGTTGAGATCCGAATGCTCTCCAATATTGATCTCGGGACACATCAATTTTCCCACTTCCTACATCCTCCTTTGAGATCGCCCCTACCGTGCCCTGACCAACCCCCATTCTGACGACCCTTGACGGTCCTCAGGAGCTCGGCCATCGACGCAAAAGTCTTCTTAAAGGTATTAAACGTGTTCATTCACTCGCATCAAACATTCATCATCACAACGGTGTGAATAAGCCATATTGTCACGGTTGTGCTGGTAATCAAAGGTATCAAATGTCATTACAAAGTTGTGTTACATTTTCATATAATGATGTAACTGCATTATTATTATTATTTATTTATTTATTTTATCTTTTTTTTTTTTTTTACCTTATACAGCAGCTGGGTCATTTGGTAGGAGACTGTTTATAATGGATGAACAGAACAGTGTATCCAGGCTCAGGTGCCACAACGAGTAGCCTACCAGAAATGTCAGACCAATACAGGAAGGTATTTGAAAGTCAATGCAGCGCTGTCTGTTTTCCTGTGATCGACACATCTGACTTGTCCCGACGCCGGGAACCCCAATCATTCGATAGCTTAAGGGTTGAAATAAATGCAAAAGAATGATTTAACACTATTTGACCCAGGCCCGGTGTTGATACATGTGTATGATTATGACAACAGTGTAACAGAGATGTAGTACAACTCATGGATGAAATGGATCCATCCAACAGGGCCAGAAATAGAAAATGTCCTCTGAACTTGAGCTCTATAAGTAGTGTTATGGATATATGGATATATGCTGACAAGGCTTTGGGTAGGATACATGTATTATTCTCTCTGTACATATCACATTTCCAGGCCTGTGATTGGTCAGCAAAAGGAAACGCCATGTCAGTCTGCAAGGTCACTAACAAAATACAATCTTGATGAAGACTTGCCCCCGGCTGAAGTCTTCATGGTTTGATATCGTGGGAATAAAGTGCACGAAGATCGCAAGGGCAGCAACACAGGAGATGACTGGGAATCCAAATTTGTTTTTGTCTGGTTTGTGCATTCATAGGAGCAAAACGTACTTGGATACATGGAGATTTGGACCGCCGTGCTATTAAAAAGCCTATTGAAATTCCTCATGAAGGGGCGATCTGTTAGGACACTGTCGGACGCTCTCAAGAACCCTTTTTTGACGTTGACTTGGACTCGTCTTGGACTCGGCCACTATTGGATGTTGTCTTTTTCCTTCCTATCTAAACATTTTTTTAAAACGGGTAATTTTTCATTGCAGTTTGGTTTATTTTCTCACTGCAAACAATCTAAGGGATTACATCTGAAGAAATCTGCCTTTATAATTTTGAAGCAAGTTTTGCTGTTGGTCTTTAATACGACTCTGTGAGCTCCGGTCTCGGTCTTGACTTGGTCTCGACCCCCTTTGCACCTGGTCTCGACTCGAACTCGACTGGGCCTGGTCTTGGGATTTCCCCCGGAACTCGACTCGGGCGGTCTTGACTAGATGTCCATGATACCGAGGAAGTTTAACAAAAACAGACGAAGGCTAAAATAACTAATCTTTGGGCCGACGCGCCGGGATTGTTTTCGGCCTTGTGCAGAGTGGAAGTGTTCCACAAAAATCAATCTTGGCCGTTGCTCACATCCTGATTGCAAAAGTAAAGCAAATGATGGTCAGGTTAACCCCACTGTGTTAAAAAAAACAAAAACATTTGGCTTGAGATCTAACAGAAATCAATAAGTATTTGAACTGGAGGAATGTGTAGAATTTCGTCCACTTAATACACTTTGTAGATATAAAATACAGATGTTGTACTGTTGAGACAGAGACAAGTCAAGGCAAGACGAGGCGCTTCTCCCGCTGTAGTTTAAGGACTGTGTGTCCCCGGTATGATGTTACAACAGAGCCTTCCTGGTATGATGTTGCAACACAGTGATTTCTTATTTCTGCGATGTCGGGCTGACAGATATAGCGGCTGATCCAAGAGTCGGACGTCTGAAGTTACGGCCCAGCGTGCATTGAGAGAATGGGCTTGGGGGGGGGGGGGGGGTTTGGGTTTGAGAGAGTGGACACCATATGTTTGTAAAAGGCTGCCAAGTAGTGAACAGGGCATCACCTGTGACTGGTTACACACAGCCCCAACATCTAAAAACAAGAAATATAGATCCCTTACAAAATAGGGGAGGAGTCGCACTCACCCTTCACGAATGGTTGGTAAGTATAAACCGCAGAAAGTACATGTGGAGCTGAGCCAACGCCGTAGGGGAACATACACGTTTCACTGGAAAGCCGTCTACGTGCTGTCACATTCATGGGGTTCCCCTCCCCCCCACCACCCCCACCCCCACCCTAGCCCTCGCTTTAACTAAACTCTGACAGGCTCTGACAGAAGTCCTTAATGTTTCAGCTCCGATGTCACGGGTTCAGAGAGGGGAATAAAAATGGATCTGATAAATAAAGATGCTCCCATCGGAGCCGCTTGACTGCCCTCGTTACAGCATCATCACGGGAACCAGGAAGCTCGCCTCACAAAAAAAACAACACCCCCACATATCTTCCTATCAAGTGGACATAGCTGTAAAAACTTTTTTCAGTTAAACATTCCTGGTTACAGTTTGATCCAAATAACGGTTTTGCAATATTTGGCCTCTCTAGAATGAAAAATATTCCCTGGTGCTATAATTATAACGACGAAGACTGTCACGTTCTGGCGCTATTAGATGTTCTTAGGAAGCTTGACAGATTTTTTTTTTTAACACCTCTTTCAGTCCTAACACTCTGCTAAGTGAATTAGTTATGGGTAAATAAACTCCCCTGCTAATTGGGGGAGTGATTAATGACTTCCACTGTGTTCAGCCTCTGAACAGGATGTCAACCTCTACAAATCACTCCTACTCCCTGTTATTTTCATATTGAATTCTTTATAGAAAGGGTGTGTGTGTATGTGTGTGTGTGTGTGTGTGTGTGTGTGTGTGTGTGTGTGTGTGTGTGTGTGTGCGCGTGTGTGTGTGTGTGTGTGTGTGTGTGTGTGTGTGTGAAAAGACACAGCCATGTCCCCCATGGATACTGTGCTCGAATGAGTCATGTTTACTAGGCCTTTTTACACTGCCAGATTCCTCTGAAGTGCAATTTATTGAAAAGAGCTCTGCAGGAAAAGCCTTCCCCCTCATCTGTTGTGCCGGGCTCTTCAAAGCCTGATCTCGAGTCAGTGAATTGTGCTTGGACATCTAACGCGTGTTCATTTTTGATTCAGGGGATCCCCAAGATGGAGACAGCCTGAAAATGTATGAATTAACTGTTTTTGATGACAGAAAAAGATCAAAACATCTTTGTTACTGACTGGCCCTGAGGGGGACGACTGCTTTACTGTTACCTTGTTATCTTATGACCCTACATATTTAAGTATATAGAGTATCACCTCTTTCCTGACAGTCTCCATGGGTCTCCAGGAGTTATGGGCCCCAGAGAGTGATGTTCTGTATTCTCTCTTTGTCCCAGACAGCCCAGGATGTGACTGGGGTGCAGTAAAGCATCTGAGTCAAGCCACTGTACCATACCGCCTGAGATGGTTCAATGTGTTTACAGTGACCCAACACACACACCATCTCTCATACCTCACAAAACCAGCACCACACAAACACAATCAAGGGTCAGACATCGGTATCGGCAAGCAGGTGCTGTGTCGCGTTCCCGTTGAGTCGTAAAAAGAAACCCTCGGCACTCTTCCTGTTTGGCGGTCGGACCACGCTCCCCTCCAGATCCACCCCAGCTCCCCCGCTGTCACCGTAGGAAGGCAGCGGCACGAAAGCAAACAGGGCTGCAGCCCGGTGCACCGGGTTGTAAAACATTTGACCCGTGAGAATAAGATACCTGGGAACCACCGGTTGAAAGATGCAGGGGGCGGGGGGTGTGGGAAGTATGGGAGACGGGCTGTATTTATACAGGTGATGCTGAAAGAACTGTATATCATGTGTTCTGTGTACACTGCAAAAAATGTCATTTAGTCTCGTATTTAATCTTAACTTTTGTTTTCTTAGAACAAGTAAAAAAATTCTTCCATTTCTTTCCGATGCAGTTTCATCTGGTTCAGGAGTTTCTCAATGTCAAGGCAGAATACAGCAGAGCAGAAAATGACATTTGATTCAATAAAATTGGATACAACTGGAATTATTTCATCCCATGGGGCAGATTTTTTCTTTTCCCACCCAAGCACCGAATCATCTACTGTGTTGTAAAATCCTCCATCGATAATGCAATTCAATGTGTAATCTGTTACATGGGGTAACCTGTTGAAATGTGCTGAGTGTTATACGTATGAGTTATAACACTAAAACGAGAAATGGCTACCGTGAGCTGACTGCACAAGCAGACATGTTTTCAACGAGAGTAACCCTCTTCGTTCTATACCCATTATTTTCCCTCGAGTGGAGCGATTTATGATCCGCCTTAATAGAGAGAAGTAGTTCTTACCCTGCTTTCTGCTTTCCTCTGCCTTCTTGTTCGCGATGGTTGCATTAACAGCTCTAATCAGCCAAATGGATGAGCTGCTCCGCTCAAGGTGACGGTGATGGAATATTGATGGCGTCGGGTGTTGACGTCTATCGAGGCCAGGGGGCTCGTGGACAGAGCGGCGGGAACCTCGCTTGATAAAGTGTATTGTTAGCATCAATGAGAAATGTTATGATGCACCAAATTGGGATTTAAATGGGAGAAACTGCAATGATCTTCTCGCTGTTTTTTCCCTGAATGGAGGCAACAGACATTTGTCTTGCAGCCAGACAGGCACGACTTCCCGGGGCAGCCAGATAGTGTGGAGGGATCAAAGGAGTTTAACATCAAGTGATGCAGGGCATTGGGAACCGGGCCAGGAGACCATCGTTTTAAGCTCCTCTCTCTCTCTCTCTCTCTCTCTCTCTCTCTCCTGCTCTGTATGGGCGTCCTGGGATCATCGCTTACCGCGGAGACCGAAGTGCTGCCACCGTTTGACTTCTGCAGCACGTGGGGGGGGGGGGGGAAAGAGAGGGAGAAGGCCCAACGGCAACCCGGAAGGAAAGAGAGGCACAATAGCCGAGAGAGGAAAAGGTATGGGGAGGCAAGTGAAAACAGGTATTAACAGTTATCCTTCTCAGTACAGAGGAGAAAGGGATGAGCACTGACAGCAGGGCAGAGAAAGGGAATAATACGATTGGCTGGTATAAGATGGTATTGAATCGCAATCAGAGATAACCCGATCCTCTTTCCTCTCCCTTCCTCCAAGCCTCCTTCCCTTCCAGAATGTGATCTTCCCGAGCGCTGGACTTCCACAAACAGCTCGATACTATCAAATAATATCGAGTGAGGAATGCTTTAATTGAATAGCTTAATCACTCGTTGTGTGTTTTTACTATGTGCGAACAACACGCGGGGTTAAAAGGTGCAGTCGCGCATCTGTGCGCTTGTGTGTTTGGTGTGCAGTAGTTGTTTGCACGTGGCAGTCCCATCATGTTCATCTTCGTCTCATTGGCGGTGATCAAGGACCGTAACCTCGTGCGGGGCTAGGTCATGTGCAGTCAAGCAGCATACATGGCTGGCTGCTAATGTCCTGGAAATCCTCACCAAGCAGACAGAAAATAAACCTTCTGTGTGTGTGTGTGTGCGTGTGTGTGTGTGTGTGCAGATGTCTGAGTCCATGCATTGTATGCGTTCACCTATTCGCTGGCAAAGTGCTCTAAACATAAAATCTGTATTCCACCTCCTGGTTTTCTCTTTCCTTTTTTTTTTTTTTTTTTTTTCTATTTCCATTATCTCCCTTTCCAGCAAGCGGCATCACAAATCTCCTCGTCCACAACGTCGCATCCCGACAGCCACTTTACATCCCTTTATGTTGTTTGTCATTCCAGCCGCAGAGCGCAGGCTTCGCTTCTGAATCATACACTACACGCTACACATTCAAAACGCAGCCACTAAGCTGAGCAATGAATGATAATGGGGGGGAATAAATGGGGGGGGGGGGAATGTGTTAATGTGTAACAGCAAATATGCACCACCACGTGTAAAACGTCAAAATAAAAGTGCTTATGTACGTCTTCCAAACCCAAACATATTTCCAGTGCGTTCATGTTTTGCTGTTCCAAAGCGATTTCCGTACACAAATAGTGGTCGTGTTGCAACAGCGCAGACATTTAGATGTTAGCCTCTCTACAAATATATCATATTTAAGTGCTCTGATGAAATGCTGCGCAAGCGTTTCGTGGCACGGCCTTATTGGAAGCAGCTAAATGTCTGAAGGTGAAATCTTCTTCAGGGTCAATCCTCCATTGATCCGGAGGGAAGGCTTTACTGTTCTCATCCTCTCTCCGCAACAGCCGCCTGCCGCTCGCAACGCAGATGGCGTCTACATTTTTAACAGGCAAGCGCGTTTGCGTTTCCTCTGCTGCGGTTGCTAGCCGCAAGGGTTAATGATTTAACGACTGAAACGCCATGAGAAACAGACACATATTCAAAATGGAACTGAAATTGGGCTTCACTGGTGCACAATTATATTCCTTAATTGTTTCCTGAACTTTGCCCTTGAGGTTTTCCCTGGCCCGGCATATCCTGGTGGGGGGGGGGGGGGGGGGGTGTGCGCAATGACAGACGTGATTTGGGGAAGATGGAAGATGGGGGTCCTCTGTGTGTGTGTGTGTGTGTGTGTAGGGGTGGGGGAGCATGAGGAGGGGTGTTCCACCAGGCTCTGGTCCAGGCCAGGTGGCAGCAAAAGCAAAAGCGCACCTGATTTATCTCTGACACACTCCTCTACTGCTTCCAGACGTATTTCAGCGATATTAAGAGCTTTCCAGTCAAATTGCTCCCACAGGAAACCAACCGGGATAGTGTAACGGGGGACACGAAGGGGGGTCAAAAGCTTCCACGTTAATGTCCTGTGCTTACTTGATTGATAGTAGTTGAAATTTCTCGGCTGGCATAAATAGAAAATAGTTAGGAGTGAGGGCTTAACCACCACCTATCTAATTTCCTCAACAGAAACCCTGGAATACCCTCCGTGCCCCTCTCGCTGCTGTTCATCATGGCGTTGATCTAAATGAAGTTTCCCGGTGAGTGAGACCGAGCTTCCCAGCGGTTGTATTACCCAGAGTGTGGCCAATAGCCGGCGGCACCGGTGCAGCCCTGACATGGACTGATTTGGCATGACATCATTGGATATAGCCGTTTCACTCTACATTTCACTCTAATTGCAGACTAACGACGCAAACACGTGTTGCGACATCAGTATTGCTCCGCGGTCGTGATGAGGGGGCCTCCCTGTTATGGGGTGGAGAGGGCAGACAAGTTCAGGTCTCCTGTTGATCTACACGGTACAAGTCAGACATCACCCCCGCCCCCCCCCCCCCGGGGGAGGTCATCATACTGGAGCATGGAGGGGAAGTAAAGGATGGATGATTCCTTTAAATCACGTCTAAATCATCCTTCTCTTGCCCCCTCTCTATTCTCCCCCACCTCTCTATCTCGCTTGCTTTTTCTCTCTCTCTCTCTCTCTTTCTCCACCTGGAAAAATAGCAGGCGGATGAAACGTGATCCTGGGTGGCAGGCGGGGGTCGTCCCGGTCGTCGCGCTGTCTTTCTAATGGAGATGGATGCAGGCTCAGAATTGTCTCCCCGAACAGCCGCCATGACGGTGAGAGAGAGAGAGAGAGAGAAAGAGAGAGAGAGAGATCCATTTCTCTCCCGCTTCCCTCCGAGCTGCAGACCTAATGAGAGGGGAGGGCTGAGTTGATCTGGGAGAGGGAATCCAGGATGAAGAGGGTGGGATGTGGATGAGGGAGAAACAGACCCAGGGAGGCAGAAAGAGAAAAAGGGAGTGGAGGAATGACATGTTGACACAAGAGGAAGATGGATGATGGCTAGAGGATTGAGGGAGTGATGATATTCCAAGGAGAGATAATGACCCAAGATAAAGACTGACAGAGATAAAATACACCCTGGTGGCAAACCACCCCTTTGCTATTATGCTTCCACTAAGTCCAAGTCTAAATTCTTCTCTCGTATCCATACAGTTGCATTTTATTTCTCGTTTTTTTCGTCACATTCATCACTTGATGGTGGGAGCTTTTGGCGTGCCACAACCCCGTTGATGACACATAGCAGTAAAAGAGAAAGCTGGGCAAACTAACATCCCATCTTTGAGCCTGTCTCGTCTCTTTTGTATGAAGCATATGGATATTGAAGCTCAAACGTTCAGACAGTTCCCTCTCGCTGCCATGTGGAGCTGCCAAAACATCAGACTTGGGTAGAGACGTAACATCTACACACTGAAATTAGAACGGACCGATTATCTTGGACAGGAAACACCAAAAATTGTTCCTTCTAGTTTCCTGGCATTGCCAACAGAGAGAACTTTTTGCAGTAATCGACCTTGACTGGAGGACTTTCAACAGCCTTTACACAGCCAGACCCTATTAGCCTCTGTATTTCTACAGTAGTATGTGTCTGAATGTGTGACTCATCCTAGAAGGCCCTTGACAAATTCATGAAAAAGGGCTTTGAATCCAAGCCACCCAGAGTCTCTCTTTTCTGGAGGAAAATGGCAGCCTACACCAACTTCCTGTTTTCAACCGCTATCTGGATTCCTGGAGATGAGGGTGTCTGGCTGTAACTAGGCATAGACAACACATGTGGACAAACTTAATGCCAAACACATTTCACCCAACCTTGTGATGTTGGTGCACGGGGCTGTAAAGGGTCGCTTGGTTGGAAAGGCAAGTGGCTTTCCAGAAAAACATCTTTCTCTCTTCTTCTATGAACTATGGTTACTGCCTATCAGCTCTCACTGCCTCGTCCGATAGCAATCTGAGGCTATCTGCAGCAGCTGAGGGCGGTGTTGCACCCTCTCCTGTCCCGACACCAAACAGATAATGTCCCAACACCAATGCTAATGTGATAGAAACTGTGCTTTCATCTGCACTTGTGTCCCATGTCTTCCCTCCTATCCTATCTTAACAACAGAGCTTCCCTGCTGAGTCTGTTTTGTGTCCCAGTATATGGGTCATAAAAAAAAAATCATTGTTCTTCAAATCAGTTTCCATGTGCCATTACCTGTCATTTATTTCAAGATTTTAAAACAACAACAGGAGTCTGATGGATCAGTAGAACAAGGATGCTATGCATGACTCCGTCCTATCCAAGAGTTCCCCCTTGTGGAGTAATATTGTAACAAAAATCTAGACCCCTTAATCAAAGAATGAATGTTTTGACTTATTTTTAAGCGGAAAATACACATAAATTATGTTTGCACTGAAAAATGAAATGAAATGAAAACATTTACTCCATATTTGATTCTCCATCTTCATGTATCAGTGGGTATTATTTCAGTCCTGATCACCTTTGCTTTTGTCTCTGAGTTCCTGCATTAACTCCCAGCTGTGCTCCAGACTCCGTTTCAGCTCCGCCAGATCCCTCTGGATCTCCTCGAGGAGATCCAGCTTGGACAGCTTCCTGTCGATGGATGACAGCGCCTCCTGGCCGGGCTCGCCCGCGACGGCATCCTGCTCTGGGACATCGCAGGCGGGACGGTCACGCTCAGCCGTCTGAAATGAACCCATGGCTTGCTCCCACACCATCTCAAAGTAGGAGTCGATGAAGGCTTCCAGTTCCTCCAGGTCCCTGTCCCCCCATTGGTCGATCAACGCCTGCAGGCCTCCTGACCTGTTGAGCTTCCTAAGAGTCCTCTCTCTCAGCGCGGGGTGGCAGAGGGAATGCACATCGATGACGTCCTCGTTTCCCTGCCCGAGCATCCCGCGTTGTGCTTGAGGTAAAAGCACGACCATCGCTTGATGTCTGGGTGGGAATGGACTCACTTGGCTTCTACATTTTAGTCTCGCGTCAGTAGGGAACCAGCCAGGGAGATGCCACACTCCCATAGCCCGCCCCGGTCCCTCATAACCGGAGAGCATAGAGGCTATGCAGGACATGAAGCCGTCTCTGTCCAGTATGGTGAGGCCTGTTGCTGTCCTCCCTCCGGTTGCTCCTGGTAGTGCCACCATCTGACCGCAGACATCTGGACCTTCTGAGTGGAGATTAGTAGAACTGGCTACCTCCCTCACTGTAAAAGGAAATAATAACGTTGGTGTGATTGCACGCAGTGTGCAATAGAGATGACCAAAATACAGTAATACATGAATACGCTTCATTATTGTTCAGTCCAGTTAGTTGTTAGTTAAACTTACCGTGGCTTGTCAACACCTTCAAATCGTCTGTACGCTGAGTCGTTCCATCCAGCTGCAGCTCGTGCGCTAAACTAATACTCTTCCCCATCTGATGGCCTCTCTGGAGAATAGCCAGCCTTTCTTTCAGCAGCATCTCCTCTATCCGGTCCAGGAGCTCCCTGACTTGGGCCCCATCCCCCGGGTTTTTATTGTCCAGAACATGGTATCTGTTCCCACAGCTCTCCACAAGCCTCTGCAGGGGGCCTCCCTCGCTCTCGATGCGCCGCTCTATGTTTACGTCGCCCAGCCAATCCCCGTGGCTGAACAGGACCATGGTTCTGTCCCGCAGTCCGGCTCCTAACGTCTGCAGCTGCGTCTCCGCCTCTTCCCCGTGGGCGCGGGTGAAGGAGGAGCTCGCGTTGACCACCAGGAGGACAGCGGTGAGCCCGCGGGCGTGAGGAGCCACCGGGAGGTCAGAGTTCACCGGCAGGCAGCCCGGCGTGTCCAGCACCGCCACCGTCCTGCCGCCGCCCGTGCCTCGTTTTTCGACGCAGTGAGCGGTTTGGCTTTCCGTGTGGAACCGCTCTCCGCCCAGGATGGTGTTTCCGGATGAGCTTTTGCCGGTGTTCCTGCCACCCACCAGCACTATTCTCAACTCTGGGAGGGAGTTGAGCTTCTCTGTTAGAAACAAATGTTTTGTATATATATGTTAGACAATTGACAATGAAGTCAACAACAAAATGAAACACATGGCAGAATTAAATGTTCTTTATTAATGTAAGTGTAAAACAAGATCACTTTGCCATTGTTAATGTTCTCACACTCACCCAGCTGAGACCTCGCCATCTGTCTTTGTTTCTCCTTCGTCGAGAGCCTCTCGTCGGCTCTCTCCCTCTCTGTCCTCATCCTCTCCTCCAGCTGTTGCGTTACACTCCCCTCAATTTCATAATGCCAGCCGCTATTGCCAGCCACCATTTCCTCTATCTTCCCCATCAGCTCCCTGACCTGAAATCCGTCTCCTTTCGTTTTGTTGTTCAGAACGTGGTACCTGTTGCTGCACTTTTCGACAAGCCACCGGAGAGGCTCTCCCTCACTCTCAATGTGTCGCTCGATGGTTGTGTCCCCCAGCCAGTCCCCGAAACTGAAAAGAACCACGACGTGAGTCCAGATGCGATCGCCGATCAGCTCCAAGTGCTCCTGAGCGGCTCTCCTGTAGGTTTCGGTGAACGCCCTGTCCACGCGAATGACCAGCAGTACGGCGTGGGGCCCCGGGAGGCAGAGGGACGGACTGTACACTATCTCCCTCCGGTCAAAGATGGGACTCTCTTCACTGAAGTAGTTCATCCACCAGCCCGGTGTGTCCACGACAGTGACGCGTCTCCCCAAAACCGAATCTTTTCCAGTCACGCACTGGGCTGTTCTCCTGAATCCCAGGCTTCCCTCTCTGCCTAAGATGGTGTTGGCTGCTGAACTCTTGCCAGAACCTTTGGCACCCACCAGCACAATCCTGATATCAGAGAGGCGCTGCAACTCTTCTGTGGCAATAAAAGAAGAACATTTTGCTTTAACAGTTCTTACTCTGTCTCCCATTCAGCAACATGTATTTGAGCAAATATTTATTGACTGATTCAAACCGATACCCAGCTCATGAAAGATTTTACATTTGCTGTTCTAAAAACACAGTGCTGGGTAGGCCTTTCCTGGGAAAAATCTTCTGGAGACAGGAAGTGATGCGTTTTGTATTTCCGGTTTGTTTGGAATAAATAGAAGAACTGAACTGAAAACTAGAACTGGGTAGTCAGCATGAGTAGTGATAGCTACCATGGCTGAACAGACAAAGAAAAGAGCGCCACCTACAGGAACTCAAACATCATCAACACAAAAAGAAGTCACAAGCGCTGGTCACACTGTTTGATTGACAGGTGACAGATTATCACTTTAATGGCAAAAAATAAGTCACAAACTCCAAAGATGATGATTGACTTACCCTGCAGGGACGATCTCTGCTTTCTCATCTTCATAAACCTCTGCTGAGCCCTCTCTTCCACTGCTCTGTTCTTCTCTGCAATCGCTTGTAAAACGCGCTCCTGCATTTCAAAAGGCCTGTTTCCATTTTCTGTGACAAGCTTCTGTATCTTCACCAGCAGCTCTGTGGCCTGAGCGCCGACCATATTACTCCTGAAGATAACACTGTGATACCTCTGATGGCACTTCTCCCTGAGCCTCTGGAGGCCCTCCCCCGCTCTCTTCGCGTGCTCCTCCGCTCGTGCGTGTTCGGCGTGGTCCGCGGAGGTGAAAACAACAACGCAGTGGCGCCACACCTCGTCGCCGAGCAGGGCCAGATGCTCCTCCAGAGCCCTTTGGCGTATCGCTGAGAGGAACGAGCTCGCCTTCACTGTGATCAAAAACACGTGCGGTCCCGGTGCACACAGAGGGACGCTGCTCACGATCTCCCGCTTGACCAGCTCGGACGTGTCCCGGGCGCTGAAGTCGCACCACCAGCCGGGCGCGTCCACCACCGTGACCCACCGCCCCGCCACCGCGCCCAGCCTCCGGGAGCAGGTGGTCCTCTCCTTAGTGACGAACTCCTCTTTGCCCAGGATGAGGTTCCCCACGCGGCTCTTCCCAGAGTTTCTGCCACCAAGGAGGACAATTTTTAAGTGTGACGTACGCCAACCGTCCCCTATAGCAGTGAGAAATAAATGCATACCACAGGGAGGAAAAGACTTGGTTACTCTTGGATGTTAAAGCTTGTGTTATATCAAACAACAACCGAGCTGAACAATGCAGCCATCAACACCAACACATTAGTCACATGGAGATGTGATAGTATAGCTGAGCAGTAATATAATGAGTATAACAAATGATAACAATGGCCTTAAATTGTGAAGCACTTTAATAATCACATGAAAGCAAATATCATACTTTTAAAATCAATTAAAACCAGTAAACAACAACAAACAACGAGAGATACGAATGTAGGATGAAATAATATAATAGTATAAACAGGATAAAGGATACCACATGAAACCTACTGAATTGAATTAAGACTTATTTTAAGAAGGGACATACAATATGATACTGATAACCTGGGCAGGTTGTTCCAAAGCCTAGGTGCATTGCTTTTGATGAATTCATAGCCTCATAATAGATTAGGCTTACTAAAGCTGTCAATTTTGGCATTGATACCACTCAACACAAGAACTGCTTTTGGTATGAGATGTGAGAAAGGACCACTTACATGTCGTCAGTTCCGTGGATGCCATCTTACATTCTGTACCCTCTTTAATCCACTATGCGTTGCTTCCAATAGCAGTATGCAAGTCAATGTTGACTTGCATACGGTTCACGGGCAGTGGTTGGGAAAGGACAAAGCTTACTCTTGAAGGAGTGGCACTGTTTTATGTGTTTATGAGTCTGAAGGTTGTCTGTCGTGGTTAATCAGAGACATGCAGTGGGTACACTCACAGCCACACCTATCAGCAGGTCTCCAGTCCATTTTTAAAGAGGAAAAAATATGTGTGGTATTTATGTTTCTTTTATCGTTTACCAAACACACACATTTATAAGGGTAGTACAGCCTCACAGCAAAACTATAGAAATGTTGGTGTAGGGTGTGTTATAGTGGTACCATAGGAGATAAACAATTACCATGAAATTCATTAAGGTCACAATGAACTCAGCACCACAGCCACACTATAAATGTTCATAGGAATATTTTAGTATAATATAATATAATAGTGACTGGGGCAATGTGGCCTGAAAGTTGATGATTTATTTTCATAACCACTTCAACATTGACGTGAGTTGATTTGCTTTTAATCCAAATACATCCTGTATCTAAATCACCCTAATATTCCATAACGACTAGTGTATTGCTTAACAATGGTGAGGGTGGAACTCATTAGTTGGGCGAGGGAGGAAGGAAAGGAGAAGTAGTCTAGGCCCTAGGAGAAAAGGAAGCACATAAACATAATCGTCATGCGGTCCTGCCAGTGTTGTCGTCCTGCTGCCTACTAGTGTGAAGTCAGACAATTAAAAAAGGATTTCCGCTTACAAGATTCAAAAAGTCCTTAAGCCAACAATGCGCTTTTATGAGAAATACAAGAAATGAAAAATATGAGGAAAAAGTTCCAAAATTAAAATAAGTAATATAGCTAAGGGGGAATCTGTAGTATATGTAAAATTATCTTGAAATTCCGGGAAGTTCAGGAAGTAAATGTCCTGCCACGATTTTCCCTCGCCTGTTCTCCTAACCAGGTGATCACAATTATTAGTCCCTCCCCATGCTGTGGAATAATAACTAATTGGAAAATCAGAAAATTCTTGACAATTCTTTTACTTTATGAACCTGGATTTTACACCTCTGCAAATAGACCTGTATAAATTGACATAAATTACCACACTGGCTGCCAAAAACACGCAGAGAAACTACAACTATAAACTACTATTTTGAAAAAGGCCATTTAAATCTGTGGCACAGCTGTTAGTTCCTGAACCGAGTGACAATTTTCATGCTTTTATTCTGAAGATAAAATTGTGCCATTTCCCTTTTTGTTCTCGCCAACTGTGGCTGGTTTGACAGACGTTCTCTGGCGCTGCACGCTCCGCCCACTCCCCAGTTGAGCCGTCTCGCACAAGCAGCAAAAGTCTCCATAATCGGGGAATAACAATGGGTGTGCAAGTCAAAATCGAATACTGGTAACTTAATTTGTATTATATTCATTTTCATTCATGTCAGTTATTTTTGAAAGTGTTCAGCTCTTTCTGTTGCTGCTTCGGTCCTAGAAACCACAGCTAATTTAGATGATATTAGCGTTAGCTGATTAGCTAACAGGGCGGTCTAAGCTGCTTCGCTATTTGTGACTGGCATAGCAAGCTAGATACCACCACAACCAACGTTGTATACTGCACTCAGTTGCTTGGAAATGATCACTAACTAGCAGATATTTCAATTTGTTTCCCTTTTAGTGGCGGATGAGGGTACGAGCCCCGCTATCGGAGCTCGCCCGGGTTGTCACCGCTGAGTTCCCCGATGCGGAATTGACAGGCGTCGTAGGAAGGCAAAGTAAGTGACGGCACGACAGGAATGCTCTTTAAACACAGCAGTTGATTTGGGTTTGGATCTCCCCGCCATTGTTTGTGTAATGTAACACGAAGGTAATGTTTTCTCTCACTGTGCAGGCAGCTTCGAAATCGAAATCAACGGGCAGCTGGTTTTCTCCAAGCTTGAGACCAGTGGCTTCCCGTACGAGGATGACGTGAGTACACCTGTCAATCACTCGCACTCTCTTCCATTGGTACATTATCACAGGCTCCATTCATAACATGGACAACATCTGATGTATGTCCTTTTTTTGTCACTGCCTGTTGCAGATTTTGGATGCCGTCCAAAAAGCGTACGATGGGAAACCTGTGCAGAAGATCAGCAAAAGTCGTCCACCATGTGTCATCATGTAAATCTACCTCCCTCTGGCTTTAAGATCTGCCTATCGGCAATATGAAGACAGGCCAGTGCACTCGCCTACTGCCACTGCCATTGCCACCTCGGGCCGGGAAGAAGACCTCACTCTGTTCTAAACTGAGATGCACTGAGACCACCAGCCGCTCTGTCGCTGGGCTTTGTTGTGCCTTTTGGCTCCCCTCTCTGCTCCCATCACGGTGTTCCAGGACATTAATGATTGCTGTAGCCTAAAAATGTCAGGTCATGGTATGATGAACCCAGTCCTGGAATATCCTTGTTATAGGAACAGAGACGGGGAGAAGCCCTTGCAAATGGGTTGGAGGGAGCCCAGTTTTATATTCCATAAGCCTCATTGCCTGGCTTATTGTCACTGCCTAATTTTTTTTGGTTTGTTTTTTAATTAATTTCTAATGACATGCACTTATCAATTTTCATTAAGTAATTCCATATAATTCACAAGCAGAAAGGGGAAACTTGTGGTTATTTATTGCCTCTGTAAGGAATATGCTGAATAATCTTCTGCTAAAACGGTTTCCTGAGATTGGATAACCATTTCAGATGCGCTCTTCTTACTGTATGGGTTTAGGCCGTCATAGAGGTTTGTGGTTAGCGGATTGCAAACCTAAATGAACCATAATTTTTGTTCTTTAGAGCATCAGCCAAATGATACGGTGTAATGCTGCCGTTCTTTTCAGTAATTCAGCTGCATATATATATATATATATATTTTCTTTTTTTGTTGGGTCTTCTAACTGTCTGGTTTCTGCATCTGTTGTACTGCTAACAAGGCTTTTCTGAGTGGCTTTTCAAACTGGCCAGGTACGTATAGGGGTCATTGGTAGTGTGTCTGAAGACCACCACCCACTGGTCTGTCAGCTCACACTAATTAAGATGTCAATTCATTTTACACAGTCCTCTCTCACTGTTTATTCAGAAGTCAAAACTTTAGTCTAAATAAAAAGGTGTATATGAGGTAATATCCGGGTATTGTTTGGTCTCTTTTATTAAGTTTCAAACAGCTTAATTTCTTTGTAGGCAAGTGATGCTGGAGTCTTGAATCCACAAGCCTTTTGCAGGGCACCTCTTATTATTCAGCCTTATCCTCCTTCCACTCTACATTGTCTAAAATATGACAGCATTTATAAACAGTCGCTATTTTCTAATTCAGAATATGTGAACTGTGTTGTGCTGCCTCAACAGAAAGCTGTGCCTTAGGGTGCTAAGTAATTAGTCCCTTGATAATGCTCACATTTAGCCCTGCTGTGCAATTTCACCGCACGGGAATATGATGCCTAGAGCTTTTCCACCACTCTCCTATGTCAACCCAGCCTGCCCATGGCAATAGTGATGGTCTCCACTGACTTTTCAGGCCTCGCTAAATCAGCTGGAAAAAAAATTCAATGATGACAAATAAGATGTTACAGAAAACAAAAGCACCTAAAAACAGAGTAACATGTTGATGGCCTACCTAATGGACATGCTTAATTGATCTTTCAATTAATCCAAATGGAAGTGTAACTATTTATTCTTGCAGAAACAAACACAATAGACTAATATACTATTCAATGTTATAGTGGCGAGGCTATGTGATGTAGAGGGGAAGAAGTTTCACATGCCTGTTTGTGGAACTCATTATTTGGGCGAGGGAAGAAGTAATCTAGACCCTAGGAGAAAAGGAAGTACATAAACATCAGAATGCGGTCCTGCCAGTGTTGTCGTCCTGCTGCCTACTGAAGTCTGTGAAGTCAGACAGAATAAAAAAAGACTTGCTTACAAGATTAAAACAATCCGTATGCCAACCATGTGCTTTTATGAGAAATACAAGAAATGCAAAATATGAGGAAAAAGTTCCAAAATTAAAATAAGGAATATAGCTAAGAGGGAATCTGTAGTATATGTAAAATTATCTTGCCACACCAAATATTGGTGTGAAACTCCACGAAGTTCAGGAAGTAAATGTCCTGCCAGGATTTCCCCCCGCCTGTTCTCCTAACCAGGTGATCACAATTATTAGTCCCTCCCCATGCTGTGGAATAATAACTAATTGGAAAATCAGAAAATTACAAAATAAAACTCTGGCAATTCTTTTACTTTATGAACCTGGATTTTATATTTCTGCAAATAGGCCTGTATAAGTTGACATTAATTACCACATTGGCTGCCAAAAACACGCAGAGAAACTACAACTATAAACTACTATTTTGAAAAAGGCCATTTAAATCTGTTCCTGAACCGAGTGACAATTTGTATGCTTTTATTCTGAAGATAAAATTGTGCCATTTCCCTTTTTATTCTCGCCAACTGTGGCTGGTTTGACAGACGTTCTCTGGCGCTGCACGCTCCGCCCACTCCCCACTTAAGTCTAATTTTCTACTCACATGTGTTCCGACGTTGAGGGACGAAGCCATGAAGTTTTAAAGACCTTTATGGCTTTGGTGCCGTCACTGAATTGAAAACATTTCCAAAGGCTAAAGCCAACAAAGCTTTCAAAACAAGTCAACAGATTTATGACCCAGCCATAAGAAACCAGCTAGACCTGATACCAGGAGAGCTTTGCACTTTTAAAAAGAAAAATAAAGTGATCTGATAATTGACTGAATAATGTGATACTTTATTGATCTGTCTTCGCCCCCCCCCCCCCCCACCTCTGGTAAGGTCAGAGGTCAGCTCAGAACCCTGTTTTTGCACAATCCGGATACAAGAGAGAACAATGTATTCTTTTAGTATTGGAAGGAATCGTTTTCATCATCTGTTTTTGAGTGATGTTTCCTGCATAGCCAGACCTTTGTTGAATGATTCATCTCTGTTTTTGTTCAGTCATTGTTATCTGTGGTGGTTACAGCGCTCTATCAAACACTCACTGTGAAGCTGCAGCAGCAGCAAGCGGCATTCAGGCTTCGTAGGGAAGGGCAGTCAGAAAGTATGATAACCAGGAGAATGTATTGAGAAATACAATGAACGGTGAGCTATATATTATGTGCTCTTCTTGTAAAAGGACACATTCCAGGCACGTCGCCCTGGTTTTGAGTGATGATGATGATAGTGGCGTCTCCACAGGGAGCTCCGAGAATGAGAATAAATGGGCAGAAGTCTTTTTCTTCCCATATG
Source organism: Hoplostethus mediterraneus (assembly GCA_034670385.1). NCBI lineage: Eukaryota > Metazoa > Chordata > Actinopteri > Trachichthyiformes > Trachichthyidae > Hoplostethus > Hoplostethus mediterraneus. Next base: position 2,507,196 of record JAXDDW010000034.1, on the reverse strand, counting down.
AATGTGATGGGAGTAGATTTCCCCGACCGTGTTGGTTTTTTTAAGAGACCTATGAATCTAAAAGGCTTTCTTTTTATATGACATATAATTACTTACAATAGCCCTGGTATTTTTTTTTCTTGACTCCAAAGCCCTACATTCTTGTTTCTCTGACTCACCTTTTGCCTTTTGTAGTAGTAATTTGTTTGCTTTCATGAACTCCAAATGTTATTTATCTTTCTTCCTGCTATATATCAAGCTGTGGCTGAGATGCGAAGAGGATTTACTGCAGTGACTGTGCAACTGGATTTCAAACTGCCATGCTCTGCACTTCATCCTGCTTGCAGGATGCTTTTGAAAGTCACTGGAAGGACCTCAACTCTGAGATCATCTTTTGGCTGTGACCCTGGATGTGATATTTACGCCACGTTCACATTATTGACCCTAGGGGGTGCCATACCCTCTGCAGTATTTGGCCTTGGGCTTCCCTTAGCTCCAAATAAGGTTTTGGGATACTGCTGTTAATTATAGATGGAATTCAAATGAATGAAAAAAAGACATTCCTATTGGCTTCCTATTGGTTTGTTGCTATATCAGTTTGTCAAAGTTTCCAAACTGGATGTAGGAAATCAATCGTCCCCGTTCAATTTGTTAAGAATGAGCATTAATGTGTATTTTAACTTCAACAATTCAATTAATTAATTGAATTGTTCCCATCACGCTGTTGTTGTCAATTGTTTTCAACTGACCCACAACCTTGGCGTTTGATGTAACGTTAGCCTGTTTAGAAGGGGCAGGATTCTGTGTGGTGCAGAAACAGCGACTAGGTGGGTCTTTGGTGTGGCTCTGGCTAGCAGTGATAATTCACGCCAGCCTGCTTGTTCTAAACCTGATAGAGCCCATCTACTTCTGCCCAGTTTGGGACCCGCCACCTTCCAGTGAAAACATTTTTTTTGTGTGCATGCAGCCATTTGAATTTGGTGTTTTGCTATTGGTCAACAATGACATTTTAAAGCCGACTCCTCCCTAATCACATCGATCTCACACCATCAACTACAAATACTGGCTGTTATGTCAGGATGTATTCCAGCACTTGCCAATTCAGTTTCCCTCTCGTCTTTTTTTGAATCCTTTTTTTTAGAGAGCATGTTCACGCTAGTTTGTCCGCCGCAAACATCACCACCTTGTGATGTTGCGTGCCTCTTGCTCACATAAGATGTCTTGGGTTCCTTCTGAAACCTTCTGAAAATGACGTGTTATGTCATTTTGTTATGTTATATAATAAGATACTCTTGTTTTTTTTAAATATTTTTTGTCATTTCATAAATATTTCAAATCTTACCTAGCAGCTTATCTTAAGTATAATGCTTTGCAAGTGAGTAACCAGGTACATCACAATTTTCCACGATTTGAGCATGAATGACTCAAAATGTTCTGCTCAGAATGGAGGGAGAAGATGAAGACTTTTCCTCGTATTGCCTTCCGTCATCACAATGCTTCAGGCGGCAAATGATAACACCCAGGCAAAATGGTGAATTATATGTACTGTATGTGTATGATTGATGGGATGGACTGGAAGGTCACAGGTGTAATCCCCATGACAGTGAGTGGTTAAGCGTCCTTCCCTGTCCGAGTGCCCTTGAGCAACACGCTGAACCGTTATACAGACAATGCTTTGGGGTGGCCGCGTGCTCTGACTCTGGTGGTATGTGTCTGCTAGATGCAAGCGTGTACATCAATTTACAATCTGGTGGTTTACATTCTCCTAGATTCCCCCACATTTTTTTGAATGACGGCTTCTGAAGTGTGAAGGCAGACGTTTCTAAAGACGCGTAGTCGGGTGGAATGCCCGTATGACAACTGGGAGTGTCTCCATGTAATATTAAGATAACGTCGACAAGTGCTCCACTCAGACACATGGGCACAGCAGATAGCTGCAACAAACTGGTGATAACAGGCCTGTGCCACAGTGTATGTGTTTGGGGCCCACTGCTCCTCATCATGTGATGTATGTGTATCCTTGTATCCAGTTGGTCCCAGGCCCAGAATGCTATACACTTTCTACTATTATTGCTTTGATGAATTGAATTGATTTTGTGGCTTTTGCACTTAAATATATTACATAGAACCAAGTCCAAGTTTTAAGAAGTGGTTTAAAAATGTATACAGATTTAGACAGGTCATTCCAAAGTCTAGAAGCCTTGGTGGCAAAGGCCCAGTTACCTCTTTTTTTCAATCTAGGCTTTGAAACAGCCAATGGGTAGTTTTTGTTTTAAATGTACACGATAGAACAGCCAATAGGAACCTCTTGTCTTTAATCTACACTTTGAAATGGTGGACCTAGTGGACAGTCCTACATAATCCTTCATACGCATGCCTCTAGGACCCCAGGACCTCTACGACCCCAGGACCATGGCAACTCCAGGACCTCGGTGACTCCAGGTCCAGGATCATGGCCGACCCCACAACCATAACCACAACAACCAGGCACAAGAGCAGCTTCATCCCAGGCTGTATCACAGTCAGTTATATACATTTATGCCTATTGATAATCTGTTGACACCATTCCAACTCACCATTCCAACTCAACAAGCGGTGGTCAAAACACAGAATCCAGTGCAGTACTCTCTAGAGCTGAAAATATTTCAGTTTTTCTCCATTTTTACATCCATAGCTTGAAATCAATGCAAAATACATGTAGCTGTAACATTTGGCTGCGTACATTTTCAAAAAAGTCTAACATCTAAATGTTTGGAGGCCCCCTGCGTTTGCAATATTAACTAATATAAGCTCCTTTATTGATGCATTCAATGTCATATAAGAAATGTAAACATATTTGATTGCATATATGACTATAAGCAAGGAGCCAAAAACCCACTGAGAGTGTAATTTACAATCCTCTGCTGTACAGAGCTCTCTTCACCAGTGGCTGGGCGACCTCAGACAAGCAAGTCTACAACATCCCCGGCATGTCGCCCAACATGATGCGCCTCCTCATTGACTACGTCTGCACCTGCTCTGTTCCAGTGAGGAGTGAGGAGAGTGAGGAGAGTGAGGAGAACGTGGAGGAGCTCTTGGCAGCCACAGACCAGCTGTCCGTCGTGGCCGTTGTACGAGCCTGCTGCGACTTCCTGAAGAACTTTGCCTGGAGAACTGTGTTGGCATCTGGAGGTTTAGCGGACATCTACGACTGCCCTGACCTGAGACGCAAGACCCACCTCTTCGTCCTGCGGCCATTTGAGGAGACTCTTGGTGTCTCTGAAGAGTTCCCCGAGCTCTCCCTGCAGCAGCTGGCTGCCATGACCAACAAGGACCAACTGATGCAGGACAACACAGTGTTTCAGGTGGTCCTCCGCTGGACCGCCCAAGGTAACTGAGTCACTGTGACAATATTCAGTTTACATTTTACATCTTTGGCATTCAGCCAACGCTCTTGTCCAGAGAGACTTGTAATGACTGTAACTGTAGAATTAACTTAAATTTGTAGCTTCCCAACATTAAGGTAACCTCATAGTGAGGAGCGCAAGAGTGTAAGGGTCATCCGAATGACAGATGTAACAAATAGTCCTGTGTACTTCATCAACAGCGTGAGGAACAACGCGAACAACGAAAGTCCAACGTGGTCACCTGCACCAGGCACCAGGTACCAGGTAGCACCCATGCATTCACACCCATGCTGCTACATGGCTGTGCTGAACGGCTGCATCTACGCCATGGCTGGCTTTTGATGGACTGTGACCCCATTCACAGACGGAGTGAAATGGGGTGGGAGGGAGTCTTTTAGGGTGCTCTGGGCTCAGGCATCTTCTGGTGTCGATTGTCCTTCATGGCACTGTGTGGTTTTAACCACCCGCTGTAGAGCCTTGCGGTCCTGGGTGGTGCAGCCTCCAAACCAAAGCAGCGATCCAGCCAGTCAGGACACTCTCAATTGCGCATCTGTAAAGTTTGAGAGAATCTGGGTGGCCATGCCAAGATTCTTCAGCCTGCGGAGGAAGAAAAGAGTCACTGCCTCACTTTTTTCACCACATACAGAGCACACTGAAATGTAAAACATACTTGGAATATATGGGCCAGTAACTAAACAAAGGATAATGGACAGGCATGGAATGACTGACTGGAAAATAGTAGTGAATAGACTGAAGTACTGTAATGACACCACATATTACTTCTAGTTTCTCACTTTAAGAGACCTGTCCAAAAATGACAAAAATGAATCATTTAACTTCTGTCAACTTCAAATGTATTTTCACCACTGTCTCTGTCCCGTGTGTTTGTGTCTGAACAACCAGATCAATCCATCGGACTGGGATGGTCAGTGAGCACCTAGACCCTGGGAGATGCAGGAGGATGGGCGACTACGACGGCACATGCACTAGAGACAAACCAAAAGGGCTTGAGGACTATTTGTAAAAAAAAAAAAAAAAAATGTATCAGACTTTCTCTAGATGATCAAGAGGACCAGCCCCCCCCCCCCCCCCCCCCCCCCCCGCCCCATCATGAGGGAATCCCTAACGCGTAAACAAGATGACGTAGCAACAAGCAAGATGCTCTCCTCTTGATATGGTGCCCCCTTTGCCTACCCTCTTCTACCCCCTGTGGACCCCTCAGCCAGCATGAGGCTGACCCTGCTGGTCCAGCCGACACTGTGAGTTTGGACCTGGCAGCCAGGGATGAGCAGGGCTGGGATATCCCTGTCTCAAGGTGTCCCGGGCTGATAAGGGCAGCTTGTCTGCCTTATCTCGCCCACTCCCCAGGTTGCTGAGCGACTCGAGGGTTGTGGGGTACAGCACTTCTTAGGGTCGACGTAATTTCTTATGGGTGTTCCCACCGCTCTCGTTCTGCCCCTGTACCCGTCTTCGCCGATCCTAGTTCATTCTATCGTCGGGGGCATCTTGCGCTTACAGCACGGCGATCGTCTCGTTTCGAGTGCCGCAGACCAGGTGCGACTACCTGCATGCAGGTAAGGGTGTGGCCTCTTCTTGGCCTTTTTGACTTCTCTGTAAGATAAGGTTGGGAATTTGTTCCAAAGTATTTTCTCAAATCAGTCAATTTTCAGGAAAGTGAGTGTATTTCATAAAACTTAGGCTTACAATAGTTTGTTCACAATATTTTCTGTAAACATGTTTCACGCATCTTTTACTCATTGGAGGTCAGGGGGATTCTCATGATTAATGGTATTTTTTAATAATTTAGCTGCTCATTTTGGTTCTGTGTTAAACTCTTAGGGTCACAAGGTTACCACTAGCAGTACTAACTACTGCTACTACAGTAGTGTCTCCTTAATGTCCAACAGCATCATTTGTTCAGACGTGGCTCTAATATCTGTTAGTTCTTTATGATTAGCAGTACTATTCATCGCTGTATCATGGGTTATGGTTTCGAGAAAAGTACCAAGACCATGTCTGATGAGAAATCTTGTTTTCTTGTCATGTCTCCTGACCTCTATGCATCTGTTCATAATACATTTCTTCCTTGCAGTTTTACTAAAGCCTTGGGATTCTTCACTTGTTAATTTGCACCAGTTGTGCAAACAAATTCATATGCAATAGATGAAAAAAAAAAAAAGGATATCCTAAAACGTGGATATCCTGAGTAAGAGAGCGTTTCTCTATGAATTCTAATAATTTTATCATAGTAGTTTTTGTTTTACCATAACCTACTGTAGTTGCATGACTGTAACAGTGTAGAATTTACTGTAGTTTTTACTGTGCAGGGGTGTCTGACTGGACAAGGGCGTAACCCAGAGATAAGACTACTACCAAAACCACAATGTAATTCACATATTCTCAACGGATGACTCACTATCTGTCACGAACCGTGGCTCTGAACATCAGACCGACAGGCTCTGTAACGTTAGATGGTGGTATCTTGACAGAAGGGGCCTCAAAAAGACTCGGGGCAGGTCTTACTGGGATCTGTAGTGAAAAAGACCCTCCCATTCGACTTAAGACAGTTGGTCACACTCAGTCACATTTGTGTATTCACTATTATTCATACACACACGGATGCTGTAGAGGAACCTGTCAGACAGAAAAAGCATCTCAGAACCCATGACCCCGACCCCAGTCTCTAAGAAAAAAATAGCAATTTGTGAATATTACTGGGCCCCAGTCTTATCGAAGGAAACCTTTGTATGTCATTTGTGTCAGTTTGTTGATTTGTATGTTCGCTCATTCATTTTGTGTCTTAGGGAATACATAAAAGTAGCTGAGAGTTCAAGGACAGACGATTGAACACCTGAAACACACCAATGGAAAACAATCTAAGTTTCGGGGAGGTTGGCAAAGCTTTTTCTTCACTTCTGAAGCATGCAATGTAATCTAGCGTAGTCCCTGTAATGGTAACAATAAACTGTCTAAAATGTACAGTGTTAAGCTGCAAGATGCACCACAGTCCCAGGTAACTTTTCAAGATCATTATGCTTTAAACCAATCCTTATGGTAAGAAGTGAGGCACCAGTCCAAATCCTCCACAGTTAAGCTGTCTGACAAAGATTAGGTTATGTCATATTTCATTATATTACACTGGGTCTGAGGCTTTTTCATGGAGAAAAATTATCTTGAAAAATTGCCTAGTTTGGCAAATATGGAATTTGATAGGTTTGATCAATCATACAGTATGCATCAAACATAATGTATTCTCCCCTCATCTATGCCTTTTCATCTGCCAACTCTCTTCCATTAATTCTTCTTTGACTTTGCTCTCATCTAGGACAGTGACATGTCGTATGAAGACAACGACTCAGCCTTCCCCTCTCCAGTGAGACTGTGAGTTCCTTCTCAGTCTTTCAATTTGAGTAGTACTGATACTACATACTTTTTTTCTATGATAAGGCCAGTCAATGATAGTGATAAGAAATAGCCTGTACAACACCACCCTCTTCTGGCGGAAGACAGAATAGCACCAATAGCAGAGAACATATTGACCCTCAACTGAGACCCCTTGTTTAATGTTTGCACTTCTCTGTTGTGTTAATTACCCTGAATGACATTTAACAACTGCAAAAGCGGGCTTCTCCAGGGTCCATTTGACCTACAGACGCAATTATGGGAGTGCATTTTCCAAAGAGTCCCAGAGTTAGCGTCGCTTTGTAAGCAGAAAGACCAGCTTCTGGCCTGTAAGATCTGGTGAGACACCGAGAGGGTGTTGTTAACGATCTCTGCTTCTGTTTCTCCTCACCGCCAGGAGCCTACCAGGCCTCTATGACCTGGAGCAGGGGGAGGAGGAAAATGAGAATGAGCCACCCATAGAGGCCATCATCATCCCCAGTGATTCAGAGGGTAAGCAGCTCTAACCAACTGTTTCAACTTTTCAGTCTGTGCACAAGTCACAAATCATTCATCGTCAAAAGGGTCATCAGATTTTCTCTCTCTCTTTCAGCCTATCGGAACCTGAACACCAACGCCAACACAAGAGGGGATGCTCAGGTGAGTCTATCCTCTTCTCTCGGCAGACTGATTGATGGGGTCGTGTTCATTGGCTAACAGCATTGCTTTACCACAGGCCTATGTGGAGTTGAATGAGCTCCAGGGCAGCACTTGGCAGGAGACTAGCCGATGGGTGGGCTACGAGGAGAACTTGAACCCCGCCACCGGAAAATGGAGCCCCTCGCATGTTTCCTACCTCACCTTCAAGAGTCTGATCCAGCTCCGCAAGACCATGAGCACAGGTGACTTGGTGAACCCCTCAGTGAAAGGGTGACATTATCAGGAAATAATCCAAATAAGCTTGATGAAATCAATGTAGCAGACAGAGCACATACTGTATATGACCGGTTTACTGAAAAACAGTCATGATTCCTCTCCAATTCACTCAGGCGCTGTCATCCTTGACCTGAACGTCAGCAGTCTGTCTGCTGTGGCCGAGAAGGTGGTTGATGAGCTGCTGAACAAGAATGAGATACGCAACAGTGATCGCGATGCCCTGCTGAGGGCCCTTCTGATGAAACGCAGGTAATAGTGACCGCCACGCTCGCTCGCTTTCTTTTTTTTTTGTGATGATAATTTTCATAACAATCTTTGCAATCTTTCGTCTTTCCAGTCAGTCTGGGGAGGCTGTAGTCGATCCCTCAGGAGCCATTGAGATGCAAACCTTTTCAGTCACCAAGAAGGTATAATTCATCAGTTTTTTATTCAGCTGTCATCCTCTTATTCCTATTGCGAAATATCACCGTCACTTATTAACATCTGAGAACTAACACTCACTGTGCCATCGTTTAACAGAGAGACACATCTGACAACGTGGAGGCCTCCATTGTCCTGTCAGGTAAGTGCATGACATTCAAGATGAAAGTCATTGTAATTACTAGGGCCTTGAAAGTTTGTGGAGATTAGGATTTTTTTTAATGAATGGATGGCCTCGAAATGGCATTGATTTATTAAAATATAGAACCTAAATTCATGAACATGCCTCAGCTGTCCTAGGAACACTTCACATGCTGAGGGAAACCCTATCATGGATATTTGCTTTGATATAGCAGCAGTTTGAAACGATTTCACCATGATTTCATGACTCTAATCTAATTTTGACCAGGATCATGTCCAATTTTGAATCCTTGGATTTCACCAAACATGACCATTGAAACTCCCTAAAGTTGATGCCCACTTGAGTAAGGGAACCCAGTCTAAGGCCTCTTCTGACCAGCCTGACTGAAAGCGTGTGTATTTCCTACAGGTGTCCTGGACGTGCTGCAGAAGCCAGCCGTGGCCTTCGTCAGGCTGAGTGACTCTGTGGTGATGGAGTCTTCCATGGAAGCTCCTGTTCCTGTCCGCTTCATCTTTGTGCTGGTGGGCCCCAGGCAGAGTGGAATGGACTTCCATGAGAGTGGCCGAGCCATGGGCGCTCTGATGGCTGACTGGGTGAGAGAGAGGAGAAAGTAGGGAGGGAGGAAACTGATAGCACGGCAGCGTGTAGCCTGAACAAATGAAAGGGCACAACTCTAATAATGTATGATTCCCCCATTAGGGAGACATCAGAGCAGCTTTGTTTTGTTTTCAGACTGAGAGTCAGTGTACTGCGGTGAGAGTTAGACCTCATTTGTACCTCTGCTCTCACAGGTGTTCACTCTGGAGGCCTACCTGGCCCAGACTGACAAGGAAATCACCAACGCCATCGCTGACTTCATGGACTGCAGCATCGTCATCCCCCCCACTGAGATCCAAGACCAGGGTATGCTAGAGCCGATCATCGATTTCCAGAAGAAAATGCTGCGTGACAGGCTCCGCCCCGCCGATAGCCGTATAGCCTTTGGTGCCAGGGTCAAAGGTCAGTATACATACAGGGCCCAGCCCAGGCTAGCATCTTAAATTTCAACTGGATGTTATTTTAAACCTCTGTTTATGAGTCTTTGCACTGTTTATGTTTGTATGTTGTATATCAGATGAATCAATCAATGAATCACTACCATATACATTTTAATGCATTAGTATGATTACTGCAAAAACAAGACCATCACCAAGAAGACCGGCAGCCTCTAACGGCCTCTACTCTGCATTTTCACAATGTGTGCCACCAGATTTGATTTCGCAGGAAATCTCCTGGATTGCTTTACGGCACAAACGAATTGCTTTACTGCGCATAACAGTAAGAGGGTGCTATTTTTCCAGCACAAACAGAGCTAAAACCTTCAGACAAACATTCATGGTAGAGGGTGGAATGAGTGAAAGGCTGATTCAAAACCAAGTGGAGACATCTTCTTTGCAACAGGAAGCAACTGGGCTTATGGGAAATGTAGTCTTAATTTTTGAGAACCACTAACAATACCACTGTCATGACTGTGGTCTTATTTGTTTACTTATTTGGTGATTATATCCAAGGTACCACAATTAATATGACAATGATCTGTTGATGTTTGCAAGTATCACATGTTCATGTAGTTGCAGGTGAAATAATAAACGTTAATGACAATTTGGTTTGTTTCTTTGCCCAGTTGAAAAACCCCCAGAGGAGCCCAAAGAGGACCCTCTGGTCCGTACAGGCATTCCCTTCGGCGGGATGGTGAAGGACTTGAAGCGTCGTTATCGCCACTACCTCAGCGACTACACAGATGCCCTGAACCCTCAAGTTCTGGCTGCAGTCATCTTCATCTACTTCGCTGCCTTGTCTCCTGCCATCACCTTCGGAGGACTTTTGTGTAAGTGCCAGACAAAACTTTGGCAGTGTTTTTTTGTTTTTTTTTAATAATCATGAAGAGATCTGTGTATTTTCTGAGGAATTAATTATCCTTGTGATTCTTTGTGGTGTCTGGCCCTAGCGGACAAAACTAACAAGATGATGGGCGTGTCAGAGCTTATGGTCTCCACCAGCATCCAGGGTATCATCTTCTGTCTCATCGCTGCCCAACCTGTTCTCGTCATTGGCTTCTCTGGACCACTGCTGGTGTTTGAGGAAGCTTTTTACTTAGTAAGTTGCATTCCTAGATGGTTAGATGTGTCCAATCTCTGACCGTAATGGCAACATGACGATCACGTTGTCTCATGTGATGTGATAATAATAATTGTCTCACGTTAACAGCATTTTCTATGTGCTGCTGAAGTTTTCATTTGGCACCACAAATTAAAGCACCTTTTTTGCTATTTGTCATGCATTTTCAGCTCAACTATGAAAATAATCTTTTGAAAGCTTTTTCGTCTCATTGCCATAACTATCACCATTGCTCATTCCATACTAGTTCTGCGAGTCCCAGGAAATGGAATACATTGTGGGTCGTATCTGGGTGGGAATATGGCTGGTTGTGATCGTGGTCATCGTTGTGGCCGTGGAGGGCAGTTTCCTGGTCCGATTCATCTCCCGCTTCACTCAGGAAATCTTCTCCATCCTCATCTCTCTCATCTTCATCTATGAGACCTTCTATAAACTCTACAAGGTTTCCTCACCTCATTTTTTCCATGCACTTCATAGCATTGATTTAGCCATTTTCCATTAGCAACCGCTATACCTTTAATTCGGTGTCTCTTTTATTTCTTCATTTTACATTACTTCCCCATCTCCTCTGCCATCTCCTCTCCTCTTGGTCAGATCTTCCAAAGCCATCCTCTGAATTTGAATTACGAACATCTGAATGAGTCAGACAACCCCTTCCAAGTGATCGTCACAGAGTACAAAAAGCCCGGTCCAGGTGGCAACATGACCACTGTAAAAACGGGGGAGTCACAGACCATACGCCAACACTGCTCTGCTGTCTATGTGCCTTATGTTGGGTTGTTTCGGCATTGCATACTCCCTACGTATGTTCAAGAATAGTCGCTACCTCCCTGGCTGGGTAAGATCTACTTTTGCATGCCCGCAGTGGGAAATAGTCCCACTTGCCATGTATTCATTTAAGTGTAAAAGCACCTGAAGAAATGTGTGACCACGTTGCATCCATTGCTCTCTGTCTTACTAGCTCCGTCGCATGCTTGGAGATTTCGGTGTCCCCATTGCTATTTTCCTCATGATCGTTGTGGATATAAACATTGCGAATACCTACACTCAGGTAAGTGCTTTGCATAAACGACGGCATCTCAGGGAAGTTCGTAAAAATCTCAAGCCCCATATCTGTTTACAATGAACGTGATACAGTGTAAATCTTTACGCTTTCTTTAAGATCCTTTCTTCATATAACTTATGTTTGTTTGATATTAATTGCTATTATGTATTCTATGAATTTAAAGATTTATGTCAGCCTAAAAAGGTGGTAAACTCTATTGTTGCAAATTAAACGTTGGGCAAAATAGTATAGTTCACTACTTCACTACATCCCTGTTTGTGAATTTTCCTCTCTCTAAGGGATGGTTGTATCCAAACCATGCCCAGAAATTCATCCCAGATTGTCCCATAGTCTGAGGGTAGATAAGCTAAATGAATTCCACACGTCATCTTGCAGAAACTGGTTGTGCCAAAAGGTGTTAAGGTGAGCAACCCCGATGTCAGGGGCTGGTTCATCAACCCCATGGGAGAACATAAGTCCTTCCCCATCTGGATGATGGCAGCGAGCTGTGTACCCGCATTGCTGGTCTTCATCCTCATCTTCCTCGAGTCCCAGATTACTACGTAGGTGACACCATCTAAATGTCAGCAACGTTTCAGGTCTTTTAGTGAAGATGAGATGGGATTCCCTTCGCTCTCAGAAGTCCCTACCCTCCCTGCTTGTTATCTGAATACTAACTTTGGACCGTCTCTTTGGAACTCCAGGCTGATTGTGAGCAAGCCAGACAGGAAGATGGTGAAGGGCTCTGGTTTCCATTTTGATCTGCTCATCCTGGTCACCATGGGGGGTATCAGCTCTATTTTTGGGGTGCCTTGGCTGAGCGCCGCCACCGTGCGTTCTGTCAGCCACGCAAATGCCCTCACCGTCATGAGCAAGGGCCCAAAGCCAGAGATCGAGAAGGTGATTGAGCAAAGGATCAGTGGGATACTTGTGGCCATCATGGTTGGTAAGTGCTGCCATCTACAGATGCAGACACAATACAGAGAGTAAATTACCATTTTGCTCTGTTAATCATCCATTCACTCTGTGACTTCCAGGTGTGTCTATTTTCATGGAACCTCTTCTGAAGATGATTCCCATGACAGCCTTGTTCGGCATCTTCCTCTATATGGGTGTCACCTCCCTCAGTGGAATTCAGATGTGGGACAGGATCCTTCTGCTGATTGTACCCAAGAAATACCATCCTGCCGATGCCTATGCCACCAGGGTATCCTCACACACCGCCTCCTCACACACACAGTGAAATTACATTGTTCATTTCTCCACTCTAATCATGAATGAATGCAGTACACCCTTACGTCTAGAAACATGTCAGCTATCCCATCTCATATTTTGATAATGCTGTGCCAGGTTCACGTTTCTGAGAGCTTTTATACAATATAATGCAGCAATACGCATAAGCCTATAAAATCAATAGATAATAGAAAGCAATCTCCCTGTTAATTCACGGCGTGTCACTTATTCATGTCATCGCTCTGCTCCTGAGTCCTCTGTTAACTCTCTCTGGTATTGTCATCTCTAAAGGTGAAGACACTACGGATGCATCTATTCACTCTGATCCAGCTCATCTGCCTGGGTATTCTGTGGGCTGTCAAGATGAGCCCCTTCTCCCTGGCGCTGCCCTTTCTTCTCATTCTCACCGTCCCTCTGCGCATGTTCATGACCGGCACTCTCTTCTCAGCAACGGAGATGAAATGTGTAAGTATCCGTCTGGTACATTGTCATACACTCACATATAATAAGTTTCCTGTATCCAAGGTTGCATATTTTTTTCACGCCACAGGCGGGACGTGACCGAATGTGTAGAGAACCCCAGAGGGGGTGAAATTTCATTTTCTTATACACACTAGGTGACATGTAGGTTTCTCTGTTGTAATTGGATGCAATTCTGTTGTAGCTGGATGCGGATGACGCCAAGGTGACATTTGAGGAGGAAGAGGGGGTGGAATTGTCCCAGCTAGCATGAACAACACCATATCCTCCATAGTCTTTTCAATGACAAACTTTCAGATGAATTTGATACTTTATTACCAGTGAATAACAAATTTGAAAATTGTTTATCAGGTGCCTGCAAAAATATGTGTTAAACGACTCTTTATAGTTCAAAACTGTTTTATCATTATTATCTTTGGTACCACTCAGTTTAAGAATTGATACGTTCTTCCTGTGGACACTTGAATCAGCATTTGTGAACATGGACCACTCACTACCAAACCTAGAACCCAGAGAACAATATAACCCACATTATCATTAAGATGCACTACCTGGAGCTCTACCCGTGACAATGAATGGGAGGCTGACTTTTCCGTATCTTCCCGTTTATTCTCTTTTCATTGGTGCGACATCACAATTTTGGGCCCATGATAAACACTTCTGTCTTATTTCTCTTATGTGAGCATAAGGTATGGTAGCAACAAGGTATGTTCACGAAGAAAAACTGAGCTATTTTATGGTACAGGCAAAACATTTGAATTCTGGAAATGAGTGGTATTTCCCTTTAAGGTCTCAGGTAAAGTAGTTATATGAATATTTTTTCTTTCAGTGCATAAGTATAGCTTGGAAATGACTACTGGTGCTGTAGACCTACCCATGTTATGATAATATATAATGTAGCCTAACCTTATCTGCACTAGTGAAGCGACGCAAAGTAGATCTATCCATTTTTTTCAGATGCATAAATAATGCATTCTTATGGGACTATCACATCAGTAATTTCTCTAGTCTTAGTTTAAGTTATTATTCTCCAACTTTTTATCTATCTAATACCTAATACATTTGATAAATCGTGTCTGTGTTGACTGAACGAAGCTAAGCATTGGATTACTTTTTGTCTTTGCTGTTCAGTTCACATATGGATACAATTTGTACATATGCAGATGAAGTATAATTACTTCTGCTTCTGAGTGAGGCTTTCTTGGCCATATCCTAAAGACAGGGTGTGTGATTGCTTTTGTGATTGTAAAGTGTGATAAACAGTAATGGGTGGGTAGTGGGTGGTGAGACCTGATTGTTTGATTTGATAAAAAATAAGTTGTATTAATATTATGATGAGAAAAATGTTCTGTGTAAATGTAGCCTGTGCTTTTTTGGGTCATCTATCATATATTTGTGTGCTTGGAGCACTGTACACGTTTTGAATTTCACTTTATTAAAAATAAAAACTACTATGCCTTTAAAGTTCTTGTTCTTGAACAAGTTTCCTTCATTCACAGCATCCTCCTACCACTTTATCCTAGAAGTGAGGGGAGGAGAGGAGGTTCAATTGGACCTCTGAGGTGGCTGCCACTCTGTGCTGCCTTCAAGTGCTCCCCATAAGATCCTACTTCCTAGATCTACTTCCTAAATACAAGTGCAAATAAAATGCAAGCGCATTTACGTGCTTTTGGTCGGAAATAACAAGAAAATAGACCCTGTTACAAAAGCAGTTTTTAGTGGCTGAAATCAATCATGGCTTTTTTAGTGTTGAAGTCACAGAACAGAGGCAAAATGTGCACCAGGCATTTAAATTTTTGAATTTATTAAAAAACAAAATGTGATTAGTTAAAAGTTGAATAAAAGAGTTCAAAATGGAAAGGTCCAACAATAATAGTATTTATATAGAATGCCAAACAATAACATAATACTGAAATGAATCACTTCTACCATCAATTGTTGATAGGCCTTCCATGCTCTGCGCCCATTAAACGTCACATTTCGGCTACTCGGATATGGTAGAGAATCTCCACTTAGCAAAAGTAGTTATTTGCCACTTTGTTTAGGTTGGTCAGGTGCCGTCAACATATCATTGCGATATTTCCGACAGCACCGGAAGGCATCATTGTTTAACAAGGCTGAGTGCCCATTGGAAAGTCATTTGTTTTCCATGAATCCAACTGACTGGATTGGGCGGCCAGGGGTTCCGCCCACAAACAGACAAGGTGGAGTTGAAAAGAAATAACATGCTGGGGCAAAATGAAGCTGTCAAACGCTTACAATTTGCCAAAAGGAGTTTCGGTCTATCTGAAAAGGCACGGATTCTGCTCTGTACCAGATTCTTCTCGAAAGTGGTAAACTGACATTAAAGTAATGACGAGAATTGAGAATTAAACTTTTCCAAAATTATAATTTTAAGTTAAATGAACATAGTAAGGACCATATGAGATAATGACAAATAAGTTCCACTAAACTGATAGCACCATTAGCACAACTTTGGCTTTCATTAAAGTCTATAAATTATTCGGGGTGATAAGTTAGTTAGATCGGCTGGCGATCGGATAGGGTCGGCCTCCGGTGAGGAAAAATAATGGCCTTCGGTTGTGTTCTGAAACGGTGAGATCGGAAGGAATGTGGATGTCTCCGCGTAGGAAAATGGTTGGATGGAGAGAGAGGAGCTGCTGTGCGTTGAGTGGAGGGAGACAGCGAGTGAGATGGAGGCGGGGGGGAAGGTCCATCTCTGCGGGGACTGGAGCCCTGGACGGCGCAGTGCTGGCTAACGTTCAACCCTCCCCTTCTTCCTCCACAACGACACCGAGACTCACGCCGACAGGTAAGCCGCCACAACAACCGCCTCGTTTCACAATTCTACGATAATAGGCGATAATCGACCCCGTATAAGGCATTTTAACCGCAAATATATACGTGTAATATGTTTTTGTTACGCGCAATGACCGTTACCCTCCTTGTGCTAGCGAAACACGCCGACTGCTCTGGTAGGGTACAGACGAGGTCGGCCATACCGAATGTCTTGTCCTCTACAGCGGGGAAGAAGCTGGCTGTAAGAGCCAGAGGGAAATGCGGTATTTTCTCAAAATTACATCCGGCCTCTGCATGGCATCCAGCCCCCTTTCACCATAACTCAACCATTCGTGCTGAAACCAGGCTATTTGTGTGTGAAACCAACGGTTATTTCCGCGCCGAGACCTCCATGCGGTTGTTGTCGGAACAGCCAGCCGCCTCTCTCGGTTAGCCATCAGGGATCTCGGTTTAATATCTCACCGTGCAGAGACTCGCCCTCTCTCTCCCTCTCTCTCTCTCTGTCGCCTGACTAGCCCAGAACCACCGACGACCGAGCTTGGAAAACCCGCCTTCTTGTTCTCGCTTATGCTCTTTTGGATCGAGTGAAGGGTAGTCTGCAACGCCCTGGCTTTAATTTTAAGCTCCGTTTTTCTGTTTGCAGTGCGCCATTGGACCTTGTCACGGTAGGTTTCCTTGTAGAGCTGAAGCATGGCGGACCTGGAGCCGTTTGTCGCGCCAGTGAAGCTACTCTGTTTCGGATGTTAACATGTTTCCTTTGAGGTAAAGCGAATTGAATACAGTTGACGCTCGGTAAATGTATGTATACATTGCGAACGACGAGGGTTAAAATGTATAATTTTAGTAATGTGGCCAACGTTTGTTATACGGTTGTTACAAATTATTTTCCATTTTACTCTTTCTTCCTGCGCCTCCGCAAGTCCTGGCGACCCACCGCCACGATATTTCATCTCGGAACATTACGCCGAATTGTTGAACCTTGTTTGTCCACAACCCACCGAAATTATTATTAATTCAAACACACATTTACGGTATGGTTGTTGCTGATAATTATATTTTAAGTATTTGTTGTAAACGACAATAAGTATACCATCAGAAGTTCTTCACGCGGAAACGAGTGATTTTGTTTTTTAATGTAAGAGATCTTAAGGTTTTGTGTGTTTTTCACATTTTGAAAAAAAATTACATGAAAATGCTCTTTTAAGCTCCATTTGGCGCAGCAGCTTGCCCTTGGCTATGGTAGCTTAGTAGGCTACTCAAGCTCTGAGCTCCCACTGTTTTTATCATCCATATGTTATAGTTATCCTTAAACTGAAATTACACTAGTTGTTCAAAGAACCGCAAATTTTAAATATAACTGCCATTTGGCCATATGAACGGCGATTCTAACAATTTCAAGGCAGCTGAGTCACACGGTTGAAACTGGAATAGACTGGGGGCACCAAGGACACGATGAACAACAAGCAGCCGCCATCATAGGAGCAGAAATCGGCTACGCCTCGCTGAAGAATGCATTTGGTTGTGCTCTGAAGCCCCAGCATTAAAAGCCCAAAAAAGCTGAATAAAGCGGTCTGGAAATGTATATGCTATGAATTTATTGACTTTGAGCGAATATATATATAATTTTCCACGCTCCAGCCCGAGTAAACTATGGAGAAGATTACAGGTTTGCATGGCGGAGTCGGATCCGTGCTCCGTCGGTGGTGAGGCGCCTGTGTAGAGTGGCGCATTTGGCTGCAATGTTCCCAAGCCACCATTCCCCCTCGTCGGAGACCGAAAGCAGATCCCCCATCCGTGGTCAGCTGGTCGCCTACAGCTGCCTGTCCGTCCATGTCCATTCGCTTCCTCCTTCCGTGGATCCTCCCCAACCTCCGCTGCGAGAGAAAAGCCTCCATTACCGAGCGGACCATGCGAGAAAATGGTCGCTCTTGTGCGCCCGGGATACTTTTGTTGTGGAATAAGAACATTGATAATACGCCAAAATCCGTCTGACAAAACTACTCGACGAAGGCTGCTGTTGTAGCAGCTAGTTGTGCTAGTTGAAGCCCTCCGCAGTGTTATTTGAGATTTGAAGCCGTCACGAGCAATAGCCTATGTCTCACCATGTAGCGTAAACGTTTAAGGGGCGGTGTAATGAACATAAACCATTATGTCGAGGCACACTTTAATTCAACGGGTTGAAAATTAAATTATTTTATTATCTCGTAGATTCAATACTGTTGTTGAAAACAAAACTAGTTTTCTTTGACAAATAAAATGATATATATATATATATAAATAAAAAACAATTCAACATTTTTAAGTGCTGTGATTTTGTAAATACAATTACAGACAAAAGTGGCTGTAGGGGGCAAAACATGAATTTATAGTTAGGTTTTTACATTATGTTACACATTTAGAAGATTATATTACTATGACAATTACTGCTAACTTGATGTTCGGTGCTTTTCTTATAGATAGAAGACAGTACACCTACAGATGAATGGAGAAATGGAGACAACGACCCAAGAGCGAGGTCTGATTTTGTTCCACACTTGTATTTGTGCAGATTTTGTATATTTTCAATATTCTATCCAAAAGTGTGTACTACTTGTTTGTAAAGGTAATACAGTAATACAAATCATACCCCTTCCTTAAAATAACTATATTAATCTTATAATACATTTTAGATGGTTACTATGCAAATACCACAGTAAGTCCATATAGGATTATTATAGGTGGTACCATATGGGTTTTAAAAACTACCATAAAGTACATTAAGGTTGCTATAAACTTAATATTGAGTGCCAAACACTAAAAATACAAGTAATATTTGAGGGATTTTTCATTTTGATGCAAGTAAGTTAGTTATCAGTTTAGTGATGTGACTGTTTTCTATGACTAGTATTGCAGATTTTCAGACAGTTGTGTATCAATTGTGGCTTTGTGTTCTTTCTGTTGTCTTTATCTTATCACAGTGTGGGCACAGGATGACCTCTTAAAACTGCTGGAATCCATGAAAGTGGCCCTGCCCCAGAAGGACTTGACTAAGTACAAGACATCAGAGTCCCACCTTGACTGGGAGAAGGTGGCCTTCAACTCCTTCACAGGAGAGATGTGTAAACAGAAGTGGCATGAGGTCTCCAAAGAGGTAGGCCAGTCTATGGGATTTTTTTTTTGATTGGATGATGATGTGTTATTGTTTCGTTGTTCAAGGCCAAATTTGGTGCTGTACTAAGTATTTGTACTATGTGTCTGCCTTCCCCACAGATACGCAAATTCCGGACATTAACAGAACTGATTTTTGATGCCCAAGACTACATCAAGAACCCTTACAAGGGCAAGAAACTAAAGGTGATTTTAAATGACGCATTAGGTACCAAGGCAGTCATCTTGCATTACTCATGGGACAACCAACTGTTCCTTCTGAGTGGAACTCATAAGACTTTTCACCCTCTTTTCCCCCACAATAAACAGAAACACCCAGATTTCCCCAAAAAGCCCTTGACTCCATACTTCCGCTTCTTCATGGAAAAGAGAGCCAAGTATGCCAAGCTGCACCCTGAGATGAGCAACCTGGATCTAACTAAAATCCTCTCCAAGAAGTACAGGGAGCTGCCAGACAAGAAGAAGGTCAGGCAAAGGGACCGATGGGGGAGCTGGGTGGAAACCAAGCAAGAGAGATTGTGTAATTTGACTTTGATATTGGTTGTTTTTCTGAATCCATTCAACTCTGTTTTGTTTTTATGACCACAGAAAAAATATGTCGAGGACTTCTTAAGAGACAAAGAAACGTTTGTGCAAAGCATGCTGAAGTTCAGGTAATATACTAGTATTTCAAATGAATTATTACTGTGGGTGGTTGGGCGGGTGTGGGTGTGGCTCAAGCGTGGTATCATCAGTTTCATTCAGCTTCATTCACCTGCACTTCATTAGTTTTACTTGTAGGAATGCTAGTCACGTGTTAATGTGTGTATGTGTTATTTGACTGTAGGGAACTGCACCCAGATCTTATGGAGAGCATGACCAAGAAAGGTTCAAACGTGCCAGAGAAGCCCAAAACTCCGCAACAGCTGTGGTACAACCATGAAAAGAAGGCTTTCCTCAAAGGACACCCAGATGTGAGTCAGGGTGTTTACAACACCTCATACACAATACAAACTCTCCTGCGCCAATTGTATGATTCCACCGATGTTTACTTTCTCTGTCTGATACCAGGCGACCACCAAAGACATTAAAGACAGTCTTGGGAAACAGTGGACACAGCTATCTGACAAAAAGAGACTCAAATGGATCAGTAAGTCCCTGGAGCAGCAGAAACAGTATGAGGTGAGACTATGTTACACCAGACTCTTAAACGGAAGTGTCGCAGTACAATTAACCTCCATAAAAGACTATGTCAGTAGGAGGGCTCTCATCCTCGTGTACTCTGTTTGTGCTGTATTGTAGGAGACTATGCGGCAGTACATCCAGCAGCACCCAGAGGTAAACATCACCCACGTGGATATCGCCAAGTCCACCCTGACCAAGGCCGAGAGGCAGCTGAAGGACAAGTCTGACGGCCGACCTGACAAACCGCCCCCGTGAGTCATCTCCACAACTACGCCGCTGACACATCACCGTGATCACAGTTCCCTGCCACAACATTACGATTTTATGTGAGTTATGTGACCACAATGCCTGTGTGTATGCTTTCAGGAACGGTTACTCAATGTTCTGCGCCGAGTTGATGTCGAGCATGAAGGACGTACCCAGCACAGAGCGCATGGTCATGTGCAGCCAGCGATGGAAGCTGCTCAAACAGAATGAGAAGGACGGCTACCAGAAACGCTGTGAACAGGTCAGTACAGAAACACAGATACAATCATTTCATAGATAAAAAAAATGTTTTAAAGTCCCTCACATTTATCTAAATGAAGGCATTTTTGTTTTTCAGAGGAAGAAAGAATATGAAATTGAGATGAACAGATTTCTCTGTGTAAGTCTTTTTGTTTCCATTTCTTCATCTGTATCAAGGTGCACAAAAACATTGACAGTTATGTTTTGGAATTCAATACGGAGTATAACCAACAACAGTATCTACTCTCTTAATAATAATAATAATAATAACTATTATATAAGTACTTATGGGTTACTTAATTGGTTGAAATCAAGTAAAGGCAAATTTAAAACTTCTCAAAGAGTCTATCATCATTCATAAAAGCGATCAATTTGACACCCACTATTTATTTCTAAAACCATGGCCAGATAAGAAAGGTTGGAAAATGGTCTGTAGTTTTCCAGGAGAGTTGGGTCTAGAGGGCTTTTAAAGAGGTAGTTGAACAATTGCCTTTTTAGTAGCCAATGAGCAACTGATAACGGATAAAATGTGTGGACAAAGAGAATCCAATACTTTAAGGAATCTAGTAGGAAGTATGTCCAGGAAACACGAAAAGGGCTTAGAAATTAGAAATGGAGGTTCATTTCTAGTCAACTTGAGCTGCTGACCACTTTGCTTTTCTTCCTCTTAGTTTGCGTGTCACTGCTTTCACTTTTTCCATTCTTTACTATACTTTGACTGTGCCCCTACCTAATGCAAACAACCTAGTGCTCCTGCACCTTTATTGCCACAGCGACTCCTCATATGTTGTTAACTGTGCTGTTTGTCCACCTGTAGAGTTTGTCAGAGGAGGAGCAGCAGCGGGTCTTGGCTGAGCAGAAGATGGTAGGTTTTAAGAAGGGCACTGGAGCCAGCAGTCCCGCCTCCAAAAAGAAGAACTCTAAAGCAAGGGTAAGAACCAGAGTGGAGCAACATGTTGGATTCAGTTAATCGTAAATAAGATGTGTGTATACCATTGTTACCACAAAATATGAACTATCATGAGTCTAGCATAGTGCATTAAGCTCAGATCCAATTCTCTACGTGTTCCATCTTATTTCCTTCATTGCTGACCAATAAAATCTGAAGTCGTTACTCTGAGGTTGTAGTATCCCTCGCTGATATTCCACTCCTCTAACACGTAGGCCAGCCCAGAGAAGCCCAAAAGGCCCATCTCAGCCATGTTCATCTTCTCTGAGGAGAAGCGTCCCAAACTGCAGCAGGAGCGGCCAGACCTCTCTGACAGTGAGCTCACAAGACTGCTGGCACGCATGTGGAATGAGCTGTCAGAAAAGAAGAAGGTACACCACTTAGTGCAGCGCAGTATTACACACTAGGACAAAGACCCGGCCAGTGGAGAGTAGAGTGGACCGACGGAGGGAGTTGAGCAACAGGGAGGACTAGAAATCCCATGTTTTGTGATAGCTCTTGTGTAATGGGTATTACAATTAAACACAGCCATATAGTACTGTTCTTTCAGTAACGGAGGTTGTCAATTCAGTTTTCTTGTCGTCTTGCTCCTTCAGGAGAAATACAAACGCCTAGAAACGGTCCTGAAGGCAGAGTCGGTGAAGAAGGAGAAGGAGGATCGTAGTCGTCTGCCAGACCCACCCAAGACCGCACAGGACATCTGGCAGCAGAGCGTCATAGGAGACTACCTGGCCAGATATAAGGTATGCACATGACTTTTGGCCGCTAGGTAACTTTTCACTCAGTAACTAACTAACTGGGTGAAAGTATTATAATAATAACAACTAGAAAAGTATACTGCCTGGGTTCAATTAATTAGTTAATACCTGAAAAGTGTTAGAGTTTGACAACCAGACGTCATCATTCACTTTCCAAAATTAAGTTGTATGGGGGGGGAAATGGAGAAAGTATAGAATATCAAAAATGTCATACATCTGCGTATCTCCTCATGCTGAAAGTATGCGATGTAGGTAGAGATCAACGTTTTGGAGAGATTAATAATAAATAGTGGGGATAGCATGAGTATGCTAGCTTTCAGCACTCCTAATGATATTAAGAATGAACCAGATTTGTATATCACGTAAGCCGACAAAGTGCTGCAAAATCCAAAGAATTAACTATGGGCTAACAAACTAACTTTTCTGCTATGGTGTAGACAAACATGTAATGTACACTAATGCTGTGCAGAGCGACCGGCCAAAGGCACAGAAAGCAATGGAAGTAACCTGGAACACCATGGAGAAAAAAGAGAAGATCATGTGGATCAAAAAGGCAGCAGAGGACCAGAAACGATATGAGGTAAGAGGAAATTCAGCATCTGCTTCAAGAGGAGCTTCACACACACCCCTACCTCTGTAGACCAGTGAGAGCTGACTGTTCTCTCACCACTCCCCCAACAGAGAGAGCTGTGTGAGATGCGTTCGCCTGCCGCTGCCATTGCCTCAGGGAAGAAGATGAAGTTTGAGGGCGAACCCAAGAAACCACCATCGTAAGTTTGTCTCGTCCGACTAGTTTGCGTTGTCTGTCTGTTTAAGCCGCTGAAATGTCTAGGTTTTGATTTCGGACGTTTTTTGACCCTCTAGAAATGGATATCAGAAGTTCTCTCAGGAGATGCTGTCCAACGGAGAGCTGAACCACCTCCCAATGAAGGAGAGGATGACTGAGATCGGCGGCCGCTGGCAGAGGTTACCACAGAAGGAGAAGGATCGCTACAAGAAGATAGCTGAGGAGAAGCAGAGGCAGTACAAAGTGCTGCTGGAACAGTGGCTCGCGGTAAGTGTTTGAGAAAATGCCTCTTGGACACTTGAATGACCTACAATAAAATCGTTTTTATCCAACCTAATCTTCCATGTTTCCACAGAGCCTGTCCTCACAAGAGAGAAACACTTACAAAGAATACAATTCACAAGTAAGTCAGTCATTTCACACTGTCACATCTAGTCGGCCCATAGTGCCATCACATATTGGAGCAGTATGATGTAGTTGTGTAGTGCTTTCCCCTTTTGCATCTTTCTTATTTTATTTTAATTTATGTGAATGTTTCTTTATCTCCCTCCTCAGAAAAGAAGGACTACAGCAAAGCCAGGAGGCCCCAATGCCAAAGTTAAGGCAAAGCCCAAGAAGTCTGTGAGTTTCTACCCTGTCTCATTCCTCTGTTTACTGTCACGGCACCGACTGCATCTGAAAACCATCTAGTCATGCTGTTAGCCAGACCTAAATATCTCTCTTCCCATAGGATTCGGAGGAGGAGGAGGAAGATGACGACGATGATGATGACGACGAGGATGACGAGCGAGAGAAGGCTTCCTCCGAAGGGGATTCGTCCAGCGAGGAGGATGATGAAGATGACGAGGATGTGAGTGCTGTTCGGCTCTTTACTAGCATCCAGGTATGAAAACAACAAATGGACACTGAATAACCTTTTTTTGTGTGTCTGTGTGTTAATCTGCTTGTAGAACGACGAGGAAGACGACAACGAGGAAGACGACGAGGCGGAAGACAAGGAGAACAAGTCCGAGGATAGCAGCAGCGAGTCGAGTTCAGGAGGGTCGTCGGACTCTGATTCAGACTGAAACAGGCCACCCGTGTCCTGAGACAGACTGAGCAGCGCTGAGCTGAGCCAAGAGTCCAGGGAGCTCTGCCACTGTGCCAACCCTGCTCTCCTCCCACCACCAGAGGGAGCCCCTGCATCGCCTCGTCCATTTCACACTCACCCACTTTCTGTTGCCGTTCTGGCGATCTTATTCATGGAGGGGGATCGTGCCCGTGTGTCCAAAATCTGTTTCATTCCCTACCCTGCTGCGTCGGTCATCTCACAGCCCTGGGCGCTGATGTTACGTCAAAGAGAGCATCCCACTGGCTTGGTGATGTTGTGAACATTTTTACAGTTAGCTTCAATCTTGAGTTACAGGTCAGTGTGATTTAGGGGTTTAATGTCACGGGCGATGAATTATCCTCCGGTGTTTATTTTTTGTAATGAGTTAAGGACAGGTCCAAAATGTAAGTGGGGGAGTTGTGAACAGGCTTCATAGAGCCAAAGAACATTAGTATGGTGGATTACTTCGGGGTGGGGGGTTGCGGGGTACTGAAAAATTGCACTCTTTAGAATGTTTTGTTTTATCTTTTTTCCTGAACGTTGTCGTCTTCTCAATTTCTGATGTAGGTTTTATCATTTGGTTCTTAAAGAGGTGGTATTTTCAGGAAAAATCAAGCCATTATGAATGTCTTTTGTTGCTGAAAAATTTGAGAATTTGCTTCTCACCCATGTTTCCACTTAAAAGTTAAGATGTATTGCCTTGCATCTGTCATTGACAGCTGTCAAATATCAAAGTTAACTGATGTGTCTCAATACATAGACATGTATTTGTTTTTTGGGGACATTCAGGAGATCTTTGTTAAAGTCTGAAACAATTCTATTTGACTCGGTTTATTCAGCAATTTGGAAGGTTTGTCCTGGCCTGTTTAATAGTTTGTAATAAACAATGTTTATTGTGGAACCAGAGCAGTTCGTCATTTAAGGGATAACATTTGTTTTCCACGTTCAGAGCAGTTATGTTCTGCTCAATCTGAATATTTGACTTATTCTAAGAGGGTTTTAAATGAATTTGTTATACAATTGGTGTTTGTTTCTTCTTTGAACCATTGTTTTACATTTGATTTACGGTTGATTTGATTAAATGGTTCATAGGTTTGTTTTAATTGTCAAGAATTGTGTTCTCATCCATTTAAAAATGTGGATTTTTGAACTTATGAATGGTTTTCCCATGTAATTTTCTTACGTTTGTTTGTTTTGAAATTTAAATGGAACTGACTGTAATCCGTTTGGGTTTTAGTCTGATGCTTATCCCAAAAAGGTGTGCACTTAATGTAAATCTGTCCCTCTGTGTGTGTGACTGAGTGTATGTGTGCACATGCATGCATGCACAAACGTGTATATATGAGGGTATGTGTGTTGCTTTGCGTTGATGTGTGCTGTTGCTGTATTGTTTGCATACTATATGATGTGACTGCAGCGTGCGTGTATGTGCCTGTGTGGGGACATCACACCAACACCATGAATGTAGATATTGTTTCATCTCTTTTTTTTTTTTTTTTTCCTTCCAAGGTTCTTCAGTGATATTTCTGCTCAGCGCTGTCTTGTTATTGGTTACTTGGAAGTGGACAAATGACAGACTATTTCATGATTGTAGTTTTTGTGTCTAGAGACCGATGACTACATGGCAACTATCATTTACAATAGTCTATTAGTGTTGGACTGAGTTTGACCATTATGAATTCATCGACTGAAACAAAACCAGCGTGGACTATTTATATAATTTGGGGAGGGAATGTTGAAAGTGATTTGCAACACTGGTTGGTTATGGGAGTTCATAAAAGGGATTTGGGGAACTGAGTTGCCAATGAAATTGGGGTAAATACTGTTTTTTTTGTAAATATTGCTTTTTGTA
Source organism: Hoplostethus mediterraneus (assembly GCA_034670385.1). Lineage (NCBI taxonomy): Eukaryota > Metazoa > Chordata > Actinopteri > Trachichthyiformes > Trachichthyidae > Hoplostethus > Hoplostethus mediterraneus. Next base: position 2,480,984 of record JAXDDW010000034.1, on the reverse strand, counting down.
ATGAGTGGTTTTTGTTTTGTTAGTACTTAAATTTGGCAAACCCTCATCAGTTTCTTCTGAGGCCAGTGAGTCCTTTACTCACAGGGGAGAATCTTTCATTTAATTCACCTATTTTAGTTATTACTTCTCTCCCTATGTTGGTTTCTTTGTAGAAATATCTAAGACAGCAAAGCTTTACAAGTTTGTACTGCTGATCATTTGACAAATATTTGATGTTTTCTATAGCTGAGGGTGTTCTTATGTCCTTGCAATTGAAGTATTTGGGCAAATAAAATATGATCTTTAACAGTTAGCAGTATGTGTTCTTCTATCTTTATTGTTTGAGAAAAGGATTTACATTACATAACTAATTTGTAATGCAGTAGTTCCCAAACTGCGGACCACTGGGGAGTAGTTCAATTTCACTGTTACTTCATTTTTTAGAAGTTAACCCAGTGAGAGAATGTGGCAGAGCAGCCTAGCAGTAGTGAAATAATACCTTTTGTACATACTAATCCAGCCACTTCAACAGGTAGGGCTTTGGTGACGCAGTACAGTGAGCCAATTGGAGTGACCGATGTTGCAATGCGCTGCTCACTCAACATAAATGAACAGATCCACTCACATACTCTGGTGCTGCACCTGCAGTCTATTGTGTGTGTGGCTGTAAGTGTGGTGAACAGCTTTATTACTTCTTAGTGTGGTGGTACACGACTGCAGACATCAATGGGCTCATCCACAAGCATATCATGAACAATGAGTTGACTCACAAGCACTTCATGGTGAGGTAATGGTATCGTGAGTGATGAAATACTACAACAACACAGATTCAACTGATATCATTAAAACAGCTACAAAAATTGTCCAACATGGAAGGTTATAAGTATAACAGTATAAGCAAAGGTATCTAGGACTAGATTACGGTGTGTGTAATTCAACTAACTTTCTGTACTACAGTGGTGGGCCTCATCAGCAACAATGACGAAACAGCGTACAGGGAAGAAGTGGCGCAGCTAGTGGGTTGGTGCAAGGACAACAACCTGTCCCTCAATGTTGACAAGACACAAGAGTTGATTGTGGACTTCAGGAAGACTCGGATCGACTACGGTTCCACTGTGGAGAGAGTCACCAGCACCAAATTCGTTGGTGTGTATATCGCCGATGACCTCACATGGTCCCTGAACACCACCAACTTAGCCAAGAGGGCCCAGCGGCAGATGTGTCATGGTCTGGGGGTAGCCTAAGCAGTGTGAGGAGGGGTTAATGGGGCTCAGCTGTAGCTATTTTGTTAATCAGGAGAGGAGTAAGGATTGGCTGAGTCCCACTTAAAAGCCCTGTGTTGTGTGTTGTCTGGGTGTTGTGTGGATTTTGGTCCTTTTCATTCGACGTCCAGTTGCATGTGTCTGTGTTGCTGTTGGCTGCTACTCCGATCGGAGGAGGAGAGGCCTCCTGATCAACTGATCAAACCAGCTCAGCAAACATGTCTTAAGTGGAATTGTCAAATCGGCCCATAGGGGGTGCCAAAAAGGCCACATGTTGTTCAATCAAGTGTACATTTTTGATTATGAATTTATATTTATTTATGAATGTTATGAAATGTAAACTGGGAACTGATGCAGCATATCTGAACGCTAGACTCTGTTCAATATTTTGTCTCTTTCATTTGAACATGGTGTACCGTCTATTTTTTGTGTGAACTTGCTGGTGCACAGTGTGTGTGCATGATAACTCCACAGATTGGCTGGATCAGTCATTGTCCCTACCATCGATCAAAATGGATTTGAGGTTTCCAATACAGAAACCAGGCCCTACATGGCTGGAGACCACATACTCATCCGTGCACTCACTTACACAGGAGGAATCACTAACATGTTATTGGATTGTTTCATTGACACAATTGTAATTACTCTATTAGTGGTATGAAAATGACTTTTTATTTTTATTTCAAATCCATAACAGGGTGTTAAAGGGTTATCTTTATGGATACTATTCAGTATTTTGAACATTCATCGTTGATCCCATCCATCTAGTGTAGTAACAAGAAAAAGTCACCCGGCACCACACCCCACCCACTTTTTCCTCAATTCTATTAAAGTGAAATTAATTTTAATAATAATAATAATAATAATAATTTATCAGAGAGTACATAGATCACTACATTATTATTGTACTTAATATGATCTTGGTGTGAGGATGCTGTCTGGTTGGATTGTCCAATCAAAGCAACAGTGCTTGGTGGATTATGACATAAAGACTCATGTTGAACATAAGTGTCTGAGATGTGGATTTTGGTCATTGTACTTTTGCAACTGGATGAAGAACAATGCGATTTAGGTAAGTCAGTGGTTTTCCTCTTTGATGTAGCAAAGTGTTTGAGGTAGGTAGTAGATGGGTAGTTAGGTAGGTAACTTACAAATGTTAACTCATAACTGTAGTTAGCAAACCTGTCATTTAGCTACGTGAATTATGTTGAAATGTGGCAAGATAGATAGATAGACAGATAGACAGATAGATAGATAGATAGATAGATAGATGATGATAGATGATGGATGGATGGATGGATGGATGGATGGATAGATAGATAGATAGATTCAATTTTGAACAACAAGTTAACATTGAGGGTTAACTGTTGTGTTAAGTGCATGGTAGCCTATGGATTGAAGTAACATTTCTCTCTATTTTCTCCACGTCTCCATTTTCCTCTCAGTTTTCCTCCATGGCAAATGTCAAAGACAACTCACCTCCCACTGCAACTCCCCCTACCCCCACTACCTCCATTCCCCAACTCGCCTCTCCTGCTAGCCAGGTCTCCTTCACCTCCAGTAACTATATGTTACTGAATCACCTTGGAGAGGGGGCCTATGGCAAAGTGGTCAGATGTTTCAAACTGGGCACCAATGACATTGTGGCCGTGAAAATAGTAAAGGATGACGATGTGGCCAAACATGAGGTGGGCTACTTTACTGATAAAGATTGTTTAAAAGATTTAAAAGATTTGCTGTGGAACACGTAACCGTATGTGTTGATAACATCACCATGTCAAACTTGTCATGTATCCCTAGGTGTTCATGATGGATGCACTAAGAGGTTTGGACCCAGACAAGTGTAACATTGTCAGGTTTTATGAGACCTTCCGGTTACAATCTCAAACTTGTCTGGTGTTTGAAGCCTTAGACATCAGCCTCTTTGATTACATGGAGCAGAGAGAGTTTACTCCTCTGCAGTTAAATGACCTAAGGCCCATCGTCCAACAGGTACAGATACCATCAGATAGAAAGTAAATTCAAAGCTTTAGAAATGCTCCACTGTGGTTCAGACTCTATATTCTATGAACGACTTTGTACTTGCAGATGGCCACAGCATTCAAGGCCCTGAAGAGCATCGGAGTGATCCACACAGATCTGAAATCAGATAACATTATGCTGGTGGATCATCTGAAAGAGCCCTTCAGGGTGAAGCTGATTGACTTCGGCACAGCCATCCTGAGGTCTGAGGCCAAGCCAGACGAAACATGTCAGGTCCTTCAATACAGGTGAGATCTGTAGAAACAAGGATCACCACTCTCCTGGAGAGTGCTTGCAGTTTCTCACTTCTACTGTAAGTAAGTAGCAGAGTGTGTGTTTCCTGTCCATACCTGTGTGACAACCTCCTACTGATGCCTTCTTTTTTCAACACGCCCCATGTTGTATTCTTCCTCAAAACATGACAATGTTTCTCATTTGGTGTGCTGCTGTTCTTCCACACTCAGGTGTCCAGAAATCCTTTTGGGGCTCCCATATTCCGAGGCCATCGATATGTGGTCCCTGGGCTGTGTGATGACAGACTTGTTCCTCTATGAATATCTCTTCTCTGGGCAGTGTGAATATGACGTGGTCAGTACCTTACTAGAGCTGGACTCTCTGTTCCCTTTCTACACTAACCCTTAGCTAGTCTAAGACCACACAAGTAATAAATGCTGACGATCACAGCAAGTAATAAAACCATATGGAGTCCTGATAGTCTAGACTGATGTGATCCTGTGTTTTGCCTCCAGATGCGATTCATCGTCCACCTCCTGGGTCAGCCAGCAGACCACCTTCTGAATGCTGGCTTGAAAACAAAACAATTATTCCACTTTTCATCTGAAGGCTGGACGCTCAAGGTACTATTACACCGCTTTTTTGGCTTCGTTGACCAAATGGGATTTTCTCTTGAACATTTTCTTCCCTATTTAAAAAAATATATATTGTAAGTATCAGTCAATAATTGAGCGAAGGTGATAAGAGGTATTTCAAATACACTTTACCTTCTTTTAGACACCAGAGGAGTACACACGTCAAACAGGCACCTTGTCCAGTGACGACAGGTGCTACTCATTCACATCTCTGGATGACTTGACAGAGGTAGGTAGTCAAGTAGGTGGTAGCTGCTGAAGACATGAAATTGGTTGAATTGATGACTTTCATCAACTATTTTGTGACTCAGGAAGATGATTTGACTGAATTCCAGTTAAACTTTTCTTATCATTTCCAAATTTAGTTGAACCTGGAGAAAGAGGACAGGGTTGAGGTTGATGATAGGAGGCAATTAGTTGACCTCCTGAAACAACTGCTCCACGTGGATGCCAGTCAGAGGATCACACCTAGTGAAGTCCTCGCACATCCATTTATCACAATGAGCCATCTCACCAGTGGCTCCCACCACAGCTCTCAGTAAGTGTGTGTGTTTGTATGTGTGGTGTGAGTCCTTATATTACTGCACATAGGTTATCAGACAAGGGTAGGCACTGTACGTGAATGATTCATAAACTGATCAACTGATCGACTGATTGATTGATTGATTGATTGATTGGCATGCTTTGACCAATGGGAAGTCCTGCTGCCTGGCTATGAGCATAATGTTGTGAGTTTGTCCTTTGGTAGCAGTGAAGCTCCGCCCCCTGCCATCACCAGTGAGACTGTGGATGAAAGAGAAACTCAGCCCGCAGCATTTAAGGCCAGCAGCAGTCAGGCTCAGTCCAGGTCCAAATATAGGACCGTGGTTGATGATCGGTAGGTGTTGGTCCATCCTTCTGTTTGCCTCTTTCTGATTGCCTGCTGGTGCAGGAAGGTACCTGAATGCAACTTTTATATGTACCACATTTGAGGTAGCAGTATATGTTAACTGCATGTGTCCTCATCCATCAGTGTTAGTGTCTCTGCAATGGAGATACAAATACTGCTCTTTTAAACTTGTACGTGCTAATGTTGACTGTGTGTGTGTGTGTTTAGCCCCCAGGCTGTTCTGGACAAGGTCTCCAGCTCCCAGGAGTCCCTCAGTGAACTGGTACACCTGACTGTGACAACTGAGGGGAGTCCATCGCTGGACACCACAGAGGTATAGGAATCACTGCTTGCTCAGCGTGAAATATACGTTAGCAATAATGTACGGTTGAAAATTTGACTCAACAAGGGATGAATGTGATTATTGTTAATAATACTAATCATCTCCTCACAGGATGGAGCTCCAACAGCAAGCCCAGCTGTGGACAACCTGGTCAACAGAAACTCTGCTCACTCCACATATGGTATAGGATTTTCACCTCCACTTGTGTCTGAATTGTCAAGTCCTTCCACACTGTAGTTAATTCCATCAAGGTGGCTTGAGGCATTGACTGTCCTCTTTTGATTTTCAGAGGTCAGCAAGCCCAAGAAGAAGAAGTGGAAGGGAGTCCGACGCTTCTTCTCCAGGCTGATGAAGGCATTTTGCTGCTGCGGTGCATCCAAGGTCGCACCTGTGGAGGAGTTAAGTTCTCTGTGAAGGTTTTTTTCTTGCAAAACACCTGAGAACTACACTCAGAAATATTCACCCACCTGTGTTCTTAATTTGAAGTCAGAAAAGATTTATAAAAGTAAATATCTGATTGAATGTGATAGCAGCCGCACACAAATATATTTGCTCAGATTTATCTTTCTTCTTGAATATAATGTTCTAGTGCAAGAACAACTCAGTGACTCAACTAGTGACTCAGTTCAATAACTTGTAATCACTGAGTTGTTCTTGCACTAGAACATTATATTTAAAACTAATATTAATATATTTCAAGTTAGCAGCTGATATCACTTTCATTCAGATATATACCTTCAATAGGGCGCCGGGTAGTGTATATTTTCTGAGTGTAAAATCCATCATCAAGTTCTCAGGTGTTTGGATAGAAAAACCTTGATAGGTGGGCGACACGGTGGCTCAGTGGTTAGCACTGTGGCCTCACAGCAAGAAGGACATGGGTCCTCTCTGTGTGGAGTTTGCATGTTCTCCCCGTGTTGGCGTGGGTTTCCTCCGGGTCCTCCGGTTTCCTCCCACAGTGCAAAGACATGCAGGTCAAATTGGCCTGAAAGTGATTGACAGAAATAAACCCAATATTTCAAAAACAAATCCACTGTTGTCAGTATTAGTTATGTGTTTTATACTAGATTTTATTCAGATATAGTTAGTAGAAGTGGAATGTTTCTTTCAAACGGCACACAGGTATAGAGACAGACTCTCTCCCTCAAACGTGTGCACATGCAACACACACACACACACACACACACACACACACATTTAACTTTTAACGTCTTTTTCTGTTCTATTCTCTGTGACATTGGTCTAGTCAAGCTTGTCCTATTACAGGTTTAGTCAGCTTATCAAGTGATTTCTTCAGCCTACAGCTACAGCAAGGAAACACTGAGATGCATAAACTGATGAACCAGAAGACCAGAAAGGCCCTTTATTGTATATTAACACTGTTAATGGAGAGGTAGCTGTACATCAGGATGGGGAGGGTGGGGATTTGTAGTTCTATGTGGAATCTTTTATCCTTCATGCCTACATGTACTAGTGTAACACCCTGCCCTCATAACTAGCTTTTACTACTATCTGTTTGGGTTTCCTGATTTGAAGGACGGGGGCAAGTATTATTATTTCCTGACTCTGTTCCAATGTAATTAATAGTGAACTAAGAATTACTCTTCCTATATGTATAGCTTATCACTTTATTTTAATAAATGGTGGTGCCTCTACTTAGTAAGGTATAATGAATTTAGGTACTACTTTATAACACAAATAAGCTGAATTAATACATTTACTAATGCATGAATCAACATGAATTCATGAACTATGAGGATTTCATGACAAATGAACATGTCATACCTTGGTCACCATTAGTTTAGTGGTTAGAGAGTCCATCCTGCAACAGGATGACCTGGGTTCATGCCCTGGTGAGTGCCCTTGAGCCCAAGTGCCCTTGAGCAAGACATTGCACTGCTCTGACCTTCTGACCTTCTGTGGAGGGAGGCAAACAGAAATCACATTCTTATTCTAATAAGATCTAATAAGTTCTGCTCAGAGATTTCACTCTCCACTGTTAGAAGAAGAGAAGAGCAATTTATTCGCATTTCGGGTGCACACATGCACCAACACACACAACACATGCAAGGGGGGAAGTGGCCGCCGAAAACAACACACACATGCAGGTAGGGTGTCCAAAATGAATGTATCCTCTGCATTCTCCCATCCACGCCGACCTTCCTCCAGGGGCAGCCAGGAGCAGTGAGCAGCCCTCTTTTGTCTTTCGGCGCCCGGAGACCAATTCCAGGTGTAGGTCCTCATCGTGGTCAGGGACAGGACCGCATGTTTTTAGATGGGGTTCTTTATAGGAGATTCAAGATTCAAGATTGAAGAGGTTTATTTGTCACATACACACACAGGGTGTGCAGTGAAATGAAAAGACCCATTCAAGGAGGAGACCCATGTGAGCACGGGGAGAACATGCAAACTCCACACAGAAAGCCCTGTGAGGCCGCACTGCAAGCACTGCGCCATCTCCCCACCAACAGTAAAGATATAATAAAAAACCCTGGACTCTATATCTATATGGGGATCCTCGACCTGAAGACGTTTAGGGAGCCTTGACCTAACATTATGATTATGAGGAACCCTACTCAGCATGGCTCAGACTCAACTAACTGATCGCTGAAAACGAGCGAAAAACCTGTGTTCGTTCATTAAGGTCTAAGCGGAAGGAAAACCTGGCGTCGCCGGCTATGGAAAGCCGATTGGTTTCATAGCCGGTCTGCGTCAAGCCCATCGGAGATAACCAGAAGACCGGAAAAAGGCGATGTTGCCTTCAAAATGAAATCATCACTGGGAGCTTTGCATTTGCTTTACAGAAATCTCAGAGCAACAACACGTGGCCTCATTATGGAGGTCTTGGATAATTGTCCAATATGGCCACCAGATGGTGAGTTGTGTGACCCGAAAGCCCAACTCATAAAGCCGTTGCAGTCTGATGCAGCGCATCCTCGTCAATAAGGGTTTTATTTTGAAAGCTAATACCGGAACTTGTATATTTAAATATTGAGGGGAAGTGACAGTGTGGCCTCCAGTGCGTCAAGCCGGGTTGTAACGTTACCTCGCTTGCCAGCTGCGACACTACTTCTAAACGGGGTTATTCGTGTAATAAGTTGTTATTATAGATGTTGCTGTAGGCCTGGTTGACTCTGGTGATGTATTTACATAGACTGACACGGTGATGCCGCCTCTCACAACAACTACGTGGGTCGGGGTGAGTTTGCGGTATGACAGGGTAAGAGGAAACAGTCGGTTTGGGTGAAATAAAGGAAAATTTAACGTTACAACACCGTGTCAATAGTATTTCGCATTAACAAGCCACAAACACTCTTCTTTTGTCTCAAACCACTGCGAAGGGAGTCTTGGCTAGCAAGCTAACGGTCACCAAAAAACAGTGAACCTAACCTGTAAACGGAAGCGTCGTGTTTGCTAATAAACTGCCATTATCATTAACGTTGTCGCTACAGTAATAGTCGCTGTGGAGTTTGCTAACATATTTAATGGTTGTTTTAGGTGTTAAACATTAACTACCCGTGCTATGTAACGTTATGTGGTTACAAAGTCATTTTAATGTTACTAACGATACATCATCTATTCACCTCACCTGTAATATTACTATAGGGGCTAATAGTGTGTCTGGGGTACTCAGTAGTGAGTTTACCACGGCCTTAGTTTATGTTGTATTCGTTTACGGACTGAAATGTACATATCTTTATTTCCTGTAACGTTTAATTCATGTCACGATGGCAGCTGATGTCTCTGACACCAGACTGCAAAGGAAATTATCTGTAAAAAGGATTAAGCTACGATTTATATGTCAAGCGTTTTCTCTCCTTCCCCCTACAGAATGAAGAGAGATGAGCATCAGGTGTTTATAGCTATTTTGAAAGTAAGTATTTTAGGATTATATTGATCCACTGTATTTTCCGCTGTGTCTCCCGACCTTCTCATCAGGGTATTTTTTTTGTCTTCCAGGCCAGTATCTCATTGCCTTGCAAATCAAGATTTCCCATACAGTTTTTCAAATGAAAATGGAGGATATGCCCCTGTCAGGCCCGGACAACACCAAGCTAGAGGCAAGTGAATAGACAAGGCACCGATGCATAATTTCACATTTCTTCATTATTGTCTCCAAAAGTCTTTATCTTGCAGAGGTTTTGTATTTGGAGTTAACATATCTACCTTGTATTGTAGGCCTTGGTTCATGACATCTACTCTGACCTGGTGGAGGATGCCTGTTTGGGCCTGTGTTTTGAGGTACATCGTGCCGTGAAACAGGGCTATTTCTTCTTGGACGAAACGGACCAAGAGAGCATGAAGGAGTTTGGTTGGTGCCACGGCTTCCTGTTTGGTCTGGTTCCTCCCTCTCCTTTTGTCTTCGGTGCCTTTGCTTATGTGTCCTCCTTCCTCTCATAGAAATTGTGGATCAGCCAGGAGTGGACATATTTGGGCAAGTGTACAATCAGTGGAAGAACAAGGAGTGTGAGTGCCCCAACTGCAAAAGGTTCATCGCAGCTTCTCGCTTCGCCCCGCATTTGGAGAAATGCCTGGGCATGGGTCGCAACAGCAGTCGCATTGCCAACCGCAGGTCAGTCAGCAAAGGTCATTCGAAACTGATGTTTGTCATATTCGAAAATGCGTGTGAGCATGTGATCAGGTCTTTTATTTCCCCCCCGCTGAACAGGCTAGCTAGCAGTAACAACATGAGCAAATCAGAGAGCGACCAGGAAGACAATGATGACCTCAATGACAATGACTGGTCGTATGGAGCAGAGAAAAAAGGTGAGCACTTCAGAATCTCTACTGTAAAGATCAGTTTGTTTATGAACATTTCTAGATGCCGTACTCACAACCCTTTCTATTTCCCTGTTACAGCCAAGAAGAGAAAGTCAGATAAGGTATTGCATTTTTTACAACATTCCTTGTACTGCAGGATAAGATGTACTGCAGGATAGATTTTTTTTTTTTGCTTTTTATGTTCAGTATTTGCTTGGTTTTACATGCAATACAAGCAAGCAAAAAATATCCTTTTGTCTCTGTTAAGTATCCTCTTGCATTCTTATCGCAATTTGAATCTAATGTTTTTGGTTGAGGTCCAGAGTTGATTGAATATTATTTTTCTTGCAGAATCCAAATTCACCTAGAAGATCCAAATCTCTAAAACATAAAAATGGTGAGTCCATTTTGAAAACTCTTTTTCTTAAACACGTTAATGGCCCATGAAGTAGAACCTGCATATGGGAGAGCAACAGGAAAGATGGAATAAGGAAAATGGTCAACTGAGATTGGTCATGAGTCATGACCGTGGTCTAATCTCATATTATTGCAAGTGTGTTGTACACACCTTATTGTTTATAAAGAAATGGTGATCACACAATTGAAGCCAACAATCATGGTTTTTAAATATTGCCTATTTTTTTTATTATATTCCATCTGGCATGGCATTTGTCAACTCAGTGTATAGTCTAATATGCCAAGACACCCTCGTGTGGCCTAATGCCAATAATAGAACCTTGTGTTTGTGTCTATTTTGTAAGCTTCACCATGTGTTATACAGTGAAATTGTCACTAATCTTCTGTGCAGCACGTCTTATATGATGATCATTTACCAGTGTATTGATGAGGTTTCTTGTCCAGAGTATGGTGTTTGAAATGTTTTTGGGGTCTACCCGCTCCTAGATGTTTTGCTCTCTGGTCTGTTCAGCAGTGCTGGGGCCCAAGCGTCACACTGCGGATCAGGAAGTGAGTTATGGACACCTGCTATGCAATACCAACCGCACCATAGTGTAGATGAAAGGCCAGGAGCGATGTATAGGTTATTCAAGTAAAAAGCACACCTTTTTAAGTTGGCCTCATTGAGGGTTCGGGTTAAGAGGATACACAAGGACCATAAGATTGGAGTTCTGCTTTTTAATGTGGATCATGGTGCACAGCTGAGGAGCTTGTCAAATATATATAACAGACTAACAGTGATGTGCAATAAATCAGGGTATGCTGAACTTTTTATTTGACTATGGGTAATAATTAACAAATGAATAAAAATATTTTTGTTTTAGTAGTGACATGGATGAGGTGAGTGAGTGAGTGAGAGAACATCTGTTTCAAACTGAAATGCCACTTGTTAATCGTCATTATGTCCTTTATACTGTACAGCTTTGTACTTTGTACTTATTTACACATTCTGATTATTGAAGCTCTCATTTGCCTTGTTTGTTGCCTTTTTGATGTGTCTGTCTTGGTTGTGATCATCACTGCAAATGAGTTGAAATAAATTAAACCAATAAAATTATTGCTCACCTCCCCTGGAGGTGCTCGATTGTTATTGTCTTACCTTGACATTTTGATGTTTTGCCTTATTTTTGCAACAGTCATTTGTCCGGTTGTGGATGGGTCAAGTTTCTGTTTTGGCACTTGAATTTCCCCAGAAAATGTTCGTATTGTTATAATCGCTGATTCAAACCAACCGGTAACGGTAACAAGCTATGAAAATGTTGAAAACTTCATGTAATAAGGAGATTCCCTGAACAAGTCAAAAATAACAGACTAAAACTCAAAATGTCAAAGCATTCCTGTAAATAAATAAATTCAGGGACAAATATTGTCTCAATCCAACATTTTAAACATCTATTTTCAGCAGTAATATTTCAGTAGCAAATTTATAAACGGACAATCACTTTCTAGTGACTAGCAGTTCTGTGCTTTTTCTTTTTCAGGTGAGCTTGGTAGCAGTGTCAATACAGAGCCCTACAAGGTGAAATGTTCCTCCTTCCTTCATGTTACCTGCAAGGTCCACCTTGTACTTACCTCCAGAGTATTGACAAGTCCTCTTATATGTCCTTCATTACAGTATAACTACAACACTGGCATCAGTTATGAAGCATTAGGCCCTGATGAACTGAGGTCCCTTTTAACAACGGTGAGTAAGTTATCAATCCACCCAAGCATCCAACTCGCCTCTATCTTCCTGTTTCCTAGGTTGTGCAGTTATTCCTACTTATCCTATAAATAGTTATGATACAAATGTTGACAATCATTAAGTAATGATTGTTTCTACAGCAATGTGGGGTGATCTCTGAACACACCAAGAAGATGTGCACAAGGTAATGACTATAATCCACTAACATACATAAATTGACGGTGATGAAACCTTACCGCTCTTTCTGATATGTAGTGTAGAAGTGTGATGAACCAGTTAACTCTGCTAATGCTACTCTAGCTAATGTCCAGGTAACACCTTGCTCTGGCCTTCCTCGGCTGTTATTGTATGTTTTAGAAGTCTGACCTCTGAGGTCTGTCTCAGTAAATCCCTTGGTTTGTCGTCCCAGGGAAGCTTTGGCGTGAAAACGGCTCTAGTCCTCTGAGTCACTTAAAATAGTTGCATGTTTATGTGAAATCTCAAAATATGGTCAGTATGATCATGTATGTTGGGACTAACTTATGGGTACACAAGTGGCAACTCAATATGACCTTCTAATTGAATTCCATTGAAATGTGCTTTGAGCTCATCTGGACCAATTATTGGCTTGTTGTTCCAACCAAAATTAAGTAACACATTCTGCTGAGAAACTACAGTGCCTAATGACTACGGCACTGTTATTTTCTAATTGGACAACGGAAGACCATGTCAGTGACCAGCCTCTTTCCTCCTCTGCCCCATGTGATTGGTCACTGACTGTGTCTGTTGCAGTCTGTCCCACGTCCCTCGTTTCCTGTGGCCATGGGCAGCAGTGGGTCAGGGATTTGTAATGCCACCTTGTGTCCCACCAGATCCCAGCGGTGTCCCCAGCACACGGATGAGCAGAGGAGGGCCGTCAGGGTGTTCCTCCTGGGGCCGTCCGCGTGAGTGTGCCCCCCCCCCCCCCCCCCCATTCCCTTCTTTACTACTTCCTCTAATCCACCCCCTCCCTCCTAGAGACCTCCTCAGTGGGCAGCGGTGGACAACCAGAAGTGTAGAGACTGTACTAAAAACCGCTGTTCAGAACTTAGAGCTTGCTGTGATCCTCAGAACAGAGTAATGCCAGTGGACAGTGTTGTGAATACTGTGGTACATATGCATTCTCTACAGGCAATACAAGTAACGGTTCATCAGCTGCTTACGGCCATTTTGAATGACCAAGGCATTGTCGCGACTAATGTCTGACAGTAGTGTATATCATAGTTCAAGGGGCTGACCTTTTGCCTCCTCCTACACAAGTCTCTGGCTAACACTCCCCACCATCCTGTCCCCTTGATTGAGGGTGGCCTGTTATTGACACAAACAATGAATTTGCATTTTCACGAGACAGACGGGTAAGCCAACAGAAACGTCTAGTAAAGAGGTGATACATCACAATGCAAAATGCTGTAATAATACAACTGCTTTGGCATTTGCTTTTTTGGCTTGTTTTTTTTTTTTTTGCTTTTGCAGCTGAAATGTCTTGCAACTCTGGTCACCCGCTCTAGCATTCTCCACTGTTGGGCATTGACCAATGAAAATGCGTGAGAGAAAGGAATGTGTGGGGAGTAGATTAAGAATATCTTTGGGCAAGGAGATTTTATTTGAAAACAAAAGTATGGGTCAAACAGCCGATCAACACCCCTATCAACTCCCTACAGATATATTATGGTCAGTAAAATCTTACTTATTGCCCCTTCAACTCCTTTCTTGACTCCACGTAGCAGGGCAATACAAATAGATGACCATCACTAATCTGTGAATTAGCTGCTCTTGGTCTGACCTATGTAGCTTTTGTGTGGTAGGCCATCGCTGCCCGATGCAGATGCTGTGGTGGAGAGTGACAGCTATGACATTCCAGATGGACAGACCCTGATGAGCCGCCTGCAGTGGGAAGACTCCCCTGATATTTCACCCACAGACTCTGCCTCATCTAAAGCCAGTAAGGAAATTACATGCAATACACTGGCAGTCCAGTGTATTTTTCCAGTGTGTTTTTTTTCTGCTATTGATGATATAATGGTTAGAGCATCTGTCCCCTCTTCTGTTTCTGTCTCTCTCACAGGCACCAACCATTCAGATTCCAGGAGGCCCAAGAAAAAGAAGAGGGCATCTCTTGGTTTAAGCAGCAGCAGTGGTGGTGGAGGAGGAGGAGGAGGAGGAGGAGGAGGAGGGTGTCCGATTGGAGGTGGCAGCAGCAGTTCTCAGAGTAATATCAGCTTATCAACCAAAAAAAAGAGGCCCAAACTCTCAGCACCCTCTATTCCAAGTATCTATGATGACTTAAACTAGCATAAGCCCCCCCCCCCCACCCACCCCCTGTCTCTCCTGCATCGTGTCCCTCTTACCATACATAGGAAGAGAGCAGGCATGGACAAGACTGGATGAAACCTGACTCACTAGACACATTCAACCTTTAAAAAAAGTATGGTGTCTCCATCTTAGCCTCTCCTCATATATGATATAAACACAATGTTTTAAAAATTGTGATCAGCCACAGAGTCCAATCAGGGTATCCACGGGTCCTTAAATCGTCTGAAAAATGTAAGGCCATCAAAAGCATTTAAATGTTTTAAATATAGCAATCATAGGTCCTAATTCTTTCTCCCTGCCTATTTATTTTTAATAAAGTGTCATTTTGATGCAGCTATAAAATTAGTCGGAGATATTTGGTTGAGGGGGAGCTGGAAGGAGTCGGTTTCCTTTTCTTATGCTGTATTACTTTATTTGCACTTCTGGTTGGTCACATTAAGTTTGACCTACAAGCATGTCCTCTCTTAGACTCATACAGGACAGGGTTAATATGCCAAACATGTTGAACATTTCATTTCCTGGTTGTCGTTTTTCTTATACTACTTATTGATACTTTCAGAGCTTTCATTAGCTGCGTTCAGTTGGAAATAGTCTGTTTTTTGCCAGCTTTTATTTTGGTTGTTAAATCAGTATAATTTAGCTATGTGGAACCTGCAGACACCCTGCCGGTGTTGTAGGGCATGTAGGGCCTTGTCCTACTCTTTAGGCTGTGTGTTTACCTTTGCTTTTGGGGAGGGGAGATGGGTGGATTGTGACTGTTTTAACAGCAACACTTGACACATGTATACTTGAGTACTCATCGGTGGCTTTTTAATGATAGCATTGTATTGCACAGTGATGTGTGTGTGTGTGTGTGTGTGTGTGTGCCTATATATGCCTACCTGTGTTTAGTGTGAATGTCAAGGACAGTCGATTGTTATTCCTGTTGTGTGTTTGGTCGGGTGGATTTGTCACTTAGTGGGCGTGTGTAATCATTTATATTTTCACATAACTATGCATCCTTGAATGTGACGTTTTTGTGGCAGTGTGTATGCCATCTTAAATATTTGACCTTTTTTTTGTTTACATTGACCAATATATTTAACTTTTTAACTGTGTCACTGCGTGTCAAGTGATGTGTATATTATTTTCCTGTACACAAGTGTACATGCAGATTTTGATATTTGTATTTGATGAGCCAGTGGGATTTTTGCGTACGTGTACATGTGGTATGTGTGAGGTGTAAAAGGAATCATGAATCGAATGAATCTGTCTCCAAATATCCCATACGCATTAGCACCTCCATTTTTTTGTCTGCAGAATTTAAGGCTAAAATGCTCAAAGTCTAATAATAGTAATTAATAAGTAGTACATGCATCAGTTAGTTTCCAAAGGATACTGTTTCACCATTCTTGCAACCTTGATAGTTAATGTCTTTGACGAACATTTTTTGTCATATACAGTCATTGTGTTTGCATTTCACTTATATACATCAGTTAGTGCATAAAAGGAAAAATCTACCCAAAAACATTCAATTTATGTTTCAAATTTGAATCATGACGATAAATCTAAAAAAAGTTGGAAGACACCGTTTTGGCTTTTGGATGCCAAGTTGGGTGACTTCTCTGTTATCAAATCCCAACATTCCCTACAACCCTTCTTTTCAGTAGTCTTGTGACGTGCACCCTAAAACAATCATAACATTACCCTTAAAAGACTTTGTTCCAGTTCAGATTCTCTTGCCACCTTTCGTGGGCAAAGCTAAGATTGGCCAATGTTTCTATTGTGGCTGTTTGTGTATGTGTTTTGTGTCTTGATGAGTGCAATGACAAAGGATGCAATGTTGTGACTTTCCAACATTTTTTCATGCACAAGCACGTTGGTGCATGTGTGAATGGCTATTGTATATGAAGATAATGTGATACATAGGTTATTTTTCTTCACTGCCATGCATACTGATGTTTGTATATAAATAAATAAACGCAAGCACTATCCAAAGACTGTTTATTCCACAAACACACGGGTAGGATAATGGCTATCTAGATAGCTAGTGTTGTCTTGTTTCCCTACCTGCTTGCTATTTTATAAAAATATTAGCACATTCAATAAAGTCAGCAGGAAACAAAGATTTAGTTTGAAATGCTTTACTCTGAGTCAGCACTGAATCCAGAGCAGTCCAACATGGATAGGAAGGCGTAAAAGGGGCTCCTAGTGCTTCTGATACGTCACCAAGGTCCCCTCCGATCTTCAAGTGCCAGATGCAGATTCATCTGTTTCATTCTATCATTTTATTTACATTAAATACACAATATTTACAATGTCTCAAAAACAGTTTTTATTTTAATGACTAGTGACTTAAATTAGCCTATTTTGAAATATCCGCATAGAGTTCTTCAAGCAACAAAAATACTTGGAAAATGTCAGCCTTGCAGTAAGGCAGCTGTTACAGTCCATATTTGATTACCCAGAGGTCACATCATTCAAAGAAATGGAAAAGAGTCTAACCAGCACACAACACAACAGTGAGTGGCTCCAAAAGTTCAAATTTCAAAATTCTTGCATCGATCACTTCTTATTTTGCAGTTGTTTTTCTTACACACAAATGCACTTCTCCAAAACACATCTGCAATGTTCACAAAAGTGAATGAAATAAAAGTATGTGTCAATGACACACAGGAAAGCATCATCCTAATCCTCAGCAACAACCAAAGAACAGACTAGATAAAGCCACAGAGAGTGGCAAAACATAGCGGACACTGAAATGAGTTTCAACCACTGGGTCAAGTTTTAAGGTAAGCAAAATTACAGCTCAGTAACCTGAACTTCGTACAAACATACATTGCAGATTATTATTTACTCCACATATACTGTACAATCTCTCACATGGTACATGCAAACACAGGCATACCCACACGCACACTGTAGCATCCCAGTCAGCTACGAGGCATCTGCACCAAGGCCCCTTTTCATAAGTCCCTGCCTCCCTGCAGACGCCACCTGGTGCTGTTTGTTTTTATTCTACCTCACAAGAATACCAACATTCAAACATAAAGACTACCTTCTATCGTGATGCATCTGCCTTCGCTCCCTCTCAACGGCTGTGCATCCCAAAGATGAGGAAGCTGAAGAACACAGTGACTCCCACGAGGGAGATGGTCGCGGGGGCGGTGAAGAACTGCCTGTAGTTGATACGGAAGTACCAGACTACAGCCAATATGACCACAAACACAGGCACCACCAGGCTACTGGTGCTAAGGGCCAAACCTGCGGCCCTGAATCCTCCAGAGACGCCAGTACCGACTCCCGAACTTGGAGATGGAGCCCCTTCTTCTGGACTGGCCTCACGCAGTGCCTGGGAAATGTGGCAGTGGATCACACTGTCGTGCGTAATGTTTAAGGACAACAGAGTCCTTTTTGGATCCTGCAGCAACTGCCCTTGGTAGATCAATTTTATCTGACGCTCACGACCTGAGAAGTATTTGCTAGAGGAGAAGAGAGAAAAGAGCCATCAAAAACACAAGTTATGGCTGAGGTCTCTATGTGAATGTTTGGGGATGCTTCACTAACCTTTTCAGTACGCCCACTGTATCCTGTGGCTTTAGGACAGCCACTTCCTCTGTGTCATTTAAGAACTTCAACCGAACAGAAATGGTAGTGGTGGTAGGGGTGGAGGCATTGCTGGACAACACTGGGATAAGCTTTGTAACCTTTGTAACCATTTTATCCTCCTCCTCCAGCTCATCGTCCTCTTCCTCGTCCTCCTCATCGTCCTCTTCCTCATCAACCTCATCATCCTCATCAGTATGGTATCTACCAGCATGTGGTTGCTTGCTCTGTATGTTCAGCAGTAGATCTGTCCCAATCCCGGCAGCTCCTTCTCCTGTCCCTTCACTTTCTCCCCTCTCAGACCCTGGCTCTGCCTCCTCTGGCTTGTTCTCCTGTGAAGGTGGAGGGGTTTGCTGTTCGGGTGTGTCGGCGCTGGGAGGCCCTCCACTGTAGCTGTCATGGCCTCCCAGTCCAATAAGAGAAGCATGGGCCCCTACAGTGAGGATGGTGCCCAATATATGGTCTCCCCGATCAGCCACGTGTGTTGAGAGCCAAGCCAAGACCAGGGCCAAGACGAGGAGCAACACACCACCTGTTGCGGTCACCTCATCTCCCATCCCATCCAACATGGTCAGTGCACACACCGCCATTTCTGTTCTCAACACCTTTAGAAGACAACATGAGAGGCACAGGACAAAGATAAGGTATAGGCCAAATGCAACACTGTTAAAGCAATCAACAGCCTAGACCTGATGTGTAGCATCCTCTCTTATAAGGAAAGAGCGTCACATCAAACCCCATTCATAATCCTAGCTATCCAATGTGGCCTTATCTGTATGTGCATACCTCATAGAACATGACTTTTATTGGTAAAGCTCATCCACCAAGTAGCACTTATTTCAATTAAATTTCAGCATTTAAAATTGGCTCATATTGTTTGCTACCACCCACCACGGTGTATTTTGGCGTGAACAGGCGAACAAATGCTAAAGATTAAAACTTTATTGAAATAAAGGCTTTTTGGTGGACTTCACGTGTGCCGAATTAACCAGTGGACTCAACGTATTCAGAAAAGGTATTCAGTTATGTTTTACTAGGTATGTATGTTTTCTGATAAGCAAAGCCGCATTGTTTGCCAAATCTTTCAATAGAGTTTGGCGATCCGGGCTAATCTACAGCCGTTTCCTTTAGCTGTGGAGCTACATTTAATCCAGCAAGCTAACTTTAATTGTGGCAGGTTGAACACTATTTTGTCATGACATGTTTGTCAATATACTTGCCACTAAATCTTGCAAATGAAGCCGTTGTGCCAGCTAGCCTACTGTCCTGGCCAACTTGTTACCTTCTAGTTTGTGTTGATGTTTCTAGCTAGGAGTTAGCGAGCTAGCATGCAAGCTACCATGCTAGCCGAAAAACAACCTTCGCCTGTTTACACCAGTCGTTGTTCAGTCTGTTTTGTCGCAACAATTTCCAAAATGGACGCACGCACTTTTCGTGTAAACGTCTGCGCGTTTAACTTGTACAAACTTACATCTTACCAACTAACCGTGTAATCAAATCATGTTTAAAGACGCGCTACAATGCTAGTTTACCAGCTGCCCGTTATAAACCACATAAACACACGGTCGGCGACGCGGCGTGACGTCATCACCGGTGTGTGGCACGGGAGGGGGAGCGCTTGTTTTGGAAACTGGGTCACGCCTGTTGCTCCTGACCAGACCGGAGCAGACATAATCATAGTGGTACTCTGTGCGTGTGTTAAAGGTTATTTGGTGTGTAAAAATGTTTGTATGTATAGCTAGATGACATTCATTCAAATTGTGTTGTGGACAATGGAAATACATACATACAATACAAGACATATAATTTGAGTGCGTTGCTGGCAACATGTCATACCTGCAAGCATATCCAAAATATTATACTGGCCATTAATTTACCAATATATTTTTGGCAATTTTTTTTGTATATTTTGAAATACATCTCTGAACATATTCTACATACAGGTGAAATACATTTCCCCCATAGCGGCAGTGAATTACAGATAGAAAGCAAAAGCATCTCATAAGGCTAGGATTAATGGCCACTATACATTTGCTTGTGTGCTTCTTACAGATTGCTTATAATGAAGCTGACCTTCACATACACAGCGTACCTCAAATAAATAATGTATAGTCAGAGTTATTATTGATAACCTCTTTCACATAGAAAATTCAGTGATGTAGAAATTCCATTAATAGTTTAAAAAACTCCATAAAAAATGTCTTTCTTTTCTAAACTTAGGTGTACATAAATGCGTGGTGACTTTTAACAAAGCAAGTGTGATAATAATAATAATAATCCCATGGGAAGTAAAGTTGCATTTATTTGGATATTCTTCCCAAAATTGAATCTGCAAATCTTTTCTCATAGCGTATTTGTTAGAGGAAAAAAAACAATAAAAAGATGATTATGATCTAATGTCATCTACAGGAAATAATGGATGTTTCTGATGCTGCACCATGTTGGTAGAGAAGGCACTCAGCATCGTTTCAGTGCTATGGACAGCCACTGCATTCATCGGAGCGTCCCATCACTACAAAGCAGCAGATAATCCCTCACAAAGCCAGGAATGTCCAGTTGACTGATTGCTGAGTGGCACTGGGCTCCTAGGTGCTGGCGTAAAGCACAGCGACAAAGGTGCTGCAGGGACCGAGGCTGGCCGCTCAGCTGACGCACCGAGTCCAAGAACGACCGGTGTTCCTGAGGTGGGGAGGGAGGACAAAAAACGCTAGAGTTAGTGAACGGGACGGGAAGGGGTGATTGAGCGGTGCAGTGTAGGCTCACCTCATGCAGCTCAGCTGAAAGAGAGTCCATCCAGTCACAGGCAGGGATAACGCTGTATGAGTTCAGCATTACTTCCAGGGTGGCAGGGGAGGGGACACAGTGCTTCAGCATCTTTACAGGGCAAAGTAAAGCTTTAGTCACAACACTGCAAAACAAAAGTCATTTCATCTTATATTGGGCAGGTATAAGTGGAGTGATCTGCCTCATTCCAAAGTCAAACTGCACTGGAAACAAGTGCGGGATTTTCCAACACAACACTAGATTAAATGACTGTGTTAGCGGTAACCACCCTCTCTTGGTTTGGTTATTTTACCTAACCTTAGGTGCAGCAGGCTTAGCTCCATGGTTCAGGAGTGAGCATGCTATTGCTTCAGGCTGCTGGTCCGGGTAATCTTCCACAACCTTAACGGAAACAAGAAGACAAACGTGTCAGTTCCCACTGCCTGATCACGTCATGTACAGAATATAAGCTTAACCAGTCCAAAATGATCTCAAATGATACTTGCTGACTATCCCACCTGCAACAGACAATCCATAGGTGTGTATCCTGCACAGTTGGCTACATCTGCCTGGGCCCCATGCTGGAGGAGGACGTCTGCGATACGGGGGCTGCAGTTTGCACATGCATTGTGCAGGGGGGTGTGCAGCTTCCTCCCCGCAGTTCGGGGTGTAGCTCCTGCATCCAGCAGCGCTTGGACCACGCGGAGGTAGCGCCCTGCCTCGGCCGGCCTCTCGGCTCCAGAGCAGGCTGCGTTCAGGGGCGTCTCTCCCTCTCGATTCTTGGCGAACACGTCGGCTCCGTGAGAGAGAAGGAGCTCCACGTGCTCCTCCAGCCCTCGCCGGGCCGCCGCGTGCAGGGGCGTGAGCCTCGACTCCCTTGACAGCGCGTTCACTTCTGCCCCACCTTCTAACAGCAGCCTAGCACACCTGAAACAGGACACACACATATGTCAATCAAACTGTGCTGCCAAACCTGTCAATTTTATAACACTGAAGCCAGTATTGAGTCTTTGATTCTTATTCTCTTCAAAACTAGAGAAAGAAACCGATAACACCTTGTAATCAGACAGAGAACTCCAGTGGTTACAAGATAATGCCACATGATTCAAGGAAATTCTCAACAAATGAATTTGCACAGGAAACAAATGGAATTGTATCACCCTATTGGCAGACCTGGCTGTTAACTTGTTGAACTGGATGGAACTTAAAGATGAAACTTTACTGATCTCTGTGGGGAAATTAGATCATTGCAGCAACAAATATTAATAGGATACAGCATAAGAAAAATATGAATGAAAAGATGATAAAAGAATGGATTTACACCATTAAAAGAGGCCTTCACCTTCACCACTTACTGGATGGACTGGGCGGAGGTGCAGAGGTGCAGTGGGGCGCCGCCGTCTGCCGCCAGCAGGTTAGCGTCTGCCCCGTGAGAGAGCAGCACCTGAGCGCAGACGTCGTGTCCGCCCGTGCAGGCATCGTGCAGGGCGGTGTCGCCGCCGGGGTCGGCGTCCACCTCCGCCCCGCGAAACAGCAGCTCCTCCACACAGCCCGCGTGTCCCCTGCCGGCAGCCAGGCGCAAGGCGGAGGTTTGCTTGACCTTGGAGCTCAGGGTCCACATGCCTGACAGGGAGCGTGCCCCGCGCCCGCCATGGGATAGAAGCGACAAGGGAAAGGCGACAGCAGTGTGAGATGCAGTATTTGAGACTTTAGTGAAATAGCAGTCTTGTGGAAACTGACAGCGCGAGTAGTGTGCGCTTGACTCACGTACCCATCTCCGGAGCCCACACCATCTTCTCGTGCACTGTCTCCATCAGTGCGTTGACCATAGCGGGATCCTTTAACACAGCGTACACTCCCCTCATGTCCCCACACATGAACGTGTTGTGCACTGCGGTGTCTCTGCACCGCACCGGAGGCGGAGGGGCCCGGACCTCTTGGAGCCGCTGCTGTCGCGGAGGAGGCCTAGGGGCCCGGGGCAGCGGGGCCCTGCTCATGGCTCTTCTATGGGCTAAGGCCCGCCGTGCATCCTCCCACTCCTGGAAGTCCTGCTCTAGTCTCAGTGAGCGGAGCGAGGTAGAGGTGAAAGGAAATGTGTCCTTTGACATAACACCCCAATGTGAGCGAGTAAACTTTGTCAGTTGGTAAAAAGGACAGGAGGAATGAGACCACAGTGAGGTTATGCCAACTTTAGTTTCATCCAAGTTGGAGATCCATGCTTTACACACCTAAAAGCAATAGAGAGTCTTGCTGAAGTACTAGAAACTATTGCAAGTCAAATAAATGTACCGCTTTTACTCACCCTGCCCCGAAACTGTTTTCAGCCACTTGGGTGTAGGCATTCAAGTAGCGGTCATGTATAAATGTAAACTGTCCGATAGATGTGTGTGTCGTCCAAATCAAATATCCCTTTCGGAGAAGTGCGGCCACAGTCACAAGATTGTTGCCCAGCACTAGTTATTAATAGGTAAGAATGCAAGCTGATACTCGGCTGTGGTCTTATACAGAAATGGCCACCAGATGGCAGCATTGACCCGGCGTTATTCTCCCCAAAGCAGTCACGTAAACCAAAGAGTCTCAACAACAGTCCAGATAGTTACTATAGCATTATAGCTAGCGAAGGCAGACAGACGCTAATTAATGCAAGTACCTTCATGAACTGCAAATACTGATGACATACGATACCACGCATGCGCGAAACAGAAGCACCTGTTTAATTTTTATTTTTTTACTAATTAAAGACATGTATCGGTCTCACATTGCTATCATTAGTTTATTGTACTTTATTGGTGCATTCACGTCAGGTGGACAGAAGATACGATCTTCCCACTTTCCAAAATCTCGTTCATGTCAGTTTTCTGGTCGACCATACTACTTGGGAGCACCCATTTCTCTGACTGATATATTGATTTCAAAGAAAACCAACACAAATGAAATAGCTTCATCACATAAGTAATTTCATAGACAACTTCGTGTTTGTGACTATAATATTATCATATTATATTTGAATTGCTGTAAAACCTGAACTCTAGTGTATTACTCAGTAAAGTGCATGTTATTAAGTGTATAAGGGCTTATCATGAACAACCAAAGACTATGCAAAACATCATGACACCTTCAAACGAGTTGCGAATGCCTGAACACGTCCGAGTGGCGGCTGTAACAAACACGTCACTCCATCAAGACGTGAAACCTCTTGCGGTGGCGTGAAACAGTATCCCTTTGGTAAAGTAACTGCCCGTTTTCGCTTCAACGGGATTAAGCGGGATGAAAGCGAAGGCGGAAGTAGTACAGAGGAAATACTCTGGTTAACCCCTGACACTCTCTGTATAAACATTGCGTACGTCAGCACGTCCTGCTTGAACGTAGCGGCGCCAATCAACACAGTCGCCCACAAGTTTTCATACAGTTGTCTGGTAGCGTGTTCTTTGTAAAGTAAAGCCATATCAATAGAGACAATACCGTTTGATGGCGGACTTGATTTGGTGTACCTGTCCACACTGAGCAGATAAAGCTTTCATCGTGATATCCCATGACCGCGATGGTAAGTCAGCCAGTTCAGCTAGCAAGCTAACGTTAACCTCCCCTAGGTAGTTAGGCTGCACTGCACACACACACACACACACACACACACACATCACTGTCTTTCTGTATATTCCTTACTGTATACAGCCCACTTTGCGCTAAATCAGATCCTATGTCTTCTTCCTCTTAAAACGTGCTGCTGTAACTCTATTCCAGACCTGCAAATTAAACGGATTGTTCAGCATTGGCGAGGACTTTGATGATGAGGTGATGTCCCTCACATTTAAACACACCTGATTTCAATACTTACCTAATTCTCTAGCACTTGTAACATGATGGTTCTCCTTCTGTTCTCTGTTACTCTCTCGCGCTGTGTGTGTGTGTGTGTGTTGTGTGTGTGTGTGTAATCGATCTGTAGGACCTGCTTGGGACAGACTTGGCTGGCCCATCAGCGTCTGGACCGGCCAGTGTGGCAGCTGCTGCATCACCCTGTGCGCCGCGTGCTGCTTCTGTTGCTCGCGGAGAACAGGGAAAACATTCGCTCCAGTTTGCTGGAGAGAGACCAACCGCCTTCAGTAATGGCACAGGATCAGGGAACGGCACGCAGACTGCTGTTGGACAAACTGTTGCTAGGGGTTTGAGACAGCTCTCCTCCTCCACTCCCATACTCAGTAATTCTCATCCCGGCTTAGCATCACAACAGAAACTGAGTCACACTAACGCCGAAGGGCTGCAGGACGATTTTGATGACTGGGATGTTGACCTGGCAGACCTGGATGAGAGTATGGGCATGGGAACCCACTTGCCACAGCCAATTCAGGCTTCATCCCCAACTGTGCCCAGAGTAGAGACTGTATATTCAGCCAAAACGCTGCGGCCCCCAACCTGTGGAGGGACACAAACTATACCTGGCAGGGGTCTGAGAGAGCTCAGCACTCCATCTCGGACATCTGGTTTCTCTAGTCGTAACCTACCTCATCAGACCTCCTCCTCTATACCCTTGCCATCTCCAGATCCCCGCCCTTCTTTCCTCGCGGCCCCTCCCCAGAGCCCCGGTGTTTTCCCGGGCCTGGCTGCGACGTCCCCCGTCTCCAGCCCCTTCGGCAGGCCGGTCAGAGCGCCCCAGCAACAGCCGCAGAGACCGCGGGCAACTCCCAGACCTCCCCCTCAGGGCCGCAGCCTGTTTGAGCCCGTATCCCCAGCGCCCTCCTCCGTGTCCTCCCCCGGCCTCAGCCCTCGCCCCCTCCACACGCCGGTCCTCACCAATCACCTGGTCCAGTTGGTGTCCGCCTCCAACAAAGTTCCCGGGAAGAGGCCTCGCTCTGGCTCTGACCAGCCCAGGACCCGCCGCTTCCCCGGCCCCGCTGGATTCCTGCCCCAGCAGGTCAGTGTCACCCAGCCATGGTGCCCCGCCCTAGTGTTTCCCTCTGCAATGCGCCTGAAATTGTCTGTGAGAATCGGATTTGGGCTGATGTTGCTAATCCTATCCGTTTGACGTCCGGTCTCGGGGCCTGTCGAGTTACGCGTCATTTAAGCTGCACGACCTGCCTTTGGTCCGACTTGATACGGCTCCCCTGTGAATCTGTGACCAACACTCTAATGAAATGACTGTCAAAGAAATGCGTCTGTTATGTGTTTGTTTTTGTTGCATGGTGCCATATAATAATTCAATTGTTCTCCCTCAGCCCCAGGGCCACAGCCTGGATGACATAGTGGTGTCTGTTCCCCAGACTCCTGCCCACGGCGCCGTGCCTCGATTGCCGAGCCAGGTAATGTAAGGGCACAAGGTTATGCACATAAACGCATTCAATCTTAATTTAAGTTGATATTGAATTTCAGTTATCTTGCTTATATAACAAGGCAATATTCTGATATAATTAGCCCCTGAGCGATAGTCCAGCCGGGCGCCTCCCTGCAGAACTTCCTCCTACAGCTGCTCCTGGTCGGATCTATACTGAACTACATTTTTACACTTTTTTTATTCACCGTTTTGCTCACATTGTTATAAGACCTTCAAAACCAGACGGGCTCGCAATGTGATATGAATTTTACATGATGCAGTTCAGCCACCATACAAGCAACATAAAGAGATGGAGAAAAAATAGTGACATAAATGTCCACAGCCATAGATAACGCAGACATACGGCCATGCGATCTCATCAGATGTGATCAGAGCTCAGCAATCACATCAGCGGTGTAACCGCGGCCTCGGCGTGTGTACAAAATGGTCTGTGCTTGTCAAACGTACCCGCAGAGTCCCAGCTCACAGACCGAGGAAGACGAGTTCAGCCGCGGCCCCTGGGTGGCCATGAAGGCAGAGATGGGCCTGGATGAAAGGAACCCCTCCTGCTTCCTGCATTCCTACAGTGTGGTCATGGTGCTTCGCAAGGTAACCTTTCAACAACCACATCCACAGCCGGCTCCTGCGATCAGATGCTACAACAGAAAAGGCAAATTCAGAGTAGATACCGATTCAAGGAGGTGTACACGTCCAACGCTGTATTGTGTCAAATTGTATTTGGGCCAAGCGATGTTATTTTTTAAAATATTTATCCGCCATCATAACAGACTGCGTGGCAGCCCAGTTAATATTCCCCTTCGTCTGTGACTGTGCAATAGTAGGCTACTTCTAAAACGTGTGGAAAGAAATGATCCCAATAGTAATAGATCCCATCTTTTTTTTGTCGGTGCCAGAGTCTACCCATAGTCTGAGTTTGTGCAGGCGAGAAACAACAAAAGCGACAGGAGTCCGATGCTTCAGTAATGTTGAATAAGGAGTGTTCACCCACATTATTGTAACTGAGTTATGGCGTTTACGCGCGTCGATCCAAAACCGGGTTACCCGGGTAACCGAGTCGGGTTTGTCGTTTCCCCCGGGCTGCCCAGGCCGCCCTGAAACAGCTGGCGAAGAACAAAGTCCCCAACATGGCCGTGCTACTGAAGAGCATCCTCCCCACACACACCGACGCCAAGGCTGTGTTTAAAGACCCAACAGGTAGTGAACACACACACACACACACACACACACACACACACACACACACACACACACACACACACACACACACACACACACACACACACACACGTGCGCACCAGAGTGAATCGCAACTGCCTGAAAATCAGTGAAACCACTCCCAGTGTCCTTAAAAACCATAGTGTTAGAATAGCTTCCTGTGCTCAGTACAATAATAAAGGGTGTGTGTGTGTGTGTGTGTGTGTCTCTATGTGTGTGTGTGTCTCTGTGTGTGTGGCTGTGTGCTCTGTTTGCCTCGCATTTGACATTTGTTCACTGAGAACTCGCCTGATTAAGCTCCACATGGTACGAGAGCAGAGTTCAGCCCCTGTAATACGCTTGATCACACACACACACACACACACACACACACACACACACACACACACACACACACACACACACACACACACACACACACACACACACACACAGTCCAGTTCAGTGGAACACATCTGTCCTGCCCCTACTGCCGCGGGCCCTTTTCTCTTCTTCCATCCTTTCTTTCTTTTCTCTCTCTTCAGCTTTGTATTCTCTCTACCCAGCCGACCCCCCCCACCCCCCCCCCCACATCTAAGCTAAACCGGTTGCCATGGCCCCCAGAGAGCGAGCAGCATGAGGTGTGCTCATTATGAATACTCAAGAGACACCGCACTCAACGCCGGACTCAAGTGCTTATTAGCGGTTGAATTGCCGCGGATCGGCAGCAAGTGGATATTATGTGCCTCTGACACCACACGGCACCAGCCAGTCAATAATATGCCTCCCACCTTCTTCTGTGCAGTCTTTTGCCTCACCAGTCAGTTTTTCCCCCACGAGCAAGTTGTTAGCGTACAGTAAACCGTATAATCACGGCCAATTTGAGTAAACGAGGACGCCGGATCATCAGCGGGTTTTCCCCCAATTACCGGTCAGGATGTCATGAGATTACATTATCTACACTCTGAGACATAACGGAGACGGTGATACGGTGATTCAGCTGTGGAGGATTAAACATGTTGCTGCGTATCAATGTACTGTTTTTCCAGTGAGAAATCAGTCCTATATTCTGACATTTTTCATTTTCACTTTTTTTATTATTATTATTATTATTATTATTTATTTTAATTCTAACTGCCATTAAAAAGGTCTTTAAAAATCTTGTATACATTTTTCAGTTTTTTCCACTGAGAAACTGGTCTATTATTACTATTATTTATTTATCTTTTAAAAGTCTTGTACAAATTGTAACTGTAATTGTAAGTCTTTTTTTGCCACTAGCCCTCACTGTTCTCTTCTTCTGTGTTTTTCAACCGGAGGAGAGATTCAGGGAACGGTGCACCGGCGCCTCCTAGAGGACAGACTGGGGGAGCTCAAGGCTGGGGCAGTTCTGCTGCTCAAACAAGTAAAACTTGCATCTCAAACGATGATAATTAATAATGATAAAATAACGATAATTAATCAGAAGTTACATTTCACCAAAACCTGTTCTGAACGTTTTGATTTCTCCTTCGGTGTATGTTGTCCTGAGACCGGTCTCTGCTTGCTCTGTGGCCAGGTGGGTGTGTTCTCCCCCTCCCATCGTAACCATTACCTGAATGTCACGCCCAACAACCTGCTGAGGATCTACACCCCCGACGGAGCTGGCCTGTCCTCCACTCAGCTGCCCCCGCCGGTGCTGGTGAGTAACGAGAATCGCCCGATTGCATTCCAACCGGGGTTTTTTTTCGTATTTCACCAAATATTGAACGTATCCCCCAGAAATGTTCTCTGTCAAGCTGTCAACTGTCCCCTGAAAAATGATTTTCATCTAGGAGCCGGTGTCGCCGTCACCCTGCCCGTCTCCCGGCGTCCCCGGGGCCCCCGTGTCTCGGATGCAGCTGGTGTTTGACGAGGAGGAGGAAGAGGGAGAAAAGTGCAGGGAGGCAGATCGAGCCCCACAAGTCCCACTGGACTCCAGAGCCAGCTCCAGCGGAGGCCCCCGAGTGTCTGCTAGGAGCCCGGCAGCACCGGACCCAGGCTGGGATGCAGGTGGGACTCCTCACTCATGGTCCAACAGCTCGAAAGAGAGAGAGAGATAGTGTTGTTGACCATTGTATATCCTACAGTCAGGTCTGAAATTCTAGGAAAAATCCACCCTAATCAAATCAAATCAAATCACATTTATTTGTATAGCCCTTAATCACCGTTACAGTCTCAAAGGGCTTCACAGTGCCCAACATGTGAAAATAATAAATGATTAGTACACAACATCCCCCAGCCTTAGACCCTCACAGAGGACAAGGAAAAACTCCCACAAAACCTTATTGGAAAATTGGGAGAAACCTTGGGAGGGGCTACTCAGAGAGGGATCCCCCTACCAGGACGGTTGGGCTGCAATAGATGCCGAGTTTGGGCAAGCAGAGTATACACAACATATGAAAGTTCATTTTGGTGGGACATCCACATCTGATGGGGCGGCATCACAGCAACGGCAACTCGGTCAGCGTCATCATAGGACCCTACCCTACACTTTCACACTAAACAGCTGTTGGTGATCACCTTCTAAATCCCACGGCACCAAGGCAACTGTCTTTTTGTGTCCAGCTATAACCTGGTATAGTTCCTGTGTTCATAGCAGAAAAAAAACACCCAAGATGAGTTTGAATCCAATCTGGTGAAGTTTCATTTTTGAAAGTTGAACTTTTCCTCCACTGGTCGTTACCATAGTTACAGCTGCTACCGGTCAACAGTGCACAGACTCTATGGGCAGAGGTATGCAAAATGGCGTCCAAGAAGCGTACCAGTGAGCCGCACCACTGAGCACCCCCGTTGCAAACAAGCAAGGCGACGTCACTTAGTCCATTCATTCTACGTTCTACGATCAAATCGAAGCCTTGATGGCACACTGGCTCTGTTTCCTCCTCCGCTGCCTGGATGACTCACTCGTCTAATGTTACTTGAGGATTACCTTCTGTGTGTGTGTGTGTGTGTGTGTGTGTGTGTGTGTCTGTCTGTGTCTGTGTCTGTGTGTGTGTGAATAACCACCGTGCAGTTCTGATTCTGTACACCAACCAAAACGTTCACTTCAATCACTGTGCGACGGCCTGACCTTTCCCTGTTTTGCTGCGCAGATGACGACCTGGACGAGCTCCTGGGAGAGTTACCCGAGGAAACCTACAACCTTTGACATGAACTTTACGTCGCCGAAGCGTCTTCACGGACCGCCTCCGCTGCTTTTTGAGTCGGTGCTGTTTCACATACACGCGCTCTCTGGATCCCACCTCTTCAAGAGCACCGCCTCAGGTGCAGAGCGACTTGTAAAATATGTAGATAGTATAAAGAGTTTTCTTTATAGTAAGTCAGCTATGCTAAAAAAAAGACGTGACACTACAGAGAATAGTCTGTAGTGAGAGACTATTTGAACTGCATTTGTTTGATGCTATGGCATTGCTATGCATCACTCATGTCGAGTAAGAATCGATCATTTGTTGAACACATGCTCGCTAATGAACGAAACAGCCCTTGTTGATGTAAGTTTCACATCTGATGTGCTGGTGTCGGCCGCAGTCTGAGATTGTGTATGTCACGGGTGCAATCCCTCAGCTTTTCCCTAATTCTCATCCATTGCTGCAATGACCTTGAAATGGAAAACTAATCTATGGTAAATTGATTTCCTAATTAAACCAAACGGAAGCGTCTCTCTTCCTCTGCTGCCTAGAGACTGTGTGTTTTTTTTCCCCCCCTTGCCCTCTGCTTCCAGTCATGTCTGTTTCTCCCAGCCTCAAAGTCCACTGGATAAACTGTGACCCATCTTGTTTACCATGCATTAAGAGCGTGTCAGAGATGGGAAGGACTGCGGGGAGGTTAGTCTGGTGTGTCTGAATCCCATGCGGTCCGCCTGGCCAATGGTATTTACCCAGCCCTGTCTGGGGGAAGCAAGAGCATCTGGGCGGTGTCACGGCCTGACTAATGGGCTCTTAGAGAGGCTTTCCCAACAGGATCTGAGACCCGGATCCAAACTGCCTCCCAGATGCTGTCAGAGACACTATTAAGTTCAGTCCTCAGCCTCTTGGTGTTGTTGTGTATGATTCGCCCACTTAAGTTGCCCGCTCCACGATGAAATGGGGTAAAATTCACATCGGTCCCTAATGATTCGTTCTTGCTCTTAGCTGTTAAGGCTGTGTGTTTCTTTGTGTTAACACCAGCAGGGGGAAGCAGTTCACATTCTCCCGGCCAGAGCAGGTCCTAGTGGACGTCATTAGTCGAGATCACGAGCGTATGAGAGAATACAGATCTCTAGCACCAAGTTAGAGAGTCCTGATATTAAAGCGATTAATTGGAAAGGAATCTAATTTCCGGACCAGTGCAAAGGTCTTTCAGATTTTGTGTGTGTGTGTGCGCGCGCAGTGGGAATGCTCGCTCCCTTGTCTGCACATCTACCAATTAAGGTCTTCACAAAAGGAGAGCTCAGTTTCAACAAGTCTGCCGTTGTTGCTCACACACTGGAATAATTTGCCCTTCAACTTCAATCGCCTCTTTCCAGAGGTAATAATGAACTGTGCCCAGTCTCGGCTACTCTGCCACTTACACGTCCTAATTATCTCCTAGTAAGGGCATATTATTTTTCATAATCCATTAAGATGGTCTGAAAGTGTAATTACTCTTTCAGTTTCCTCAAGCATATCAGGAGAACCTTCTGACCAAAAAAAAAATAAAAAGATAAAATGTCAGCCCTTTTTATTCTCGTCTGTGAGTTGCTTGGGTTTAGAGGCCCTGGGGTAAGGAGAACTTTCTCATCTCTGATGTAAAGCAAAGTTAAGTCTCTGAGATTTGGATGGAGTAATAGGTAGCATATGTAATATTCACAGGGAGGAAAAGAAACGCTTTGTTAGATTGAATGGTTTTTCAAAGATCACTGTAATATTTATGTGATACGGGACTACAGAGATGTAACGTGCGTCTGTGATACTGATGAGTTTCATATTGACCTCGTCATACTATATTTTTTAAAATATATAACATTCCTATAGGGACTTATAATGTGTCTGTGGAAGTCAGTATTGAATTTATATCGACCCGATCATATTTTATGGTGTTTCTTTAAACCTCTCATGGAATTACTGTAGTATTTTCTGTGGTATATTTTCTACCTAGTAGCTGCATGATATTGTGAAGTTTTGCTGTGACTTTATAGCATTCTTACAGAATGTATTATAGGATTATGCAGCTGTTTTTTGTAAGGGCTATATTCACTGATTGACTGTTTCTTACAATTTCATCCCATTTTAATTTTCAAGTCAAATTTCAAGCTTATAGCGTTAATACCCTACAAATGACTATAATATGGTAAGGCTAACAAGGCACCCTCTTAAGAATCTCATGGATGGAAAGTTGGTTGGATGTATTGACTTAAATCTCCTCAAGACGGATAAAGTTTGCTAAGCATAGAAATATAATAAAGACTTATCTTCAGCCCCAGAGGCTGCTAATCCCTGTAAAACTATGCTCATTACCTCAGCGGAAAAAGAGGAGATTTGCTTAATTAAGTTGTTAAGGAACCAGCAAACCCTGCAGCAACTTTCATTTGGGAGAAAGATTGTGTGATTGACTGTATCCCTGGTTCTCTCTCTCTCTCTCTCTCTCTCTCTCTGTCTCTCTGCTAGTTGTTTCAGGATTGTGTTTGTAAATTTCCCCGTCAGGGCAGAATGCAGACGTGCACAATGTATGAGCGTGACTGATCGAGAAAAATACCCTAATAATGACAATATATTACAGACCGTTCATTTCTACAAGTTAAGCTCTAGATTTTTAGAAGCTTCCGATTCATTTTTATTTATTTACTTCAAGGCTACCTTGGAGTGTTGTGTTACCAATTCCTAACATGCATGTATGCGTCTCTGGATGACACCAGTGTCGCTGACTGTTTTTAAGATATAATTTCATATATTACTATATATATGTGTGTGTATATTTATACAGTATTTGGCAGCAGGAGGAAGACAGAGTAGGTCTATTTAAATAAGGTTGTGCGTTGAGTGTACTGTATCTATGGATGCAGGTATGAGAGAGAGTGAGGAGAATTATTGGTCAATGTGAAATACGCTGCCAGAGACCTGTTGATGTTGTTGCAGTTCATCACGACAGAGTCTATAAAAGTCAAAGATTACTTAATGACCCTTTATTCTTCCACAAAGCAGTATAGTTCATGAACAGTAGCTAAACAAAGTGGTTGCTTGGCAACCCATAAGCAGCAGTATGATTGGTGAGTTTTGGTTGGCACATTCACAAGTGTGCCTTTATTGAGTGTTTTACTATGACATTCAACATCCAATCACAGCAGAGGACCAGACCTATCAGTCCTGGAACAGATTTTATTTTCAGTCTATCCTAAATTAATTGTGAACAACAGCTTTCATACGGTGGAAAGGACTTAATGAAACCAGCCACACTGCAGCTTTTGGGCAATTTTTGGGCAGGCAGAAACTGCATATTAGAAACTGTTACTAGTGTTTTTCCACCGCAATACAAAAACACTAAGTGACAACCAGAACCCCTGCTGGATACGTTCATTTGTGAGAAAATCTCCATCATTCCCCCACTGACAAATACACAAGATTTAAACTGCATGAACTTTACCACAGCAGTCACTTTTGAAGATCATAAACTAAAAAAACGATAATAAAATCCCTGGTAATAAAAACTCTGCTTCATCTTGAGAAGCCTGCGGGTAATTTCAATCAATAATGGATGAGTGTTTGATACGGAAATATCACCCGTGCCTTGTTTAATTTGGTGTACTTTGTAGTAGTGGAACGGTGTATATCCAAAAAAAGGCTGCTTGATGGCAATAATGGGAGTTCATGTAGTGAGTAATTCATCCTATTTTGTATTTGTCAGTGGTAAAATAGAAGTTTTTTTTTTCTCACGACTGAACACAACTCCAGGCACTGACACTTTTCCCTCCCCACAATGGAAACGTACCAAGCCGTGACCTCAGTGCCAGGGCATGTACTGAGCCGTGGCTCTTATCAGTGAATTCTCTACAAATTAATATCAAATTCCCTATGAAGGCAAACCATTCATAGAGACTGAGGCGTAATGACTCTTCCTCCCCATAGACCAAATCATCTTGATGTCCTGACCACAAGGAGTTCTCATATTCCAAGCAGATAGAAAATGCAGCCTTCCATGTAGTCAGCATTTTCTGTTATTTTGTGTTGTTTGGCTGTGGTAATGTTAACGTAAAGCTTTCTAAACATTTAAGACAGGTAAATAGCTTTTAAAATGCTTTTGACCTTTGGGGGGAAAAAAAGGTTGAGCAGTCAAAACATCAAACATGTATTTGCTGGAATCAAACCCAATGTGTTGAAGGTGACCTTAGACCCATAATTCCCATATCACGATGAGCCAGTTAGCAATCTTAAAGCTGCACTAGGCAACTTTGCACATTGTCAGCAACTGTTTGAATGTTGGAGACTTCAAAACCCAGAAATCATGCAACGTGACACCAGTAAACTCGTCGTACATAAATGATTCTTCTCGTTGGCTGGTGGGTAGAGATGGTGCAGCGGAGAGGTCCAGCCCAGGGGTGGCAAGATCAATTCTTTTAACAAGCTTGATTCTTTCAGGCTGTCCAACAATAGTGAATGACCGGTACAAAATTCACCTTTTGTAAAAATGAGTTTTGTAGCCAACAGCACTTTGGGCTTTAATCAAAAGCTGACACTCCCTCGCAGCATGAATGTCTGAAACGATGTCTGATACAACAACTGAGTCCCATACACAGAATTACTAAACTAATCGTACAATATCCTGCTTGCGCCATGCGGTCCTATACTGCCTGGGTGTCATGTAATGACAGAAATGAACGAACAAGCAAGTTTGAGAATTTGTGAGTTTGCTGCGACTGGTTGATTAAACCCATTTTTCTGGAGAGTAGCCAGCCAGCAGTGAAGTGATTGCCAAGGTAGCAGATAACACGTCAGAGTCAGACCTCTCCTCTGTGCTCTCTCTTCTTCAGAGAGCCTGCAGACAAGCTTGTTTTATACAAGCACATCGGCTCAGGTAGAGCTGTACAGAGTGCAGTCCAAACACACACACTGACCAGTTCTGTTTGTGAACCAGCTGAACTCGTTCAATTTAAATCAATTATTCAAATGAATGATTGCTACGTGAATCGACCCGTCACGATCCAGCCATCGTTGGAGAGTTCAGCTTTCTCTGGATGAAGCGCTCACTTGCTGCTGTTTAGGAGAAAGTAAGTTTTGTATTTCGCTCTTAGGTTTCAATTCATCACTTCCTGTGTGTGGAGAGGTTTTCCTGCCAGTGACCATACCTGGCACAAGAATTACATTTGTGCAAATAGGGAAAATCCACAGTGTCTCAATTAGGGGGCGGTACTCTATAGTTGGCAAGGTAGCATGACATGCAATTTAAAGATTGAAGCAAACTTTGACCTACTGAATTTATTCTCACTTTATCAGTACAGATGTGAAGGCAGCAAGTGTAATGCATGTAATCCTATGGTAAATCAATCAATGGTGTGATTACAGATAATGGTCTAAATGACCATGGCTTTTATGAGGTTGAATCTTTTTGCAATCAGTTCATGCAATTATCCAAAGCACCTCATAGTACCATTAGTGCATGGATTTTTAGCGTGGGTGGCTCCTTTGGGGACTGGGGCCCTAACCCTGTCAGTGTTGGTGCCATGCACGACCCACTGAGTTAATGTTAAATCCTTACAACCCATAAGGAGTTCAAGCCCATAGGGCTGAAGCCCTGTTATTGGTTTCTTCATCTTCTTCCACCAGTTCTCAAATTGTTGTGAGATGGTAAACAATAAAGAAATTAAATATAGAAGATTGATACTGACTAGTAATGCCCCCATCTCCCCCAGTCGGCCAAAAAGTCCAATTTAAAAAAGGTGAAATTGAAAAGCCATCTGATTGACACAAAATGTGTTAATCATATGTATCTGTCCTTGCTCTCCTAGGGGACCACCTATATTGCATTTTTGCATTTCATATTGCATATGCTTTTCCCTAAGGCTTTTTACATTTTTCAATTAAATTTTTCAACCTTTCAGCACCTAATTTAGTGCACATGCAAAGAGGTCCTAGATACAAAAATGCTATATAAACGGGCAGTATTAGATTAACAATATGGCTGTCATTGAGCAATGAAGTTGACAAAGGTGTGGCCTAACGCAGAATTGGCCATAACTCGTAAACCATTTATCCAATGATCACAAAACGTAGAACAAATATTGATCAGTGTAGATGAAGCATTTGTGCTGCAGCATTTAAAATCAAGCCATAGAGGGCGCCACAAATGCCAAAAATGTATATTTCAGAATTTCGTGGACCAAATGATATATTTGGTATGCTCTAGGTTCAAGTCTGGATGTGATTGGCCAAAGTGGGCGTGGCCTATGACATGATAATTGCATATTGGCTTATAAATCAAGGTGGGTTCAAACTATCGTTATGAAATTTATGAACTCTGAACTCTTCAGAAACTCAGTCTTGAATATGCATGCTGGGCTGAAGGGAGGTACCTTTGAAGAAGATACAACAAAGTTGACACCATTCACAGCAATGTTGATACAAAATGCAGTATGATTTTAAGAATTTAGCTACGTTTTTACTACATTTAATTTTATTCTGTTTAGTGTAATAATAACAATAATAAATAAATAGATAATACAAAATTTAGCTGTGTGGCAAACCGGTATAGAGTAATGTTATGGAGGCATATTGAAAAGAGAAGAGACTGGTTTATTGTTTGTAAACGCGCGAGCACGCAACCTCAGTCTGCCTATGAATGAGAAGCTTAAACAATTTCACTTTTTTGTGATTTTGTCATTCCAACGTCAGTATAATGTAAGTGCATTCGTTCCTGAGGCTTGCTGTCTTTCTGTTTATCTTCTCTGCAAAGATACATTACCTTTAGCAAGTTTTACAACTCTTGAGGTTAGCATTGCAAGGTGACAGCAACTATAATACAGTAACGCCTGTAGCTTAAAATGCCAACATTACCTTACTTTCTTACTTTCGCATTCTCTTTTATTATCTCTTTTGACTGCGGCTGTTTTGTCTAACTGTCATTGTGCTTAGATACTAAGGCAGAGCCACATTAGTTTAGTTTTGCAGCTGTCAAGCTAGCCTGACACTTGCTGAGCTAGGCTAAACTAACGTTAGCTAACTGCCGTGGACGGTGGTCCTATTTTATTTGGAGATGTGGAAGAAAGTCTTGTTGTCCATTTTCCTCCTGTCTTGTGCGACACCAGTGGTGAGTGCCCTTATCAGCGTTTAGTTCACTTGATGTATTTTTTAGTAGTCCAAAACAAACAAAGAGAAATGGGACTTGTATTGTTGTCAATGTGTATATTTAGTTTCCCAACCGTGTATTTTATTCTTTTCTACATAAGCTAGCATCATTGTAAAACATATATTCTCCCAAGTGTAGCCGTTATGGGCTTGAACCCTCTATTTTGCTTTTAGATCTTCCATTATGCACTTCAACAAGCTTCCAACTTCTTTATGTAGCTGGAAGAAATGAGGCACATTTGTTCACAAACATTCGGATTTAGTCAATATAATGGACTATGCTCAAAGCTCACATGGGCAATCTGTCTATTTCTATTTAATCATATTTTCAGTCTCCACTCTTCCCTTCTTTTCTTCTCATAAATGCATCATAATTCCTTGCATTACACATTACACATGCACATACATATTGTCAGTCCAGGTGTTTTATTACACATGATAAATACACTCAGCTTACTTAGTATTCCCTTTCCATCTGTTTCCCTCTCATGTGCATGCTACATTATGTGTCTGAATTACTTTTCTCTGTGTGACATCAGTGTGCAGCCCCAAAGCCCAAAGCACAATGTTTATCGTAAGATGTGAAAAATGGAGACCACACTCTGTTGCTCTCTCTCACTCTCTCTTTTTTCATTTTTCCTCCCTTGTCTCTTTTTGTGCTTATCCCATCAGCTCCCTCTAGGTTCCTTTATTCCACCATCTCTACTTCCCCTCCACTTCACATGACA